>OZ010586.1:32952338-33007338 GCA_963932145.1 Acanthosepion lycidas
TATCCAAGAATTTCATTTCTTCTTTGCTGGTCGATTTCTTTATGATGATGGTGTTGATGACTAAACTCGCCACCATCGTTCAGTTCAGGACTAGAAGCTTCCAGTTTCACCAAAACCCACCCCCGTCAACCATTCCGCATCACCGTTTGGCGTTGCAAGACTTAGTTGAAGGTGGACCTCAACTTGCCAGGAAGGGACCCACAAACTTGATTTCATGACCTTCCTCTGCGGCACATATGGGATGAGACATGCAGAATCCAGTTATGAAACAGCAACGGACTGCGCCAACCCAGTTATAATTTCGAATGACACCTTCTGTAGCATGTCCTTTATGCGTAGCTCCCTTCATTCGCTGGTTCAACCGTTGAGATATGTTGTAATCGTCATGCGCTTGTTCCACTGTTGAGGTCATTTGTGTTATATATTTTTTAATAAATATTGATTATGTATTATCTTCATTTTTCTTAAAATCTGGCGGCAGGCATTTTCAATGTTATCTAAAAAGTCATCATGATATTTGAAGAATATGAAAATTAAGTTTGAAATTACTCAAAGAGAAAGCAATAACTATCACTATACGTTCAATAACTCTTCATCAATTTCCACCATTTTTAGTAGCAATTTTGCTATCTTGTTACATTTAGAATAATTACAAATATACCTCATTAAGTACAATTAAATATTGTTATAACGTCAAACAGGTAAGAAAATAATTAAAAAAATAAAAGCATTCAACTCAAAATTATAATTTCACTAGTTTTTAATTATTAATTAAATCTCTCTCTATAAAATTGCTTAATTAAATTTTATTTAAACAGTTTTAAAACATTTCTGTTAATAACATAAGATTGATGCAGTAGATAAAATTTTGAATTTCTTCAGGTGAACCAACTTTCCTAGCAGCAGACCTAGCAATTGATTCAATATAATCACTCCACTTCATGTGGGTAGAAAACGTGAGAAGAAGGCTTAATCAGTTGCTCTCTTGCATCAGCCATGCTGACGAAGTGCAAAAATGGTTGTCTATGATGATTAAGTGATAGCAGTTTCGTTTTAGAGGCGTTAAAATTTAGAAGTCATTTCTTGCCCCAGTTAACAACTGCTTGAAGCTCATTTTCTTTCTTTTTCTTTATTTACTCCATTTTTGTTCCTATTTATCTACTTGATCGCTGGCCTATTCAAGTTCATTTAAATGCCAAAGGTTTGTGTGTCGATTTCCACTGTGTGACTTCCGCTGCAAGTTGCACAGTTTTCATGGCTCTAAGCACAACACAACACCACCTGATAAAAGGATCTTTTGTACAGAAAAATATGGTGGCTGATCAGGATCGATTATATTCCAAACCCTTCTTTGAATTTTGTCAAGAATCTCGAGATATATAGCAGGAGCACAGGACCAGATATGACAGCAAATATTCAATGCACAGACAAATGGTAGAATTATAAAGATGGATTCTAACGAGAAGAATCGTCTAACACAACACAATGAACCAAATTTCTTAGCAGCAGACATAGCAATTGATTCAATATAATCACTCCATTTCATGTCAGTGAAAGCCGTGATCTCAAGAAGACGCAAAGTGTTGCCCTCCTGGAGTTTACCATCAGCCATGTTGCTGGCAGACAGAAAAAGTTCTCTGTAGCGATTAAATGAAAGCAGTTTTTTTTTTTGGCGGGGGATGGGGTGTTAAAGCCACTCTTTAACAAGCCACACTTTGCCGCAGTTAACCATTGATTGGAGGTCCTTTTTGAGAGTTAGTTTTACTTTGTTGGATCTGTCGGGCTTGCTACTAAGACAGGAGTAAATAGATGTGTCATACCTAGTTGGGAACTGATGGCATTGGGAAGGTCCTTGATGAAGATCAGAAATAGCGTATCTCCCCGAGTATAGAGCCCTGGGGGATCTCTGTATTAATAGGAAATGAACTAGAAGCGTATCAATACAACACCACCTTTATTACACGATTTCTTAGGATCGATTGGATTAGGCCAAATATTTGTCCATAGACAGAGTGGCGCATTAAAAAAGTTATTTTTATGCGGATCAACTTTAAAATATTTCTGTTAAACTGCTTAATTAAATTTTATTTAAACAGTTTTAAAACATTTCTGTTAATAACATAAGATTGATGCATTAGATAAAATTTTGAATTTCTTCAGGTGTAGTTAATTAATAATATATTAGATAAAATGTCTTTGCGTTTTTTAACGTTAAAAAACGCAAAGACATTTTTGTTTCCCGCCCAACCCAATAAAATAATAACAAAACTCAAAGAGAAAAGTCCCTACCCGAGTAAATTCTGACTTTTATCTAATATATTATTATTAAGTGAATTTCAATGTCAATCTCTATATATAAAACTGAGGATGTCTGTCTGTCTATCTATGTGATACGTTTTTACTCAAGATCCATCCAACCGATTTTGACAAAACTTGGCACATACATTGTACAATATAAGAGACAGGTTCTTAGCGTAAAAAATCGATAATTTTAAAAAATCAATAATCGATCAAAAATCCATAAATTCAACTTTTTTCCTCCGATTTCGTTCAAATTCGGTATATAGGTTACTTAATCATGACGAGCCCAACAATACCATATTTTTATTTCTACACCAAATTGATTTCAACATAAATTTTAAACTAAAAACTTCGTCAGTTGTAGTCAACAATAAGTTGATTGTTTAACAGTCATTCAACTTGATAATTGAGTCCACCCATATTGTGAAAACCCGCGTAAATAGCGAAAAATGGCGATTTTTACTGGTTTCTTTCTTATTTTTCGTTGATCTTTCAACCAATTTTAATCAAACTTAACAATTGCTTTATAAATGAATTCTCTTTTACATCCCTGGTAGCATACTGACAAATTGAATTTCAAAAATTCCAAAATAATTGTGGTTTGAAGTGGGTCTTCATGTTGCCTGTTTTATCCCTTCATGTCCTCGGCTAACTTTGATTGAATAAATACAGACAACTTCTGTTATATTAGTAACTGCATTAATTCAAAATGCTTTTTAATGAAAGTACTTTAAAGTAATCGAAGAAGATAAACACTGTTACATCTAAACATGATGCTGTTTTTGCTCCATTCTAATTGAACGCTTTTTCTGATCGACCACCTGGCTATGGCTACTAGTTATTAAATAAATTATTCATTTTACTAAGATTCATAAAAGCGCAAAGAATAAAATATTATATTCTTAAACTATTGGTTATATCGTCGTCGTCACCTTTATTTCGTATCCAAGAATTTCATTTCTTCTTTGCTGGTCGTTTTCTTTATGATGTTGGTGTTGATGACTAACTGATTACTCTTCTTTTGTTTTCGCTCCTTAGTAATGTTTCTGTTTCTAAATCTTCCACACCCAGAAACCCTTTGTGCCTTAGTGGCTTTACTGCCTTGCTTGGGGTGAACTCGATTGAAAGCAAAACAAATAAGAAAAAAAAACAAAAAAAAAACGTACGTAACAATTTCTTGATTATTGTACTGTTGGCGTTCCGTATTTTTATATTTTTTATTTTTTTTGGATGACAATAAAACTATTTTTGCTGAGATGATTGCGTTATTTGAAATACATTTTAAACAAAAAGTCACTATTACTTTTACAAAATCCAGTTAATTAATACTTAAATTTACTAATTTACTTTGAAACACATGTTCAAATATTAGATTTTTAAGTGATGTTTAAATTTGTTACTTACATTTTTCGTTTATAATGGCGGTTCAATAAAGTCGATGTGTGAACATAAGAATTGTTTTAAATTGCCCAAACAGTTTATTTATAAATGGAAATTCATTTTTCTTTACATACGGATTAGCTTTAGGCTATTAACTTTCAAATAAAACTAAAATTTAGCTTCAAAGAAGACATTTAAATTAGTTAAAATGCGTTTTATTGTAAATGTATAGAGGTATCTAGATATACCATTGAGACTTTCATTTTCTTATTATATATTTGTTGTGTTGGGCGTTTTTTCTAAATTTTATCAGATAGATAAAAATAACGGTTTAAAAGCAAATAAAAAAAAAAAATAAAAAAAATTTCAAAATTTTAAATATGTAAAAATAGGTTGCATTTTATTTTCAGTAAACAAATAGTACTACTTGTAATTCACTCAAGTTATTATGACTAAAAACTAGCAAATATTTGTAGTTACCTGAAAGAGACATTCGCAAACCTTCTTGACTAAACATGAACATTCGAAAAACATTTTGTGGGGTGTTTTAAACACTACATAGTAGAAATGAAATAAGCGCGGTAACACAAAATATAATGTATTAGGGGATAAAAGTAGGGGACTAAATTCAAGGCCGGGTGGGGGGGGTATGATTGGGGTCCCTGGGGAGTGATTTGTAACTCTTGCTATCTTATCAACATTTGCTTTTTTTTTCTACCTACATTTACACACGTTACAAATTAAAATAAACACAACTGACTATTAAAGGAAATTCAAAATTTTCGCGGAGTTTGACGTCATGCTCGGGTTTTTTTTTTTTGTTTTCATCCAAATCCGCGAATTTGTTTTGTTCATGGTAAGTCTCGAAAAACAAAAAAAAAAAAACACTATATAATATTCACTACTTTTATCGATAATGTTGAATGTGTTAAATTATTCAATTTTTTAACAAGAAAAATCTCAAGCTGATGTTATAAATTGCCGCAAAACATTGTTGATTTATTTAAGATGGAATGATCTATCATGACATGTCTCTAATTTGTATTTAGATGTATTTATTTTCAATTTTTCTAGTTGAATTGTTCACCTATATTGTATATGATCCATTATTGTACATAATTAGGTTAGAATAAAAATTTGTAATTTATGTGAATACAACCTAATAAAAAATTGAGGTGTAGTAAAGTGGGTGGGGCCCCGTATCATAGATTCGGTAGGGGGGCACGAAACCCTTACACCGGCCCTGATCCCGTAAATTGAACAAATATCTGGTCGATCAGAAAAAGCGTTCAATTAGAATGGAGCAAAAACAGCATCATGTTTAGATGTAACAGAGTCTATCTTCTTCAATTACTTTAAAGTACTTTCATTAAAAAAACCTTTTTGACTTAATGCAGTTACTGATATAACAGAAGTAGTCTGTATTTATTCAATCGAAGTTAACTATACATGCTTTTTTTGTTTGTTTTACTAGTTAGGCTTGCGACACAAAGACTAAATTTAGTCGTACGTCAATTTATAAAAGATGTAAGGTAAAAAAAATGCAACTCAGGAGTAATTACACTATATGAAAAACATTATTTTCTTATTTACCAAGTGTTAAAATTATTCAACTTTTTAACAAGAAAATCTCAACCTGATGTTATATTAGGTTGATGCAAAAATAATGACGTAATAATGTCGTGTTTTGACGTTAAAAATACGTCAAAAAACGACATTATTGCGTTATTATCTTTACACCAACCTAATAAATTGTCACAAAACATTGTTGATTTATTTAAGATGGAATGATCTATTATGACATGTCTCTTATGATGGAATGATCTATTATGACATGTCTCTTATGATGGAATGATCTATTATGACATGTCTCTAATTTGTATTTAGATACATTTTATTTATTTTCTATTTTTCTAGTTGAATTGTTCACCTATATTGCATATGATCCAGTATTTTACATAATTAGGTTGCAATAAAATTTGTATTTTATATGCTGTGCTGCATTTACCTGTAGGTTTAGTAGTCTGAAGCCTAGGGCGTCAAAATCTAGGGGGCCTCCAGCCAAGGTGTATAATATTTTTGACAATATCATAGGCCTTTCTTACATATGCTGTCTTAACGCATTGTAGACTCTAAATAACCCTTCAGTAATTTTAAACACACATCATCATCTTCGGCAGTTGTCTGCCCCGAATTTTGGTTGACCCTTCAATTGCTCCCCACCCCACTTTTCTAAGCTTAAAAAATTTATGAAACTGATCAGTCTCTGATTTTGATAAGATTTGATCTTCAGTACTTTTGCCTCAGCGTTTTCTTTTTTATTTAGCTTTTTTTACTTTTATTTTTTTTTTTTTTTATTCCATTCACATCTGCAAAGATCAGGCAAAATAAGGACACATACAGAGACTAGTTTAGCGGCGATGATATCACTGATTACGATTAATACAAAAGAATTTCTAGTTTAGAGATATCAAAATAAAACTCCGATAACCAAAGCCATCCGCTACAAATTACCTGGTTACCGACTATACCCCGAGTCCGACCATTCAATCAAGATTACATTTTTTTAAGTTAATAGTAGGGTAAGTTGACTCTGCTCTTTAAGAAGTAAATTTATTTGAATTTTGATGTAAAATAATTTACGTTAACTTGGTAATTAACTTAGGTTTGTGTCAATCGAGCTGCCCGATTTGAGGTTTTGCCTCATGGTCACTGAGAACTTATATTATTTAAATTATTTCCTTATTTCAAAGTAGCTTCTTGATCACATGGCCTGAAATTGCCGAAAACATAGATTAATTTTTGTACGCCTTCAGTATTTTGATTGATTTCCTTGCATTATTTTATTTTCGCATTTATTGTTTTTTCTCACATTTATTTTTGTGCATCAGAGCAGACAAATTGCACTGTTCTGTTAGTATTGACGTTAGTATTAACCCTTTGATTTTGTTTTGAAGTTAACCTCTCTTGTGTTTCAACAACTTGAGAGTGGAAAAGAAGGCAAGAATAGATTAGAACTCCACTACTATGAATGGAAAAGTTATTTCGTTTAATTTAATAGAGTAATACACTTATACTAAAACTCATTCCTAAGTTGTGTATACGATAGTGGTGTAGTATGAAAATAAAGACGCTGCTTGAATTTGGTCCCCTCTTCGCAGAAATATCTCGGTCCCCCCTCACTTTCAGAGTTCCAGAATCGCCACTATTTAAACAAATTGTTTAATTTAAACCTTTTCCATTTTCCTCTAATCATGAGAATAGGGGATTTGGAGGGGCCCCACAAGTGGAATAGCCTAGGACATCTTTTCATCTAAATCCGGACCTGTTGCTACAATTTCGTCTCATGTTTTTTTTTTTTTTCTTTTTTTTTTGTTCTTTCTTATTGGGTAACGATCTGGCAAAGAATTGTTTTTCCTTATATTAAGCCACAAGCTACATATGCCCGCCATTACTAACTGAATACAAACGAAGCGGTCGATTCCATTTCAGAGGGTGTATCGGTTGTTTTTGTATGAGAACTTCTTTCGATATTAAGCTGAAAACAGTTTCTTATCCTTTTTTTAAAATTCTGTTGCGTTTTCCAGGTTTATTTAATTAACTTTTTTTTTGACTTGCCTAACGTATCTTTCCATTCTGTTTACTCTCTACGCGAAGCACTGGGATCTATCTATATTATTAACTACATCCTAAAAGGATAGTAAATTAAAAAAATACAAATGAAAAAGAGAGGCCATTTCAGGGTACCTTCCCCTCAATACAATCAACACTTTTCTTCAGGATTACCATATGGCCAGTGCCAGATTTATCAATAGGTTTAGCAGGCTAAAGCCTAAAGCCTCATAATCTAGACAGCCTCCAGCCAAGGTGTATAATATTTTTAACACTGTCATAGGCCTTTCTTACACATGCTGTCATAACACATTATAGACTTTAAATAACCTTTCAATAATGTCATCATCCTCAGCTCTACGCAAATTTTTTAATTTAACACTTTTACATTTTCCTCTAGTCATGAGAATAGGGGATTTGGAGGGGGACTCACAAGTGGAATAGCCTAGGGAATCTCTTCATCTAAATGCGTCTTTGTTTATATGAGTACTACCTTATGAAAATTGAGATGTAGTAGGGTTGGAGGAGGGCGAATCATAGATTGGAGGGGGGTATTTTTGGATTGTATCTTCAATTGTACATTTAACAGCATCTACTGTAAACGTTAACCCTAATAAATCAAAAACGAAGGATTTGCGGACACATGCTTATATGGACTTTCGTCCTTATTTTAGTGTGAGGAAGCCGCTAACCGCCCCAAAATTTGAAAAAGTATTTTTTATACATCCTGTATATATATAGTGATTTTTCAAGCGTAACTTGGATGTGGCACAAGGCCTGAAAGTAAGGGGCACCGAGTGAGATCGAACTCATCCTGTACATTATATATTAGGTTGGTGCAAAAATAATATAATTTTTGACGTTAAAAAATACGTCAAAAAACGATATTATTTGTGCACCAACCTGATATATATATATATATATATATATATATATATATATATATATATATATATATATATATAATGTGTGTGCGTGTGTACGTTTGTTTAATAATTAAAAATGTTTATTTGAAGCCGGTTTTATTTTTTTCTTCGAGCACCTTTTTTACGTTCTTGTTTTACAAATCAGCTGATGAGAGTTCAATCCTTACTCAATGCTCCACAGCTCAAACGATGCTATGAAAAGTCGATTCATCATACTCTGTGCAGACGAGCTGATTGCAAAACATAACTAGAATACATTGTAGCAGTGCTTTTCTATTCCACATACAGATTTCTTTTTCTGTTTGAATAAGAATATATATATATATATATATATATATATATATATATATTATATTTAGCCTTCACCACTTTAATCAAATCGCTTGTGTGGGTTTTCTAGCTGTTTACCGTGATTCGTTCTTATCAAGAGCAAGATCTAAAAGGTCAACCAATCTAACAGTGATCTCATCTCACAATCCTCATACTTGTTCCATATGTGGCCTCCTTTGTAAATCACTAGCGGGTCTTAAATGTCACTTAAGATTAGCGCATAAACTTTCATAACTGAATCAATAAGCTGGCAGATCCTCATACGTCGAAACCGACGGGAGAATCCATTATTATTATTATTATTATTATTATATATCTATATCTATATATCTATATCTATCTATCTATCTATCTATATATATATATATATATATATATATATATATATAGTTACGCCCACACGTAACAGGTGTCTGACGTTTGAGATGAGACTAATTGTTTTTAGAGTTTGGGTCTAGTTAAAGAGGGTGGATCAGTCTACATTTTAATCGCGACAGTTTGCTTGAAACTCTCCCTTCACTCTCGTGCTAAAAACGAAAACTAAAGAAAACTAAAGAAAAAACAGATTTTATTACGATTAATTAAGAATTTTTATGTATAAGTTTTTAATGGAAGGAAGGAAGAAAGGAAGGGCGCAAAACTCATAAGGCTCAATAAAAATAAGAAAGAAAGAAAGAAAGTAAGAAAGAGCACAAATTGAATGTAACTAAGAATACGAAAGAAAGAAATGAAGGTAAGAAAGAAAGAATGAAAGAAAGAACGGCAGGAAGGAAGAAAAAAGAAAACAATGAAGTCGATATCAGGGATAATCAAGAGAACTTTACATAAAAAGAATGAAAAATGAAAGACAAAAAAAAAAAAGAGGAGAAAGAAAAACTGTATAGTAAAAATAAGACGCATGAACTAAAATAATGGGAAAAAGTTGAGATTAAAAAAAAGAAAGAAAAGAAAAGCTGCAATGTCATAACAACACTAATAAATATTCATTGACTTTATGAACACCCCGATTCCGACCGCCATTGTATTACATTGACTTTATGAACAATTACTTTTGTTCATTATTTCATTGTATTGCTTCTTTGTTTCTCTCAACCAGTTGTATTCACGCAAGATGTTACAAACAGCCAGTGCATATTTTACTGTTTCATTTTTAACGTTCCATTTTTTTCCCTTTTTAATTTTGATAGATTTTATTATGGATTAAATAGAAGAGTAGACTGGTCTCTGTAGCCTTGGTTAGCAACCAGTCTAGAAGATCACCAACTGTGAACACAAAACTGGGAAAGAAGCAACGGAAAATCACTCTATTATCTTTCCCAAAAATTCATAGATAAAAAAAAAATAAAATAAAAGAAGGTTGTGGAGATCGGCTAAGCCCTGAAAGCAAAAGACTTTTTACATAAATGGCCGCTATATGATAGCTTTAAATCATTTAACCTTTCCAAAAATTTTTGATTCTCTTGATATAAAGCCATGTAATTGATAACTGATGATCGGACATATCTGGTCTTTATTTCAAGGGGAAAATTACCCAGTGTCTGGGCAAGAGTTTCATGCCTCGGTCTCGAATATATGATACGACCCTCTCGATCTATGATAGGGACCCTCTACTCGACTACATCTAGATTTTCATAAGGTAGTATTCATATAAAATACAAATTTGGGTACCTCGTGACGGTGTAATAGTTAGCAAGCTTGTCTTGCTAGTTTGTTTTTTTTGTTTTTTTTTGGGGGGGGGTTGATTTGTTTTACGGCATATCAACCTCAATGGATTATTTAATGCTGCCAAATTTTTTATTGCTGGTAATATTTTCTTTCAAAATAAACTATAGTTGGTAATATCTTTTTTTTTTTCTAAAAATGTATTGCTGGTAATAATTTTTTTTACAAAGTAATTCTTACATTTTCATAGTGTTTTGACCCCAGTTTGGTTGTCAACTATTTGCCCATAGCTGGGACCCTAACAGGTGCTACCAGGTTGGACCTGGGAACATTAGCAATTAAGAGGTGGTTCCACGCTCCTCAAAACCTCCTGATCAGAGGCCTTGCTGGTTGGATGCAGTTTACCGCCTTACACATGACGCGGTTGTAGTTTACTGTCATACGCAGGACGGTGTCTCGCTAGAAAAGTTACGATTTAGTAGTGAGTTCGATCCTCACTGGATGCCCCATATTTTCAGCCTTGTGCCACATCTAAGCTACGCTTGGAAAATCACTATAAAATATAAATTTTATTGCAACCTAATTATCTTCAATAATGGATCATATTCAATATAGGTGAACAATTCAACTAGAAAAATTTAAAATAAATACAATGTATCTTAATACAATTTCAAGACATGTCATAATAGATCATATCTTAAATAAATCAGCAATGTTTTGCGGCAATTTTTAACATCAATTGGAGAGTTTTCCTGTTAAAAAGTTGAATAATTTTAACACATTCAACATTATGGATAAAAAAAATAGTGAATTTTGTATAGTGTTTTTTTTTTCGGGTCTTAGCAAAGCAAAATTCACGGATTTGGACTGAAAAAAAAATTCAGACTGACGTCAAAATGCGCGAAAATTTACCATCTTTTAATAATAGCTTCACCACCAAAGGACGGAATTTTGACCAAAAAGAACGCTAACTTTATCTCGCGATAAAAACGGATGTCTGCTAAAGGTGATGCCATCAGCAAGGGCCAAACGGAAAGGCATGTATCGAGCTCTACACTACTACATCTCAATATTCATAAGGTTGTATTCATATAAAATACAAATTTTATTGCAACCTAATTATGTACAATAATGGATCATATCAATATAGGTGAACAATTCAACTAGAAAAACTAAAAATAAATCCAATCTATCTAAATACAAATCAGAGAAATTTCATAATAGATCATTCCATCTTAAATAAATCAACAATGTTTTGCGGCAGTTTTTATCAACTTCCGATTTTTCTTCTTAAAAAGTTGAAGAATTTTAACACACTCAACATTTTGGATAAAAAAATAGTGAATTTTATATTGTGTGTTTTTTTGTTTTTTTTTCGAGACTTACCATGAGCAAAACAAATTCACAGAATTGGACTGAAAATAAAAGACCCCAGAATAATGTCAAAATGCAAGAAAATTCTCATCCTTTTTGTGCCTGGCTTAATTTGTAACGTATATAAATGTAGGTAGAAAAAAAAAAGCAAAATGTTGATAAGATAGCGAGGGACACAAAACATAGCCCGGGCCCCTCAATCAGGCTTGCCTCCACGCCCACTGTTGCGAGGGTGGGATCGCGTGTAGTACTCACCGGCCCTGAAGTCAGCACCAGTAAAACTCTTAAACCTGTTTTGGAGAATATGGTAGGATATTTTACTGTTTTATTTTTAACGATCTTTTTTTTTCTGTCCTTTTTAATTTTGATAGATTTTATTAGGATCGCTGGGGCGACGAGAACAACGTGTGGCTACCATCAATTATGGTTGGTGTGTCCATCGCCTTGACTTTACTGTTACCAATTCGCAAATCTCCACTTAACTGAAACCCATGTTGCTTGTTCACAAACATTCGAGTGCAGTGAGCCCCCGCTTATTCGCGTTTCAGCATTCGCGGCTTCACACATTCGCGGATTTTTCTTTAGAACATATGAACTTGTTATCCGCGGAAACTCCGAATATTCGCTTGTTTTTCTGAAGAACATATGTACAAATTATTCGCTGAGAACTCCATCGATTCGCGTATTTTTCCATAGAACATATTTAAAATATTCTTGTATTATTTTCCTGTTATTTAAGTGACTTAAAACATAACAGTCCAATTCTATGGTAAAAATTGGCAGAATTTTACATCTTCATTTTAAAAAAACAAACGCAAAAACATGCGTAGTGCTTGGGTTTTGCTCTTTGTTGAGGGCTGCAACTGAGGTCTTAAAAATGGTTTATGCTAAATCTGGGGGCATCACCACAGTTCTGTTTTTAGGAAATGTTTTAAACTTTATATTTTATGTCTTGTTACAAATACGGTATTTTTAATGGTTGTATCGATCTATGAGTAATTATAAACGGTTATTGTACGTATGAAAGATAATTTACGCTAAGTGTATGGTCTCCAATACTATTTTACAAAAATGTTTTTAAAAGGGTCTGAAATATTTCTAAAGTGTTTAGGATGAAAGTTTAAGACATATGGGGTTTTAACAATCAAAATAGGTACTCATAAACACTTTTAGGGGCGGGGGGTACAAGTATTCGCGGATTCTAACTATTCACGACCGGTTCTGGTCCCTAACCCCTCGAATACGGGGGACTCACTGTATTCAACAGCGGCTGTTAGTTGGTTGTACGCGTTAATTGTTCTATTTTCACCAGATCGCCCATGTGCTGTGTGCCCTACGGATATAGGTGATCATGACTCTCCAAAATTTCCTGTCCTTTGTAGCTCTTAATAAATTTTGTCTTTTCGTTAGTTCTCTTAAACCCTGTCCCGTCATCCATTTACTTAAGTTTATCAAGTATATTCGGCCTGGTGAGGGTTGGGCTCCGTCAGGTTATCTTGCCCAAGTAACATCACTTCTACTGCGGCTGCGGCACATGTGCTGTTTCTACGACCCTGATGGGTCACAGGATTCGCGCGATCATGTATGTTATGCACTGTTTTCCTTTGACCCTCTTGCCCTCAATCTGACCTGTGAGTATCAAATTTTCCAAGCCCTCTTTCCTCATTATGTGCCCGAGAAATTTCAACAGTCTCTTTCTGATTTTAAGTATAAGTGTCCATTTTGTTTCCATTTTCTCTAAAACTTCGACGTTGCTCACATTTATCTCCATGGAATTCTCAGGATCCTTCTGCAGAACCACAATTCTGTTGGTTCACGTCTCTTCTTTATCTGTGAGGAAATTGTCCATGATTTACTGTCATATAGGAGAACTGATATTGCATAACAGTTCAGTACACTTTTCTTTGTTTCTAATGAAAGTTTTATTTATTTTGAATTTTGAAAGAAAAATGAAACGTTAAATGCACATTTATACATCCAGCAGCTGTAACCTGGACCTGCGTTCGTTAAAAAGAACATTTTTGTTCTAATGTCACGTAAACTTAAGGGAGTATACAGAAAGAATAACACAGGAAAATCTGTCCCGTGAGTATCACATTTTCCAAGCCCTCTTTCCTCATTAAGTGCCCTATAAATTTCAACTGTCTCTTCCTGATGTTAAGTAAAAGTGTCCTTTTTGTTTCCATTTTCTCTAAAACTTCCTAGGTAGGATATGCGTTGTTTTCCTCTATCCCTCTTTGCTTTCAATCTGTCCTGTGAGTATCAAATTTTCCAAGCCCTCTTTCCTCATTACGCGCCACAGAAATTTTCACCGTCTCTTTCTGATGTTAAGTATAAGTGTCTTTTTGTTTTCGTTTTCTCTAAAACTTGCTAGGTAGGTTATGCGTTGTTTTCCTCTATCCCTCTTTGCCTTCAATCTGTCTTGTGAGTATCAAATTTTCCAAGCCCTCTTTCCTCATTATGTGGCTTAGAAATTTCAACTGTCCCTTCCTGATGTTAAGTATAACTTTCCATTTTGCTTCTATTTTCTCTAAAATCTCATCGCTGTTCACATGTTCAGTCCATGGCATTCTCAGCAACCTTCTGTAGAATCACATTTTTGTTGCTTCAAGTCTCTTCTTCATCTTTAGGAGGTTGTCCAGCATTCACTGCCATATAGGAGGATAAATATTACGTAATAGTTTAGTACATATTTTCCCTGTTTCCAATGAAGTTTTTCTGTCTTTTCAAGATTTCATAAAATCGATGTCGTAGTTCTGAACATAATGAAACATAATTGCTTAAACACAAACTAAATTCCACAGGTTTACGGGCTCAGAATGGTCAGTGAAAATGCAAGATTCTTTGGCAAATTACACTCAAGGAGAGACAGGAAAAAAACAAACAGAAGCTTCACGTACTATAAAATATTATTAAATACCGCGTCTGATTCATTCATTTCGCACTAATGCCTTTGTAAAAGGCAGGAATCAGTCTCTTTATCTCTCAGTTAAATTGTAGGATGGCCGAGTAGCAGCCCGGGTAGAAGACAGACAACTCTAAGTACTAAATCGTTGTCCTGGGTATGACGATAAACTATATCCGTGTCCTGGGTAAGTCGATAAACTACATCCGCGTCCTGGGTAAGACGATAAACTACGTCCAGCAGCAAGGCTACTGATCAGGAGGTTTTGAGGAGCGTGGAACCACCTCTTAATTGCTGGTGTTCCCAGGTCCACTCTGACCCGGGGTGGTAGCACCTGTTAGGGTCCCAGCTATGGGCAACTAGTTAACACCCAAACTTGTGTAAAAATAGGTTTTAATACCAGAAATACATTGTAATAAAAAAAAATTATTAGCAGCAATAATTTTTGAAGGAATAATTATTATCAGCAATACTTTAAAAAAAATACCAGCAATACAAACAGCTATACATTCTTTGGAAAAAATATGACCAGCTCTAGATTTCTTCAAGGAAAAATATTCCCAGAAATAGATTTTTGAAGAAAAACATATTACCAGCAATAAAAATTTTGTCGGCATTAAATAACCTATTAAGTTTGATATACCGTAAAACAAAAACCAAACCAGATCGTGGAGAAGAGCGCGAAAAACCAGCGGAACCATAGCCTAGAGGATTAAAGTTTTGGTTCGAGAACTTGGCGACATTCTAATTGTGTGTTCAATCCCCGGCCCAGGCAGTGTGTACTTGGACTAAGTGTAAAGGGGACGAGCAGTATTTGGGCAATACTAAGTTAAGAACCTGAGTTATATCTAGACAAGATCTGCTGAACACAGACAATATGCACCCGTAGATTAAATGAAGGGCTTAGTTCACAAATCCCTGAAGGTTATGTGGACCGACAAGTACCTGACGAAGGCCGGAGGGAACAACTGTCGAAACGTCGTGATAAAAATAATAACGATGAGGACAATAGTCTACTTCACTATTTTACAAGCATGCACAGAAGTTTACAAATAATAACGATAAAGGAATCTCTGAACAGTCATGATCACTCACTACCCGAAGGGACATGGCGGTAAAATATTCCCTATATATAGCAATGGACTCTGACGTGGATTTCACTCTTAGTGAAATGAGGAGGTACAGTCTTGGTGACGGATCTTCGGTGAACAGTCTTCAATTATTGATTTTTTTTTACTCCGAAAGGTGTTACAGACCCACCCCACATCCTTATGTGTGAATTAGTTTATATGTATGTATGTATGTATATATGTGTGTTTGTGTGTGGTTACGTGCCTAATGTCAACTGTCCGATGGTCTCTATAAATGTTTTTTTGGTATGTCTAATTGAAGAGGTGAACATGACTGCACAATTCCCTCTCCTCCTCACCGCCATCTCGCACCAACTCCACAATTATTGCTCCTTCACAACGAACCAGGCAACCTAAACTCCCCCTCTGTCTCTCATCTTTCCCCTCTTCATTCACTTCCGCCCTAATTTTGGCTTTAGCACACAACCAGCTCGACCTTCTTTGGTGTTAGTCAGTGTTTTGGACCCAGCGACACACGATTCTGTCGTTTCTAACAAAGATGAGTCATGACCCCCCCCCCTCTATTTATCGGGGCCTCTTGCTGTAATGGTACACTTGGTAGCCGCTGCGAGAGCTTTACGAATATCAACAAATAAATACTTACGTCAAAGCAGCAAACTATCAATGTTATTTATTTATTTGTTCTTTCACGACACCATATTATTAGTTTTGCTAGCAGATTTGCGATATCACTGGTAGGATTAATTAAACCGATACATCAACATTCAGGGCCTTCCAAATAATGACACAGCATATTCTATCGCCAGTGAAACATTCATCATGACTGCTTTTAAAAAAACGCGATAACTTTAGCGACTGTCTTTTCGTCGTGGCATCCGATCAGATGGAACCCAGAATTAAAACTGGCAGAAGAAAGAAAGAAGAACGCTATTTATTTGGGTAGAACAGAACAATATTTACATTATTCGGACTATTGTCCTCATCTTTGTCACCATTTTTATTACAACGTTTCGGCCTTCTTCAGGTAGTTGGAATGTCGAACTGGACCCTTTATTTCGCAGTCTCCATGATTTGCATTTGAAGAAAGATTCCAGGAATATGATCAAATTAACCAATTTGCAATTTTAATTTTATTCAGTTAGACAGGAGTTAAACAAGAAATGACATTGACGTGAGTGGAACATTCAGAATCTGTGCTACAGTTGAAAGGAAAGATGACACACTGAAACAGCCATTAGATTTTCTTTTGGACGCAATCATTTCCTTTCGTACATGTTGCTCTTGTGAGCATATGCTAAGATGTGTTTTAAATTTATTAATCGGGTTATTAGGTCAGGATTTTTCAGTGATATATATATTAAAATTTATGGGGAAAGACTGCTTAGCCCCGGAGAAGGAGTGCTTAGAGATACAGACAAAGCGTATGAACATAACCCATTGAATATCAGAATCAGTCATAAGACCACACTGAAACGTGAAATCAACATGCGGTGTTAGTTATTATATTCACACTCTGTATATCTATCTATCAATATTGACGCCTATATATATATATCGCTCACTGGGGGAGACTGTTCTAGTTCTACGTGCCTTGTTTAATGGATGTCAGTTATCAGTTATCTCCTGTTAATTTCCCTCTGAAATTTCTCCACTGCCCTAGCCGGGTATTGAACTCACATTCTTTGGGTTCTGTCACCAACGCCTTTATCCACTGTGTCACTTTCTGGGTATTAAACATAATGTACTCAAGAATACATGGCGCATATATATATATATATATATATATATATATATATATATATATATATATATATATATATATATATATATATATATATATATATATATATATATATATATATATATATATATATATATATATATATATATATATATATATATATATATATATATATATATAATGTGTGTGTGTGTGTGAAATGTTTACATATATATATATATGCAATTTATATATTATATATACGCGGTACTTATTGGAAAGCGCTCAATATCAGTGATAGAGTTAACATATTTAGTTGGATTGATGTGAGTTTGTGACTCTGGGTTTCACGCCTTTGCGATCGTCAGACAAACTGATTAATTTTTATATTATGGATTTATATATGGTTGCGTATATCGGTGTTTATATGGAAGTGGGAGGAAAAATTGTCGTTGGAATGCCACCCATACTTACGCAAACATACATACACGCACGTACACTCATTGACGTACGCAGACACAGACGCAGACACGCATGCTCACTCACCAGATCTCACAAAAACATAAACAGTATGGGACTGGGCATATATGCGTATCCATGTGTTGTTGCGCACATACGTACGCATTTGGTCGCTGTATTCAATGTTGTATTGTGTAGCGAATATTTTTTGTTTGTTGCGGTCCGACGACAATAACTAACATCAATCCAACTATATATATATATATTTATATATGTGTGTGTGTGTGTGACAAGACAAACTCTTTCCTTGTATCACAGCTCATCAGTGTGGCTAGACGTCCGGTTGCCTCTAGCTAGGATCGAAACCCTGCTGAATTGGCGTCAATTGGAGAACCTACCCCTAAGCCATTGGCGCACGACAGGAACGAACGTAAATTAAACCTATTTATTTGTAGATAAACATGCTAGTGACATATATATATATATATATATATATATATATATATATATATATATATATATATATATATATATATATATATATATATATATATATATATATATATATATAAATTATTTATTTAAAAATATGATTCCAACACGCTACATAAGAGGTCTCATGTTTGAAAACAAGAGCCGAAAACTTTAATATAATTATTTGAATTAAATTGAATTAAAGTAAGCTCTGTTCCATCTTCAAACGAAATTTATTTCTGAAATTTACGTTTTTTAATAGTATATTCATAATTGAAATAAAAATTTCCATGGATAATTTATTCGAAAATTATAACATAAATATGTTATAAAATCACTACAAAAATAGCCATTTGTTTCAACATTTCTGGTGTCTTATCAAGTGATGGGGTTGAATGTCAAGATACCAGAAGTGTTGAAACAAAATGGCTATTTTTGTAGTGATTTTATAACATATTTATGTTATAATTTTCGAATAAATTATATTGGTCTACTCTGTATTGGTCTTCTAAGAATTGTGTTTTTATACACCAATCCTATACTTATATATATATATATATATATATATATATATATATATATATATATATGTAAAGAAATATAGTTTTAAGGTGTACTATATTTATGGGATAAAGTGCTCAATATCAGGGATAGAGCGTCGGTAAATATAAAAGTGAACATTGGCGTCAACATTTAGAGGCGTCAGGCTATTTCATGATAGACGCAATCGTCCGACTACGTGTGTTGTTTTTTTCTCTCAACTATTTATATACAGCTCAGTGGTGCATTGTGGGTAGCCCATTCTCTCTCTCTCTCTCTCTCTCTCTCTATATATATATATATATATATATATATATATATATTAAAAAGAAGAGAGAAACATACTTTTCTCTCGTTGGAACTATTATAACCTCTTCCTTATATATTTCGTATGACGTATTTCGCCTTTTAGAACTTTATCGAACTAAAGTGATGAATACTTTCAAGTAACTACACAAGCGCACGAAGGTGAGGGAATGTTGAAATTTAAAATTAACCGCACCTTGCTACCTGTCATATATTTTTCGTAAGAAAATGATGATTGATTTTAAATCTTTGTTATAATTTGTGTAGAAAAATGATGCATTTCCATATTACTCAATGATTTTTCCTATGTGACCTCCATCTTCTGGCTTTCTCCTTTATTTTTGATCGGAGTTTTCTCTTGTTCAAATTTAAATTTAATTTAAAACAAAGGAAAAAAGAAATTCAATGGATGGAGTGTACAAAAACAACTTGACCTAACCCCTTTGATATGTATTTGAGGCAATACTTGATTGAATGAATTGACGAGCAGATTTCAACATTGATATGACAGTTGAATTGCCGCAACAAATATGTAATTTAAGGAACTACCCACTGATTAGTGATTTCTTGCTCTATTTGATGTCCATATTGTCTCATTTTGATTTTGCCGATGTGACCTCCATCTTCTGCCTTTAGCCTCTTATATTTCGGAGAGGAATTATTCCCTTGTTCTAATTTAGATTTAATTTAAATCAAAGGGAAAAATCAGCGGGGGTTGTGCCTCCCTTGGATCCCCTTTGATCAAAATAAAATATACTTATGCAAGTACTGTACTATATATATATATATATATATATATATATATATATATATATATTCCATTTTAAAAATATGGATCCATCCCTATACAGGAATTACCATGTTTCAAAGCAGAAATTAAAATTTTAAATTTAATTATAAAATTAAATTTAAAATCCATAGCTTCGTACCATTCTCAAGCAATTTTTGGAAAATCCTATTAAGAAATTTAATTAATTTATAAGCACAGACAATCTTAATATTTTAAGTTAAAATATTAAAATTAAAAATTTTAGTTTCTGTTTTAAAACATGGTAATTTCTGTGTAGCGATGGAATTATATTTTTAAATAGAAAATAATTATAATATTACGCTCTACTGTTTTGTATCGAGCACTGGTTTTTAAAATAAAAATAATTACTAAGAACACCGGATTGTAAATCTTACTGCTCTTTCTTATTATCTATCTATCTATCTATCTATATATATATATATATATATATATATATATATATATATATATATATATATATATATATATATTTGTATGTGTGTGTGTGTGAGTGTGCGTATATATATATATATGTGTGTGTGTGTGTGTGTGTGAGTGTGCGTATATATATATATATATATATATATATGTGTGTGTGTGTGAGTGTGCGTATATATATATATATATATATATATATATATATATTGGGCAAATTAATGGCAGAATGGAAAAAATTGTGTGACATATTTCGTCATTTAGGACTTTTGCGTATTGTCTTGCATTGTTGGTCATTTTACCATGAAAATATGTTCCTGGTAATTTCACTAAAATCTATTGTTGGTAATTCTTGTATAAAAATATATTGCTGCTATTTCTACTATAAAAAATGTATTTTTTATACTTTCCTATTAATTTCCTATTGTTTGGGTGTTCACTAATAGCTGGGACCCTAACAGGTGCTACCACCACGGGTCAGAGTGGACCTGTGAACAAGAGAAATTAAAAGTAGGTTCCACGCTTCTCAAAACCGCCAATCTCGCGATCAGATGCAGTTTATCGTCATACCCAGGACTTCATATAATCTCGACAATTTTATTCAGTTTCTTTGTGGCTTTCTTTTTGTTCTATAAATTTATTATTGTGTATTTTACATTGTGTTCGCACGATTACGTTAAGCAATGTCGGGTCGGGTCAGTCCCAAGATGGGTGAACGTTTGAGAATACCAGATGCTGTAAGCTTGGTTTGTGCGGATGGTGTAATCAATAATGGCTCGGAATTGGAAATCGGAGTTCAAATTCCCGCCGAGTTCGCTATATTCACATACGTGCAAATACATTTGGGAATGGTATGAATCTAACTCTTCTCCCTCAGCTATGGGTTAATTAGTATGGCTGCTAACAGTAAAACATTATTATCTCCCTCCAAATACTTACAAACTAAAAATATTTTCTGGCTTTAAAACAACCTGCAAAAAGTTGATAAGCCGTAAAAATATATCGATCAGTCAAAACATTTAATTAGAATAATTTATAAACTTTTAAATCATTTAATATTCTGTATTAATTTATATCGGTCAAGTGATATTGTTATTAAATAAAAACTGTATTTAATAATCATGAAAGGAAAAGCTAAAGCTATATATATATATATATATATATATATATAGAGAGAGAGAGAGAGAGAGAGAGAGAGAGAAAGAAAGAGAGAAAGAGAGATTGAGAGGCAGCATATCTTCATTCAATCATGTTTGGTTGAACAATCTGGTCATATGTCTAGTTTTATTCTAATCCTCTCGAATTCTCTGATCGACTTCTTAATGTTGATATTAAATTTATTAAGTAAGTTCTGTAGTTTTCTTTTTCATTTCTTTTGTTTTCCCAAGTACTTTCAATATCATCCGAGGTCATCTTCAGTGGTAAATTGCTAAGACAAAAAAAAAAAAAAAAAAAAAAAGAAAAAAAGAAAAGAAAAAATAATAATGTAATTAATATTTGTGATTTTTTGTAAATACGTGTGAACGCGCTCTATCATAATTCATTTTGATAAATTAACTGTTAAAGCTATTATGTTTTCCATGTATTTATCTAAGGGAAGTAACTTTACACACACACACACGCACACACATACATACATATATATATATATATATATATATATATATATATTATGCGGTGTTACATTAGAACATGCACATACCCACTACAAAACTGTTAAAAAAAAAGAAAAAAATTTTAAACATTTCATCAGGTGGGGAATCACGATGTGACTGAAATGTTTTATTTAGGAATGTCGTTATCGAAGCATACCTCCTACTTCCGTCATTGGAAAGTTTCCCATAAAGGTATAAAAGAATTTACATGTGGAGAAAGTAAGGAATCTAAGTGGTTAGTAACAGAGAGAGAGAGAGAGAGAGAGAGAAATAATTGTGTAGGATAGAGGGAAGTGAATAAACTAAGAAGGGATAAATCTATTCAATGGAATTTCGTCGAATTGTAGAATTTGAACTTTAATGGTCTCCTAGTTTGGTTAGGTTAATGTTTCTAAAAAGAAAACATTCTATACTCGGAGATAATTCTTCAGGGAACGTAAAAGAACACTACAGTATTTTATGAAACGGACTTTCTAATATAGATTAGAATATTAACATGATTTAAAATCTTTACATTGCCATATTTATTATACTTAACTAAATTTTGTCTATATTTCTGAGGTATTATGTACACTATTTACATTAGTCGGACAATTGTCCTCATCTTTGTCTTAGCAATTGGCTCGCCATTATCACCAGCAATGGCGAATATATACATGGAATACTTTGAGGAAAGGGCATTAGAATCCATATCTCTAAAGCCAACTCTGTATTTAAGGTACGTATGAGACATTCATACTCTGGCCACACCAGGAAGATGTTCAGGTTCTACTGGACCATGTGAACTCAATAAGACCTTCCATACAGTTCACAATGGAGAAAGAGAGTAACAACACACTCCCATTCCTGGATGTTCTAATATCTCGAACAGAGCATGGATTCAAGACATCCGTATTCCGTAAACCGACATTCACCGAACAGTACTTCAATTTCAACTCCCACCATCCATACAGCGTAAAGAAAGGGATCGTCTGCTGCTTGCAACACCAAGCAAAAGTCATAAGTGGCGACCCAGAGACATTAGATAAAGAATTAGTCAGTATTAGTACCCTACAACGTAACAACTAGCGAGAGTACATGGCAACAGGCGGGTACAAGAAGAAGACAACACTCAGAAAAAAGTCTGCCTGCCGTATGTGAAGAGGTTATCAGAGAAAATGCAAAGGATCTGCAGTCCATATAACATCAGGACAGCCTTCAAAAGCTGGACGACACTTCACAGATATCTCTCCCGAGTAAGACCCTCCATAGAGGAGAACATGACTAAAGACTGTGTGTACGCTATCCCGTGCAGCTGGGGAAAGAAATATAAAGGGGAGACAGGCCGCCCCCTTAAGGTAATGCTTCAAGAACACCAGAAACCTGTAACATGAGAGGAAGTGAAAAAATCAGGCGTGCTGACCGCATATGGAGAAAGAAGGGAGATCACCGCCCTCTATGGGATCAGGTTGAGATCATAGACAAAGAACACCATTGGAAAATTCGTAAACTTAGGAATCAGCACATATGCTAGGCCAGAAAAATCTCCTGAGCCGACTAAGCATAGAAATGAATACAATATGGGAATCAGTAATAACGAGTGCCAGAGAAAAGCAATAATAACAATAAGAATTGCAATATGAGCACTGGTAAAAAAATGACTGCTGAACATATTAGGTTTATAATACCCAGAAATTCATACACAGATGTCCTCAAGGACGCATAGCACAGTGGATAAGGCGTTAGTTAGATCCAGCGACAGGACCCAAAGAGTGTGAGTTCAATACCTGATTAAGGCGGTGGAGAAGTTGGAGACGGAAATTAACAGGGCATAACTGATAACTAACATCCATTAGAAATGGCACATGGAACTAGAACAGTCTACCCCTGCGAGCGAAATAAAGTGTTCAGTTCGACATTCCAACCACCTGAAGAAGTCCGGAGTGTACAACGGCCGAAACGTTTTAATAAATATGGTGACAAAGATGAGAACAATAGTCCGAATAATGTAAATAGTGTACATAATACCTCATCTCAGAAATATAAACATAAACTAAATTTTATTTTATGATATATATGAGAATACTATATACTTTTTCACTTTCGTTTTTTTTTTTTGAGTATGTGCATGTTCTATGTTCTGCATAATAAATAAATATTTACGGCTCAACTTTTGTATTGAGCGGTTTTAAATATTTAACTATATAGAAGAATATTTAACTATTTTTTTCATCTCTGCATCACTTTTATATTTGTACATATATATATATATATATATATGTTTTGAATTTTCTGATCAGCTGAGTTAAACAAGTATAAACGGCCACGATGTCATTTTGTTTTATTAATGGTGTCTTAGTGACGTAGCATGTCCTTATGTCATACATAAACTCACTCAAATAACATTTAAAAAAATACTTATCATTCGTAATTAGTATGGCAGAAGGCGAAATAAAATAGAAGATTATATCACCCCCAATCTTTCGAGTTAGTAGGACTTTCGAACACCGACCCAAACGAAATCCGCAACTGTTATCATTTACTTAAGCCAGATCCATGCGCTATGAGGCGTGATTAGGTGACTTTCTGTTTAGAAGATTGTGCTTCGCCAGTCTTTGAATGATGGTGGATAAAGGTACCTTGAAAATCAGCATTCAAGATCCTGGCTAAATACCCCGAAATACGATCTTGAACACAGACATCTGGCATTGGGCAAGAAACACGAGACAGGTCTTTAGGTAAAATTAGGCAAGCGGAGGGTCGCGGAGAGAAATCCCGGTAATCAGATCCTTACTCAGTATTATTTTAATCAGTTCTAATATGAAACTAACAGATGTCTTGTTCCCTGCGTTTCTGTCAGTTGATTCCTGTTATATATACAAAAGGGAATTGAATATCAGAGGGATTGTCTTTCTGTTTATCGATAATTGTCAGAAAGGTGAGATTGAGTAAAACTTTTAACTTGTACAACAGGCATATTAGATAAACAGTATTTCTTTTGGAAAGAATGACTTTCCATATATTTGAAACGTTTTAAAACAAGACTGTGAATTGTTTAAACAAAGTTTATTAAAACTATAGAAACAGACAACGCTTTCTGTATTGAATCGAAACAACATGTCCTCTTAACAATCGGCAATTTCAAACAATATGTGTGTGAGTGAATGATATTGCTTTTATGACTTTTATCTTATCTACTAATGAAACTGTTATAATCATTATCGTAAGGTGTTTTTGACTTCTGCAACTTTATCTTTGATAATTCTCATTTAAGTATCTCTGTGTGCGTTTGTGCGTGTATTAGTGTACGCGCGTATTGGTATATATATATATATATATATATATATATATATATATATATATATATATATATATATATATATCAAATAATATATATATACATGTATGTATATATCAAATAATATATATTTATATATACATATAACAATCAATACATTCAGTTAAATGTAAAAATATCCTTGATAATGGCTGAAAGTATAGCCGAAATGGCTTGGACATACAAAACATTTAAACAATTTCTATATAATTTATGTCCAGAAAAGAAGAAAAAGATAAGAACACACGAAAAATTGAATTTAAACACACACACACACGCACACACACACACACAAACACAGTCACACACACACACAGAGTCACACACATATCTATATCTATGTCTATCTATCTATCGATCTATAGCTATATCCATTTATATATATATATATATATATAGTTTATGAAAAACAAGGTAAGCTGTATGGGTAAACCCAAGGAGAATCCAGAGAGCTCAATGTAAATCCAGAGCAAATAATTTAAATAAAAACAGACCCCTTTAAGGTTCCATGTAATAAATTATTTCACCACAGCCCTTTTAAAGGACTGCGGATCATCAGACTTTACTTCCAAAGGTTGAAACAAAAAATGAAAAGAAATTTACACATTTTTGACGGGCCATATTAAGCATATGTAAATTAACGAAGTGAAGAAGTGAGGGGGTAGAGAGAAGACATGAGTGAGTTAGATGTAATTTAAAATTTTTATTCTTTTATACGTAAAATTACTTGAGTAAATCAAAATGACACGTGTCCATCTTTTTCGTGAACTGTGTATGCTGCAGTCAAACAATATAACTCGTTGTTTATGCAACAGTGTGCTGTTAGAGACTAAATTTAAAAAAAATATGTATATATGCAAAGATCAAAAGAACTTTCTGAATCCTTAAAAATTGCATAATGATGGAGAATGCTACAAAAAGCCATCAAAATGATTTGGAACGTATTTCTTCATCGTGCAACAATTTACTTATAAATGGAAGGCCTTTGTAATGACGACATCACAATCAAGAAGTGGCCGTCCGCGAAAAATAACTTCAAGAGCAAGTAGACATCTAGTTCAGCAAGCCCAGGCAAATCTTGCTGTGAATTTTGCGGTTCTTCAACACTCACTGGCCAATGTCGGAATCAATGTGCATACATCTACAGTGCGACGAAATCTGAAGAATGGCGATCTTCATGACAGAATGCCTAGAAAAAGCCACTGCTTACGAAATAGCACTAATATCTTCGCCTCAACTATGCCAAAGTTCATATAAATAAACTAGAAACATTCTGGTACAATGTTTTATGTTTTATGAAATCAAAATAGAGCTTTTGGGGAGGAACCATAGATGATATATCTGGTATGCTCCTATTACGGCTTCTTAGAAGAATTTGATACCAACTATTAAACATAGCGGTGACAGCATTACGATTTGGGGGTGCGTTGCTGAAACTGGAACAGGCAAAATAGCGCACATTGACGGCACAATGGACTCTGCAAGATACCAAACAATTTCGAATGAATGTGTTTTGTCCTCAGTTGCGTTTAGGCCAGGGCTGGAACGTTCAACAGGACAATGAAACGAAACATTAAAGCAAATCCACAAAAGAATCTGTTCATAAAAAGAAATTTCAAGTCTTTGAATGGCCTAGTCAAACTCCTGGTCTAAACCCAATTGAAAGTCTGTGATTTCAGTGAAAGAAGGCAATGCATGCAAGAAGCCCAGGTAATATTGAGCAAATGTGGGAGTTTTGCCGAGGAATGGTCAAAAGTTTGGCACTCACTCCTGCCAGAAACGTCTTAAAAATTATAGAAAGAGAATGGTCGATATTGTAACCTCAAAAGATGCAGTCACTAAATATTAAATGCAATGGTTCACTTAATTTTGCACATCTTAATTTTTAATTAATATTCCAGCTTGATAAAAATTTTTGAGAGTGGTTGCAAATCATTTAATAAAGATTTTTCTGAATGAATATATAGTTTAATTGAGTATTTTGATCATCTGGAAAAAAGAGACAATTTTTTAAAAATATTATCCTAGAGGTTCATTTACTTTTGCACACAACAGTACATATATATATATATATATATATATATATATATATATATATATATATATATATATATTGCATAAATGTTATTTTTAAGGGATGGAATACTGCTGCCATATATGGTCTGGTGCTCCCGCTGTTCATCTCGAGGTCCTAGACAAAATCCAGAGACGGATATGCTACGTGACTGGTCCTGATCTGGCATCCCGTCTGCAGTCGCTATCTCACAGACGTGCTGTGGCTTCCCTCTGTCTTTTCTACAAGTACTTTCATGTCAACTGCCCCGACGAGCTACTTTCACTGGGTCTCAAACTGTATGAACTTAAGCGTTCTACTAAGTTGGCATCTTGGTTCCACCCTTTCACTGTTGAAACAACTAAATGTAGCCATCTCTTTTACTCCAACAGCTTCTTATCTCGCACCTCCCGTCAGTGGAATTCCCTTTCTATAACTTGCTTCCCTGATAGCTATAATCTTCAACTATTCAAATGTAATGTCAATCGACATCTTCTGATGCCTTAACCTAGATCCCTGTCCTTCTTTTTATCTTTTTCCGAAACACTCCTCTTTATTCTTACTCTCACTCTCTGTAACCCCTTGCGTGCTAGTGCCACTCCCGACTTGCTTGGGGTGATTTGCTAATAAAAAAAAAAGAAAAAAAAAGTTACACATATTTGAATAGATGCTCTGTTTTTATTTATTTATTAAATTGTATATTTATTTTTTTCATATCTACCGTCCTGAATATTCGAGTAATCTTATAAAAATATATGTCAGATGGCGTATATTTTCACTACTCTCGGCTCGGAATAAACGCACCCATTAGTATTTAAAAACCACACAAAAAATACATCTCAAACTTTCAAGACATGGAAAGAAACTAGCAATACCAAAACACCACACCCCTTGAAAATGGCTAAGGAAATTGCCGAAAGTACTTAGAATAAAGGACGAGATGAACAGTTTTTGGACTCCATCACTCTCACTCACTCACTCACTCACTCTCACTCTCTCTCTCTCTCTTTATATATATATATATATATATATATATATATATATATATATATATATATATATATATATATATATATAAAGACCTTTTTATGTTTATACATTCTTTTTTTATAGATACAAATATTAAAGTAAATGCTCTGTTTATATTAAACAGTATTAATAACATTTACCGGCCTGAATGTCCGAGAAAAATATGCGTCCTCCGACAGGAATCGAACCTGTATCCTATACGGAACCGTCATATAGCGTGACGTGCTTTTACCGATTTAGCCACAGAGGAGCGTTTCGGTTAGCAAGGTCGATTTTACTGTTTTTAAACAACAATTTTCCATGATTCTCTCACGTATATTCCGGTTGCCATCCAAAGCTATATATCGCAGATGATTCATACCTTTCCCAAAGGTATTAGCGCGTAAGTGAATATAATGGATCCGACTAGAATTCGAACTCAGCTCTCCGATTCCTCAATCCGAGCTGCTATCCAATACTCGCCCATTACGAATCCCGCTAATCGTAACATGAAAGGCTATGGATTTATTGATTTCTTATGATTGCGTCTAAAATGATTGTTTTACTAAAAAGTTTAGTTTTCCTCTCTTTCTAACTCTCGCACACACACGCACACACACACACACACACACGCGCGCGCGGGTGCGCACTCATGAACAAATGTGTCAGTGAGACTATTGATCATTATCTCAGTGAAATGGGGAGATGCTGCTTCTAAGTTGGAATCTCCAGGAACCAACTTATCTATTTGAATT
Source organism: Acanthosepion lycidas (assembly GCA_963932145.1). Classification (NCBI taxonomy): domain Eukaryota; kingdom Metazoa; phylum Mollusca; class Cephalopoda; order Sepiida; family Sepiidae; genus Acanthosepion; species Acanthosepion lycidas. The sequence goes on from OZ010586.1 coordinate 32,981,431, forward strand.
TTGTAACGTAGCCTGTTTGACCCCAAAATAATAACAGGACAAAATCTTTGACTCTAATCTTATTCGATAATATTATTCGATAATATTATTCGATAATATTATTATTAATATTATTCGATAATAATATTCGATAATATTATTCGATAATATTATTATTAATATTATTCGATAATATTATTCAATAGCATTATTACTAATATTATTCGATAATATTCGATGTTATTATTATTATCAATATTATTCGATAGTATTTTCAAGTTTTTGATATTGCGTCATTCATTGCAAATAATACAGCATCACTTTTGACCAAAGACGAAACGACACAATGGTCAAAATTGCATCATTCAATTTCAGTTCCCATATATATATATATATATATATATATATATATATATATATATATTGCGTAGAGATGTTGTAGAAGCCATGAATAAATCGTTGACGTGTTTGTCTATTTCGACAAATGACGCAACATCACTGTTTTTCAGAATGGTTCGTCTGTGAAGAGGTAGAGATCACTAAGTGTGGTAAGGCTGCCTGCTGAGGTGGGTAGGGCGGGGTGAAGTGTGGGTTTTAGATTCAAGGCTGTTGAGTATTAACAGAAACAAGAAAACTGGTATTGCGTAAGCAAAAATGTAACAAGCTGAATCAACGAACATGACGAAGCGATTACCTATCTACGTACCCCACACGATAGTAGATGATCAGCATATATATATATATATATATATATATATATATATATATACACGGTACTTAGTGGAAAGTGCTCAATATCCGTGACAGAACTGACATATTCAGGTGTATTCATTTTAGTGCTTATTTATTGGTGCAGTGGGAAATTTTTATTATTGGGGGGGGGGGATTTTTTTTATGTATGTGTGTCTATGTATGTGAGAGTGTCATCTCCAACAAAGACAGAAGAAAATCCCCCCCTGTGTCACACACAAATAATCCAACACAAATAAGCATGGATACACCCACTTTTTAAAAATAAACCAGTTTCATGATCGCAAAAGCGTGAAATCCCGGGTTACAAACTAATATCCATATATGAATTCATATATATATATATATATATATATATATATATATATATATATATATATCCTCGTCATCCACAGCGCATCAGTGTGGTCGAACATCCCATTGCTTCAAGCCGGGACCGAAACCCGATCGATTTGGAATCATTTGGAGATTCTAACCCCTAAAAATACAATTTTAACGTATGCGAAATATATGGGTAAAGGTGTTCACTATCAGTGACAGTGCGAATATATATAAAAGGGTGTTTCATTAAGACGGATTATATATAAGGGTGTTTCTTTAAAACGGATCAAAGTCAGCAGTAAATGAATCAGTGTTATTGGTGAAAATTTATTCATTTCTCTATTGGGTCATGTTATTTAAGTCATAGCAATTATGCGTGAAAAATAATATCGCCCAAATGCCCGGCAAATCTGAAAGAAAAAGAAAAAAATTATTAGATACTTAAAATTAATTCACATTTAAAATCGGTCAAAATTATTGGAACTCCCTTTACAAGATTGGACACTGAGGTCAACGACGGTTAGCAACAATCTGTTTCATGCTTGGACGCAATCTTATTCAGGCCATGTGTGTTGCGTGGTAGCTCGACTATCTATACATGCTGGCTATTGGGGCATTATGCATAGCAATTAAGACCTTTACAGCTAAAATCTACCATGCCATGTGCAGTAACAGTAATCATTTCCATTCTCTTCATAATCCGTGAGTAAGCAGGAAGTTTCATTCGGTCAGCATTCCAAAAACCGCAGCTTTGTGGAAAACACTCCCGTGAGGATGCTTTCCTACAATCGCAACAATCTTAACCCCTACAAGTCAAGCGTTAATTGTTATCTTTTCTATATATCCTCATGAGCAGCACTTCTTGCCTCATCTTCTTACGCTCATACAATGATCTCACCCAATGCTCCTCTACCTTGAGTGGATCTTGAGCTTTGTATTGGGTGAAAAATACTGTATGTGGCTCTTTCTGAAATACACTGGGCGCTGTAATATAAAAATCAACGTTAGTATGTGGTTGGCAAAATATATAAAATTTTATTGGGCGTAAAACGCGCAATCATCAGGCAACACACCTGATGTTTTTGCTTGTAAATCTATCTATTACAGTCTCATTCATATCTATCTATCTATCTATCTATCTATCTATTCCAGTGTAATTTATATCTGTCTATTCCAGTCTCATTCATATCTATGTATCTATCTATCTATTCCAGTCTCATTTATTTATATCTATCTATCTATCTATCTTCCAGTATCATTTATCTCTCTCTCTCTCTCTCTCTCTCTCTCTATATATATATATATATATATATATATATATATATATATATATATATATATATTCCAGTATCTATCTATCTATCTATCTATCTATCTATTCCCGTCTCATTCATATCTATCTATGATATAACGGTATATAATTTTATATAATTTTATATATGAACAAACATTATTTAGAAAAATATGACAAACTGGAAAGTTTTTATTGTTTTTTTTTTCATCCATTAATATATCATCGGACTGGGCTTTGATGACGTTACCACACATGCGCACGAAACGCGAGAAATTAAAAGAATATTTTTGAGAGAATATTTTTTTTATTTCACTCTAACCAAAATCATCTGTATTCTTTTTCTTTTCTCTCCATCACCTTTGTCTCTGACTGTGACAATATCAAATCTATCTATCTATCTATCTATCTATCTATCTATCTATCTATCTATCTATCTATGTTTTTGTTTTCCATGGATGGATAGAGACGAAAGAAAAACACGTTTTACACGACGTGTTTTGTCCTCTGACGGACTTTATCAAGGCAAATGCAAGAATATATATATATATATATATATATATATATATATATATATATATACAAGATCAAGAAACATTTTGATTTCTCAAATTTTTTTTCATTTAAGGACGCACATAAATATTTATCACGTTGTTCAGAAAGGCAGGCAAACTATGGAGTATTCGAAGTGACAAAATACAATGTTTAATAAATTAAAGTGAGTAAGTGATATTCTTGATTTTTTTATACTAACTAAAATCTAAATTATTTTAGTTTGGGATTAATTTATTTTAAATTTTTGAATTTAACAGTGTTCTTTTCATTTTTAACATTTTTATAGTCATGTATGTTGGCTTGGGAAAGAAGTAATTCTTTCAGGAAGGGAGATATTGGGAAAAATCCGGGTCACAGATTTATATTATGATAAGATTCGATAGCGGCACTCTCAAGAATTTTCTTTCTAATAACTTTACTTTTTCTTTTAATAAGTGTGACATTCTTTAGGTTAAAGTTGTGGTCGAATTTATTTCTATGTATAACAAAATGCATTTGATAAATTGTTGTGTATAAGATCCCTTTTGTGCTCATAGATAAGTTTCCCCAACTGGCAACTTATTTTATACATACTTGCTTCAGAATTATTATCGCTATTTGTATTTTTGGTTCTGAACATATCTATAATAGTTTTGGGTGTGGTTGTAATTATTTTGGTGTTTTTTTAGATTGGATAAATTGTTTTGTGTCATGGAGTTAGTAGGTAGTATTATATGTCTGTTTATATCTAGTTTATTGTTGTTAATTTTGTTATTGTTTTGCGGTGGTATAATAAAATAATAAGGATATTGGAGGTTTTTGAAAGTATTTTCTATGTTCTTCGTGTAAGTATTGGGGGCTGCAGATTCTTAGTGCTCTTAAATAGAATCTCATAATTATTCCAGATTTCATCTTGTTACAGTGGCGAGAATAAAAATTAACCAGGTCCTTCTTGTTGGTAGCCTTTCTGTAAACCTCAAATTAAAGTTCGTTATTATTTCTATGCAGCATGATATCTAAGAAGGATAAAGCGCTGTTAGACTCCCATTCAAAGGTAAAGTCGGTTGCGGGTTCGACATTATTAAGCTTGTTGACAAGATCATGTTTTATGGATATATGAATTATGTATGTATTTGAAATATGAAGAATTTTGTGGTAAAATATTTTTGAAAGAATAACTTTAAATGAGTAATTATGAGCGTTCTTATATTTTAAAAATTTAAAGCCAATAACAGTTTTGCTCTTGTATATAAATTCTTCTTGCATTTGCTTGATAAAATCCACCAGAGGACGAAACGCATCGACTAAGGTAGGTTTTCCTTCTGTTTTTATTCATTAATTGTCCTTTTACAGATATACCCTATCTATCTATCTATCTATCTATCTATCTATCTATCTATCTATCTATCTATCTATCTATCTATCTATCTATCTAAGCCTATTCATATCTATCTATCTATCTATCTATCTATCTATCTATCTATCTATCTATCTAAGCCTATTCATATCTATCTATCTATCTATCTAAGCCTATTCATATCTATCTATCTATCTATCTATCTATCTATCTATCTATCTAAGCCTATTCATATCTATCTATCTATCTAAGCCTATTCATATCTATCTATCTATCTATCTATCTATCTATCTATCTATCTATCTATCTATCTCAGTCTGTTCATTATCTATCTATCTATCTATCTATCTATCTAGTCCTGGGTATGACGATAAACTACATCCGGCAGCAAGGCCTGATCGGGGATGATGTGAGGAGAGTGGAACCACTTCTTAATTGCTGTTGGTTCCAGGTTCACCGGTATTCAGAAAGTAGACGTGATGTTCAGGTCAATCGGCTGGGCATATCAGGTGACAGCTGAAAAAGCATACAATCCCTGCCACATATACTCCACACAGCAAAACTACTATGCATAAGTCAAATACAGAAATTTACCATCTAAACAACACCCTTGATAATGGCTATAGAACTAAGTAAAAGCACTCGGAACAATTAGATCTATGGACAATTCCTTTATTCCTTAACCCCTGAAAAAAATGTTAGAATGCTGGAAAAACTCAATAAAAGATTAATTAAATCTTCCAAGTCGGCCGTTCTCAAAGTTGATTTAAAGAACGACTGCTGCCTAAATATACATCAACATACCTCACCCTACATCGTTAATTTGTTCCAGAGGCCATGACTTAGTCCGAAAAACGACTTAACTCAAAATAACCACACTATAAACCTCAAATAAGCACTCCCCATTGTCTATTACAGTATTTATGATCTGTACGTAGATTATTCCGAATAAAATAATTAATTTTCACCTTATATTCCAGAGATATAGCCCTAAGCTTAGAATTAGCACTTACACTTGGACTTTTCTTTTGAGCCGTGGGCAAAAATGTATTCTAGATCACAAATCAAATGTAATTGAAAGAATGTCAACGGTAGAGCACAGATGTAAACAAGTCTAAATTCAAAATCAGTGTTGGAGAGGAATTTGAAATAAGATCATCTGCTGAATATACTTTCTTATGTCATTTTTATTTTTTTACGTTTATTTAAATATAATTCTATATGTGTTTACTGTTATTTTAGCGTTTTGACGTTTCTAATAATTTTAACGGCCGACGTAAGCTCGAATAAAACGACGTAAGGCGAGTTTTATTTTTCCATATAATATTTAAGAAAAACTGACGTATCTTTGAAACAACTTAAGTCGAAACGACTTAAGCCGAAGTATGACTCTGTATATATATATATATATATATATATATATATATATATATATATATATATATATGTATATGTGTGTGTGTGTGTGTGTGTGTGTCTGTGTGGCTGTCCGAAAAGTAACAGGACTGTTTCAATTCCAAACAAGAAACTGCATGGTTTTCCTATAAAGTTTATCCCATTCGCATCTAGTGCACTTTTCGATCCTTCTCCGTCGCTTCCCACCATCTTTTGAAGGCCCCCATGCCTTCAAAACGGGTCCCCTTGATGATCCCCTTGAGCTTGGGGATTAGAATGAAGTCACACGCAGCAAGATCAGGTAAATAGTGTGGTTGTTGCAGTATAGCGAGGTTTTTATCGGCCAGGAGCTGCCGGATACTCCGGTCGTTGTGATCAGGTGCATAGTCGCGGCGAATCAGCCACAATTTGTCCTGCAACAAAAGAATCTGACAAAAGAAATGCAATGCTTACAGAAAGATAAAATTACAGTCATATAGTTACCAACACATTATGTTAGATGATAGCACAATTGGCTTATCCCTCTTTCCCCTATAAGCTCAGAAAACGCACATAGTACTGTTACTTTTCAGACAGACCCCATATATATATATATATATATATATATATATGTATATATATATATATATATATATATATATATATATATATTAGGTTGTGCAAAAATAATGACGTAATAATGTCGTTTTTTGACGTATTTTTTAACGTCAAAAAACGACATTATTACGTCATTATTTTTGCACCAACCTAATATATATATATATAACTATAACGATCCGCGTAGGTAAAACCTAGGTAGGTTTGCCTGGCTCTTTAGGTTCATAGTTAGATTTGCTCTACTTAGTGTATTGAGCACTTTACTTAGTTACTTCAGCTTTACTCGTTTCGGAGTTTTTTTTCTTTGGACTCTGAACTTGAATTCTGGACGGTTGTTTTCGCCTCAATTTCATATTCTTAGTTCATTCTTTTTTTGTCCCTTATTTTTCCTTGGGTATCGCTTTGTTCATTTACAAGTCAAAACACCTAAGGTCTTTCCAGACGAGCATAATTACTTATATATATATATATATATATATATATATATATATATATATTGGCAGCATGTCATTATTGAGGCATGTGTTATTGAAGACTGCGGAGTTTTTTTCGTTTAGTAACCTTTTTTCGACTTTTTCTTGCTTTCTCGCTTGCTTTCTGTGTTTGGGTCTAAGTTGTTGAAAAATGACGCCAGTCTTTCGGCTGTCGTCAACCGTCATCATGGCAGTATGCTTTTGGTTTTAAAGTGGGTTGCTTTTTATTTTTATAGATAATAGTTTGGGGGCAATCAGGCCGTGTTGTTGGATTAGATAAATATAAAATAGCCATACTCAAAAACTTAATCAATAGAGCTTTTTACATCTCCTCACCCAGAATAATATTTTACAAAGAACTTACCAATGTAAAACAAACACTCATAAACAACAATTTCCTCAATTTAAAAAAAAACAAAACCCAAAAACCAAAAAAAAAAAACAAAAACACTGACATTAATAACTCTATTAACCTTTTCTATAGGAATCAAATACACAACAACTATAAACTTCACTATTTGTCTATATTTCTGAGATGAGGTATTATGTACACTATTTACATAATTCGGACTATCATCCTCATCTTTGTTGCCATACTTATCACAAGGACAAATGGCACATAGGATAAAGGCGTTAGTTAGATCCAGTGACAGGACTCAAAGCATGTGAGTTCAATACCAGGTTAATGCAGTGTAGAACTTGAAGAGGGGAATTAACAGGAGATAACTGATAACTGACATCCATTAGACATAGCACGTGGAACTAGAACAGTCTACCCCAGTGAGCGAAATAAAAGACTCAGTTCGACATTCCAACCACCTGAAGAAGGCCGGAGCGTACGATGGCCGAGGCGTTGTGATAAATATGACAACAAAGATGAGGATGATAGTCCGAACAATGTAAATAGTAAACTATAAACTTGATGAAGCAGCAATAACTAACACCATCCACAGATAGACCAAACATGTAAGTGTATAAATGTGTTTGTGTGGGAAGTCTACAGATGTCATCCTCATATTTTGTCGATGAAATGTAGCGATATATTACAAAATAATTTTGTATTTGGTTGGATTTTTATATTCTCGTGTGTAGGTGGGAAGGTCTGTGGTCGTTGATTCTGTGTGAGTTGGTGAAACGTAGTAAGACATTGTAATAATTTAGTTTTGTGTAAATTTAACATGCGTCATTTTGAAAAAAAGGGAAACTTGTAAAATCCTCATTATTTTAGACATAAGTTAGATTCATGAATAATGGTGCTGTAGAAGAATGATGGTATGATGCAATGTTTTAAACGAATGTTTATCGTCGGTATTAACGCTATGGATATATTTACAAAATATTTTATCCTTAAAGGGTTTTGTTCTTTTTTTAATTAGGCTATCATTAGTGAAATCTAAGTTATATTGAGATTTGAAGCATATTAGATTGAGATTCGTTCCCTACTTTGTTCTTTATTTCATTTTATCATATATATATATATATATATAATAAAAAAACTTAAACACTAATATTCCATGGTCATAATTTATTCCACTGGAATCGTAAATACGATCCAATTATGACCATGGAATATTAGTGTTTAAGCCTTTTTCAGAAAGTAGACGTGATATCCTTACTCCTTCCTGGACATTGAGTTTTACCTGGATTCTATCCTCTTGGAATTTTTTATTCAAAAAATATATTTGTATGTGTATGTATGTATGTATATATATTTATATAGTTTAGATATATGATTGCATATGTATGTGTATATTAACCACTAATATTATATATATAAATATATATGTATATATATATATATGTGTGTGTGTGTGTGTGTGTGTGTGTGTGTGTGTGTGCACATAGACCTATATGCATATACTTTCAAATAGAACAAATAGAAACAATTATTCTCACGAAATGTCAGATTTTTATCATGACGTTCCTTACTTCAGGCCAAGTCATAGTGCAAATTGAAGCCTTAACCCTAACCTAGATATGAGCAGTGGAACGAGAATAATCTACGCACGTAGATTAAATAAAAGGTCCAGTTTGAAATTCCCTGTAGTTGCCCGGATCTACATACACCGGCTGAAGTCTGGCCATCACTACGACCGGAAACGTGATGATAAAAACAACAAAGATGACAATCAGCTTGCTGGTAACAGAAAAACGTCTTGTGGATAGTGTAAATAACGATAACTCAACAGCAGAATTTGAATAGATTTTCATTTCGCGTGTGAACTTCTTTTGGTTCCCTCGACTGTTCTTTAAAATAGGTGTCTGTGCGTATGTATATGGGTGCGAAAGCGCTTTTTGTTCTGTGATGTCACCATAGCTACATCGACAAGACTTCTCTAAGGGACTTGCTTAATGAAAATGACAACAAAAGGAACATTTATAATCAGAAAGATAAAACTGAAATTTCTTAAAGACGTAATGAAGAAGGAAGGTTTGGAAAAATTAATCCTCACAGGGCGTAGCGAGAGCAAGAGAGTTAGGCGAAGGCAGTTTCGGCGAACTTCTGTGAATGGGTGCCGAAACTTGGTGAGAAAAACTGATAAAGGCCATGTGTGTGATTGTAAATCTGACAAGGTGTGCGTGTCTGTGTCTTTGCTCATATGTATGTGTTTTTATACATGTGTACATGTTTGTATATAATGTTTGTATATAATATATGTGAAAATTTGCATTTTATGTATGGTAGTGAGAATAAGCTGGTGTGTGTGTGCGTGAGTTTATATCTATGTGTTTTTGCATATGTTTGTGTGTATGTTTATATATGAGTATGTGTTTGCGTGTGTAATTGTGAGTTTGAGTTTGTCGCTGTGTGTTTATTCAAATGTATATCATTTGCACGTGTGCGTGTATGTTTCTATAGATATCTGTGTGTTGGTATTTTTGTGTATGACCTCTCTCTCTCTCTCTTCCTCTCTCTCTCTCTCTATGTGTACGCTGAAAGACCGATTCTCGTTTGATCACTGAAGTTAAGCAATGTCCTGCTCGGTGAGTACTTAAATGGGGAACCGCTTTGGAACACAGAGTACTGTTAGCAAAACCCGGGTACAATATTCGTTGGGCAAGGGGCTAGCGTCTTCTTCCCATAAACCCAATTTTGCTATGGAACCCATAGCAGCCATGTCTAGTGATGTTGGCAGCTATGGCCCGATGTTCTTCAGTGGAATTTACGGGACTGAGGCAGGAGGAGGAGGTGTGCGGGTTTGCGTGTGTGCGTATGTATATTTATGAATTTCTGCATGTGTGCATCTACGTATTTTCATGAAATGTCTGTCTGTATGTGGTTAGGTTAGAACGAGGGTGGCACCAATTAATCGACTGATAATCGGTAATATACCTGCACTCAATAAATACTGGTGAAGAATTAACCCTTTGAGACCTGAAAAATGACTTAATGCCCAGCCACCAGTTGATCCGTCGGTAAACACTTGTAACGATTTTTTATGACTACCGTGAAACATTACATACCAATTATTTGCGAATTTTGATTCAGGAGGTCAAGCAAAAGGGTTAAATTTTTTCAGGAACGCAGGACTCAAAGGGTTTTTTTCAAGTATTTAACTCCAAGCAAGGCGGGAGTGCCACTAGTACGCAAGGGATTACAGAGAATGGGAACAAGAGTAAAGAGGCGTGATAGAGAAAAGGATGAAGAGAAGGACAGGGAATTAGATCAAGGCATCTGAAGATGTCGATTGACATTGCATTTGAAAAATTGAAGATTATAGCTATCAGGGAAGCGAGTAAGAGGAAGGGAGTTCCACAGATGGGAAGTGCGAGACATGAAGCTATTGGAGTAGAAGAGACGTCTAGATTTAACAGTTTCGACAGTGAAAGGGTGGGACTGAGATGCCAACCCAGTAGCACGCCTAAATTCCTGCAGTCTAGGAACCAGTGAAAGTAGTTCGTCGGAGTTGTTGTCTCGAAAATACTTGTAGAAGAGACAGAGGGAAGCCACAGCAAGTCCGTGAGAAAGTGACTGTAAACGAGATGCCAGATCAGGGCCAATCACATTGCATATCCGATTCTCGATTTTGTCAAGGACCTCGAGATGTACACCGACAGCACCAGACCATATATGACAGCAGTATTCTATACAAGGGCGAATGGTTGATTTATAGATTTAGACAATCAAAGTGTTATTGAAATTCATTTGAGGTCTAAGATCACTGATGATTCTTAAGCAAGGGTTGAAAATTCTGGAATATGATAAACACGAATAACTGACTATAAAAACGGGTTAATAATTGAGAATAAAATGGACATTAAAATAACAGGAATGAATAACCAAAAAGTGTTTGCATTATCGTAAAATGCTAATATCAACAGTAACGGGTAATGATAATATTAACGGTTTCCTTACAAAGAAACATTCGGCGTTTATTGAGCGAGCAGCCAGTGCTACGCGAGTTAATCTTTTCTTCATTCCTTGGCCATTGTGCTCTGATCAAAGTGCAGATTCTGTTCTCCTCATCTCTAATGGTAATATTAGCCGTTTCCTTATAAAGAAACTTTCTGCATTTATTAAGCGAGAAGCAAGTGCTTTTCGTGTTACTCTTTTCTTCATTCCTTGGCCATCGTACTGGAACCAAAGTGTAGTATCTGTTCTCCTAATCTCTAATGGTAATATTAACCGTTTTCTTTATAAAGAAACATTCATTGTGCGAGCAACTAGTGCTACGCACCCTGGTCTTTTCTTCATTCCTTGGCCATCGTGCTGGGATCAAAGTGCAGTATCTGTTCTCCTCACCACTAATAGTATTTTATCGTTTCTTTATAAGGATACATTCAATATACATTGCGGAATAGCCAGCGCTACTCGAGTACACTTTTCATCTTTCCTTGGTCATCATGCTGGAATCAAAATGTAGTATCTATTCTCCTGATCTCTTATTCTAATAGTAATAATACCCGTTTCCATATAAAGAAACATTCAGCATTCAATGACCGAACAGCCACTGTCACTGTGGGTTGAAATTTATAAAATATTTGTAGTAAAATAATTTGTCCGCTGTTATCCATCTTTCTATTATGGATTGGCAAGGGATCCTAACCTGTTGTTCAAGGTAACGTGTAATATCAAGCTCTTGATTATATCATTATTTTCTTTTCGAAGTACACGTGGTATCTGTTTTAGTTGCTGCTGCTGGAAGACCTCAAGTGGTATGGTTTCTGTTATTTGGCACAGTTCTTTGTGATCACGTAGCGCCAGTCCACGAGGCAGTATGGTCATCGCTAGGACATACACGTTTCATTCATTGAAAGCCATTTTTGACCGTTGTGAAAATCCGCATAGCTAACGCCTTGAATAATCTGGAAATGTGATCTATCAGAGAACCTCAAGCGGAGATTTTTTCCAGCCACTGTAGAGGCGGTGTAAATATATCTTGCTACTACCTGGACATTAACTAAAACCCTTAGAGTCTAAGCTTGGTGGATCCTACGCCCGGACTTGGATGCCGAGAGTTTATACTTAACATCCGGAGACAACTGTCAACTAAATCAACTATGTTATGACACAGGATGCCACCGAAATGATCTTTCGACCTTTGATACAGGACCATGATAGTTGGCGTGATAGACTCATGAATGTCCGAGCTAACTTGACCAAAGAAATAAATAAAACATTCCTATGAGATAAATGGCTGCTAATAAGAATTTAGCTATTTGCTCGAACAGCAAAAGAGATTATTGATCCAAAGCAATAATAAGATGGAGTAATGGTAATTTTAATTGTTTCCTTATAAGGAAACATTCAACATTCATTGACCGCGTAGCCAGTGGTAATTATATTACGCTTTTCTTATATTCACACACACACACACACACACACACACATATATATATATATGAAGAAATACAGTCTTAAGATGTGCTATATTTATGGGATAAAGTGCTCAATATCAGAGAGAGAGAGAGAGAGAGAGAGAGAGAGAGAGCGTGTGTAAATATAAAAGTGAACATAGAAGTCAACACTTAGAGCCTCTAAGTGTTGACTTCTATGTTCACTTATATATATATATATATATATATATTACATATACATATATATATTTTACATATATATATATATATATATATATATATATATATATTTTACATATATATATATAAATATATATATTTTACATATACATATATATATATATATATATATATATATATATTTTACATATATATATATATATATATATATATATATATATATATATATATATATATATATATACTGGGGCTTCTACTGCTATTGACGCATTGCTCGTCAACTGAATTGAGGTCTCTAGATCACTGTCGTATTTTGTAAAGAAAACGTTCTTTTTCTCTGCCGTGCGGCGATAGCCTACGGGTATGATTTCTGATTGATGCCAAATCGGAGGCTTTCGATTCCGGCTTGAAGCAATCGGACGTCTATCCACACTGAAGAGCTGTGATACAGCGAAACAGCCTGTCTGTGGATGACAATATATATATATATATATATATATATATATATATATATATATATATATATATATATATGTGTGTGTGTGTGTGTTAATGGTAACCGTTTATTTATAACAAAACATTCGACATTCATTGATTTAGCAGCCAGCGCCACCATTCGTTGAAATTGATAAAAAAAAAAAAAAGAAAAAAGTAAGAAACTAGTGGAAAATGCATTCGAAATGAACATTACGGAAGTGAAATTTGGTTCATTCAAACACTTTCTCTCAAGACAGAAAGGAAAGTCATCGTAAAATGCACAGTTGAAACCAAATGCCAGAAAAATAAGCTAATTACTGAATAATGATGCTATGAATTTAGATTTTGGTCCCAACCCCCTAAAATAAAACAGCTGGAAACTTTTGAATGTCTAATAACTGAAAGGTGGTGTACGGCCAAAGAAAGTCAGAGAAAATATTTTAATGACTGAATAATGATGCTATGAATTTATACAAAAATTTTGGCGAACTGCTCGAAACATTTGCATCAGTATCAATATTCAATACCTGAAAGGGGTTGTAAGGTCATAGAGATTCCAGGAAAATAATTTGACGACTGAATAATGATGCTATGAATTTAGATGAATTAAAGAATTTGTCGCCCAAAACTACTGGAACACTTCTGTATCAATCTCTTAGCCAGAAGGTAGATTGAAGCTCATGGAATGTTAGGGAAAACACTTTGATGATTCAATAATGATGATATAAATCTATACAAATAAAAAGTTTCACCCCACAACACAATGGAAACTTTTACATCAATCTAATACCTGAAAGATGGTGTAAGATTAAAAAAAAAAAAATCAGGGAAAATACTTTGATGACGGAATCATTATAATTTGAATAAAAATAAATAAATGAATTCGTGAAAGCATGCTTGTATTTTTTTTTTATTATAGTCACAATTAGGATTTCAAGACATTAACATTGTTTTTTACATTAATCGTCACTTAAATGCCAATGAATATAAGTATTAAAAATCAGACGTTCTTCCAGGGGAACATATAATAGCCACTTTTTCTTCTTTCTCTTGCAATTTTAATTCCTTCGTAAAAAACCCAAAAAAAAAACAAAAAATAAAAAAAAAAACGGACGCAGAAACAGGAACAAGACTGACGGCAAAACCAGTAAGCCGCGGTTTTCGACAAAAATGAAAAAGAAAAAGAAAAGGTAAGCATTCGACAAGGCATTTCCTTTTCATTTCGCCATTTGAGGGCAGGCGCTTGTTCTCAGTTAACACGGAAAATGTTGTGTCTGCCTGATAAGAAATGGCGGCAAAAAAAGTAAAAAAAAAAAAAAAGTAAAAAAAGAAAAGAAAAAAAAAAAAAAAGAAAAGAATGACCACGTGACACATGACTGTTTTTAGATAGGCCTACCCATCTGTTCTGAATGTACAAATTTCTGTTTTATAACAGCTCTCTGGAGAAAGAGATAAAAATGAGACGAAGACTAGTTTTTATTTATTTATTTATTTTTTTGTGGTTTTTATTTTATTTTTTTTTTTTAATCTTTTGAGTAAAAGATACCCTGTCAAAATAAGGTTAAGAAAATCGTTTACCTATATGCGTATATCTTTTAATTTACAAACTGTTTTTTTTTAATTAATTCGAATGCAGGTATAACACACCGTCGGCTCGACGTAGCTTAATCGTTATCGAGGCAAGTCTGGTTGATCCTCACTGTGTGCTCCATACAAAAATAGTCAACATCGATAAAACGTTCGCGTTAGTGTTGCGGTAACTGACATGGAAAGTGGGCTGGCAATTTTTAGACTGTCTACAACCGTACGCCATTTATTATAAATTATAAAGTGTAACTAAAATTCTTTTAAAAAATGCCGAACTGATTAGCCGAAAACGCTCGGAATCAAAGAAACATCTAGACAATTTCTGTACTCATTAAATTCAGAAAAGAAAACACTTGTTCGCATAAAAGAAAAAAAAAATATGAGACACTTAACAAAAATACCGTCTCAGTCTTGTTTAACAAAACATACACACATATACATATGAATAAAGACAAAATGAAAACTTATCTACACTGATGCGTTTCGTCCTCTTATGAACTTTATCAAGTCAATAAGAGGAGGAAAGATAAATCAGGTGAGATAAGTCGTTGAAAAAGATACTAAAAAGGTACTATGGTTAAGTTTTTTTTTTTTTATATAACTTCTCATGTGTTCCTATGATTTTTTTTTTCTTTTCAGGGCATGAATTATATAAAAATGTCCGAATGTTTTCCAAGCGCTTCTATCAAGGATGAATTTTCTTTTACTTTTAACTGAATATATACCATTGTTTTTTTTTGTTTTGTTTTTTTGGGGGGGGTGCACCTCGACGTGGTGTAATGTTTAGAAAGCTTGTCTTGCTAGATCAATTACGACTGAGTAGTGAGTTCGATCCTCACTGGGTGCCCCCTACTTTCGGCTTTGTGCCACATCTAAGCCGGGCTTAGAAAATCACTATACCCTTGTATTATGTATGTATCTAGAGTTATATAAATGTTTTATTTTCCAAATGCGGTCAGCACATTATGGCCGTGTTCATAGTTGATATTATTGACTGTTGGTTTTTTCTTTTTTATGAATAATGCTTACATTATTTTTAGCCTTTTTGTGCCTGTGAACGATGCTATTATAGCTGTATTATTAACAAATACTTAGGTAGGTCTCCATGTGTATTTAAATTATAACTAATTGAGCTATGGTCAGAGAGATCTTACGTGAATCTTTTTGTTAAACATATTGTAGTATATTCAATATAATTATTTAAGTAAGTGTGTAAAGAATGATTGGTTGTCCGTAATTTGAAACATAATGTGCTGACCGAGTTTGGAAAATAAAAACTTTCCTATAACTCTAGATAATTCTCTTCTTTCTTTCTATGTGTCCTTCCAGGGCGTAGGCGATCATGGCTCTCCACCTCCCGTTATCCCTTGCAGCTCTCAACAAGTTCCTTCCCTCTGCCACCTCCTCCAGACCATGTTCTGTCATTCACTTGCTTAAGGCCGCTAGGTATGTCATGCGTTGTTTTCCCTTGTCTCTCTTTCCTTCTATTCTACTTGTGAGTATCAGATTCTCCAGGCCCCCTTTCCTCATTATGTGTCCCAGAAACTTCAGCTGCCTCTTCCTGATATAAAGTATAACCCTCCTCCTTGTTTGCATCCTCTCAAGACCTCATCGTTGCTCAAACGCTTGGTCTAGATACTTATATAAAACAATACATATATTCAGTTAAAAGTAAAATCAAATAAAACTCATCCCTGATAATGGCTGAAGGTATAGCCGAAAACGTTTGGAAAACGTTCGGATATTTTTTTAATATAATTTATGTCCTGAAAAGAAAACAAATTATATGAACACATGAACACATGAACACATGAACACATGAAATTATATATAAAACTTAGGCACAGCATCTTGTCTGTCGTTTTCAACGAAACTTGCATGAAAGAGGGATTGCTGCCCAAGTATATATATATATATATATATATATATATATATATATATATATATATATACATATATATATATAGTTGTATATTTAGGCAGCAGTCCTTCGTTTATGAATGTTGCATTAAAAACGACAGACAAGGTACTACGGTTAAGCTTTTTATTTAATTTTTCTTGTGTTCTGACAAGAGCTTTCTTTTCTGGACAAAGAGTGTGTAAGAACTGTCCAAATGTTTTATATTTCCGAGCGCTTTCGGCTATACCTTTAGCCATTATCAAGGATGATTCGATTTTTCAGCTTAATCGAGTGTGTACGTTATGTGTATGTCTTAGTGTGTGGAGGGATGTTTTTAATTTCCGAATACGGTTAGCACACTGTGGCCTTGTTCGTAGTTAATATTGTTAAGAGTTGGCGTTTTCTTTTTTATTATTAAAGCTTCTTTGTCCAGAAAAGAAAGCCCTTGTTCGAACACAAGAAAAATTAAATAAAAAGCTTAACCGTAGTACCTTGTCTATCGTTTTTAATGAAACATGCGTATATATATATATATATATATATATATACATATATATATATATATATATATATATATATATATATATATATATATATATATAGATGCCTGCAAAGATTCGCTAAAAAGTGAGGAAGCATGACCAAAACTTTAAAAGTTTTATCGTCAAAATCTTCATGTTATTAAGAGGAAAGACCAAAAGATTTTTGGGTTATTAAATTATATGTATCCTGTTTAGAACCTTAAAAATTTTGGACAATTTTTCTTGCGTCAGCAGGTAACCATCAAGTTAATATAGGAAATTTTAGCGTCTTTTTTGCGCTGAAAAACACGTTGATTTGGAAATTCTTGTAAATATCAAACAACTGTCAAATTTGATTGAAACTTTCAAGTCTTATTCAAAATGAATGAAATTAATTCAGAAATGTTTTGTTTTTATAGAAAAAATATTCTTTTTACACCTATTACCCGCTTTCTGCTAATATAATTCATGAAATTTCGAGAGATTAATTTTTGTATGGTTTAATTTTTATATTTTTTATAAGGTCAAGTCCTTGTAAAATAAAAATGCGATAAAACTCGGACATTATTCAATTAGAAAAGCTTTTAATTGCTTTTATGAATAACACATATTATGGAAACAATTGGGCACCTCGAGGCGGTTTAATGGTTAACAAGCTTGACTTGCTAGGACAATTACGACCGAGTAGTGAGTTCGATCCTCACTGGGTGCCCCTTAATTTCGGCCTTGTGCCACATCTGAGCTACGCTTGGAAAATCGCTACATTATGGAAACAATTGTCTAAGACAAAAAAGTTGAATTATGAATTTTTACATTTTTTCTTAAATTTTAATAATGAATTTTTTTTGATTGATTTCATTTTCTTTAAAATTTTAATTAGAATAATTTATAATGTTTTAAATCTTTTAAAATTCCGTATTAATTCGTTGTGGTTAGGTGATATTATTACTAAGTAAAATCTACATTTATTAATCCTATTGGATTGGTGCATAATTATCAGGCGTTTTCTAAACAATATTTATTATGAAAAAAGAAACATAACAATTCCACTAACATTTTTAAATGATTATTCCGGAGCGTATGATTATCGATACGCATTTTTATAACCTGAAAATAAAATAATATTTTCATTAGAAAAGTAAACGAAACAGCAATTTTTATTAACAAATAACTCACCTACAAAAACGACTGATAATTATTCACCAACCCAATAAATGGAAAAGCTTACTACAATTCAGCGACTCCCAGTATTTTAAAAAGAACTGAAGCTATTTTATAGTGTTGCTTGTTAATTTTTTTACTCTTTATTTATTAGCGATTAATTACTTACTTGTTGTTCCCATCTCAGACGTTACGTTCATATATACACAAGAAAAGATAACCCTGCAAATCGGGCAGTGTAATGACAGAGCTTTGGAAATATGGCGCTGAAATTCGAAGTAGCAAGAGATATATTTTAGCAAATCAGGAATTTACTAAAGACTCGAAAAATAACATTGAGAATTAAGAAATGAGTGTTGGACAGCTATGTGGTATCTCATCTTTTACAAGGCAGTGAATACGGAATAATCTCGTCACAAAAGAAGAGATTTGAAGCGACAGTGGTTCTACAGAAGGATGCTGAGAATACCATGGAAAGAGTATGTGACTAAAGAGGATGTTTTAAGCATATAATGAAACAATCAGAAAGAGACAGCTGTAATTTTGGGGACACGATATTAAGTAAAATAGTCTTGGAGGATATTAAAGCTTAATAAACAATATTTAAAATATTTATATTTTAAATATTGTTGTAACCTAGGTAAAGTTACTAAATAGAATAATAAAACGAAACCTGGTAATGAACGATAATACTTAGGATAAGAACAACACATATAAGATTCGACAGCATCGCGTAGAAGAAGTAATCAACTGCTCGAAATGAGTCAAGTGAATTCCACAATGAATTTCCAACTGCAGGGTATCTACCAATGCAGTCAGATGTGGTACAAGGCCGAATTTAATGTGGGGTATCCGAGGCCGTAGGCTCGGTCAAAAATTTCTCGTAGATCCCGTATAAAACGGGGACAGGCAGTTGCTTTCTGAGATGAGACTCTGCCCTTCGACACAATCTCGTCTGGGGATCCTCTCTGCTCGGAGGCAGAGAGTTTGACCAGCACAGCTGGCGACGAATCTCCGACTGCAGGTTATTTGCCAACCGCCTCACGCGGTCAGGTGTGGCACAAGGCCGAATTTAACGTGGCTTTTCCGAGCCTGTAGGATTGGGCAAAATATTTCCCATAGACCCCGTAAAAAACGGGATCGGGTAGCTGTCTACCACCCCAGACGGGACTCTGCCCTTCGGCATAGCCTCGTCTGGGTTCCTCTCTGAAGGCAGAGAGTTCGACTAGCACAGCTGGAGACGAATATCTAACTGCAGACCAACATACAGTATTTACTACTGTATTTATTTGAATGGGGACATACCCATTATCGTCTATAGGTATGCTATAACGCTTTAATTTTGCTAATGTCTAAACTATCATCTGTATGCGACCATTTTCCCAGATCACTGACTGAAAATGGATTGATCAGAATGAATCTTCAAAGTCTGGTATAAGAGAATGACAAAGAAATTAATCAAATATCAAAACCGACACCACATAAAGACTTCAACCAATAGCCACAACTAGAATGGATAGAATATGTAATTCGAGGAGAAAATAAAGATATAAAGATGTTGGCTTCAACACTACCTTAAAGAAAAGGTTAGGAAGGAAACAGATAGATGATAACTGGTCCTAAAATCAGCCACTTGGTTGCACAGTATGAGGCAGCTTGTGGGACCAAAGAGGATATTAAACACAGCAGCCATCACCAGGAGAATGTTCCTTGAGAAAGTAGAAACGGTCACACAAGCCATGCAAGATATGGGCAATCCTTACCAGGAGGAAAGTCGATACCTTCTTTTGCTTAATGCAAAGGATATTGGTCACCAAACTGCCGCCAAGCCGATTGGCACACACCTTGAGAAAGGCAAGGGCCGTTTCTAGAAATTTATGAAGGGACCTGAAGGGGAAATAAAATCCACCTTCTATGAACCAATCAAGAACAGGGGTGACTTTTTTTCGACATGTACCAGCTTCAAAGCCAAAAGGGCTACAGGAAGGCTTTCAAATCTCCAATCTGTTCATATCATGCCAGATCAGAGAGTGCGACTTGAAGTACTTCCATCATGAGAACCAGTCATATCCTGCCGCCCTCAGTGACGGTGGAAAGCTCTACACTTGTAAGAAATCCCACTTCACTACAATTTTTGAGAGCTAAATTACAACCCCTGTGCCAGACGCCGACATCATCATCATTGATGGTGCAGCGTCAATGAACAGTTTTCCCCCACGGAGTTCAAAGATGTTCTAAGAGTACACAATGCTCAATATTCTTCCTATAATTCAAGCATACAGATGTCGTCGTTGCAATCAGTGTTCTGCAGGCACTTCAGGGGCTAGGTCTGCAGCAGTTATGGGTTGCCTTCGGCCAAGGACAGAACCTGATTGGGTTCCTGTACATGACCTTGTGATGCACGCTTGCAGAAAAAGCAGTGATACTCATCTTCTATGCCTTTACTGGCTACGATGTCATTTCAACATTCCGTGGCAAAGGGAAGAAATCTGCTTGGCAAACCTCGGATGTTTGTGATGAGGCTTCCGGTGTCTTCATCGAACTCAGTCAGTATCAATCGGTAGTCGATGATGAAAACCTAGAGACATTCCAGAAGTTTGGGATCATGAAGTACGACGGATCCAGCACAGCCGAAGGTGTCGGTGATGCGAAGTTGGATGTGTTTGCCATACGAAACTATTCCTTCAACCCAAGCAGCGGTGAAGCACTATGTGAAGCGTGCTTCCTACAAGGCGGGCTACATCTGGAGTCAATCAACATTACGTCAACCAGAAACGCAGACTCCTGCCAATTAGAGCTGAACCAAGAAAGAAAATCTGTGGCAGATCGTTTAAAGAAAATCTGTGGCAGATCGTTTGGACAGAAATTTCACCGATTGCGGAGAGTTTCCAGCAGCTAACCAAGTGTAGATGGCAAGTCGGAATGATGCGGTCGGTGCTGCTTTGGTCTGACTTGCACGGCATTCTGAAGCTGCTGATGCGAGGTTTAGAAATGTTGTATTATACACAGCCAGGCAATAGGAAATTATGTGGCAAACAAGTATAGGCCTACTGCCTACATGTACATTCAATAATACATGGGACTAATAGTACCAATGATATGGGAACTTTTTACCCTAATTATGATACCGGGACTTATATTATAATACAAGGAAACTAGAGAGTGGGTAGATAGTTCCAAATTCGGATTCTACACAGTGAAAAATGTATGATTTGACACCAAGATCCTTCAAATACGACAAGTCTTTTATTGTAAAATACAATATTTCTGCAGATTCAATGGCGTCCATCTTGAAAAATTGCCGTCATCTTGAATTTTTTGATAGTTAACGAGTTTTATCAAAGTATCAGAGTGTGTGTGCCATTTTTTTTTGTTGCTTGATTCTGGAAATGAAAGATTGTTACAGTTATCTGCTCCGCTGATGTCAGCAAGACAATAACAATAAGAGGACTTGACATGACTATTTTCATTTTTTTTTAAAGAAAGCAATTTTAAGAGTAAAAAATTCATAAATTTCAATTGACAATAAAACTAACTGCTGAGTCAATGAATGTTTCCTGAATGAAATCGGCTAATCTCAATATTACGATTATCGTTTTCATTTTATAGTTATTTGTAAAGAGTACAACCGTATGCATCCTAACCATGTGATAACATACTACTACTACTACTACTACTACTACTACTACTACTCATAATAAAGATTGCGAACGAATTAATACAGGTCCCTGGAGAATGGGGTAAGAGATGACAAAAGTATGATTCATAGATCTGAGGGTACATAGGGATATGGAAAGGTACTTTTTCAAAACTACTGAAGGGAGTTGAATTTCATCTCCATTCAGAACGTATCATGATTTTCCACAGATTCCTTTTCTGTATTATTTGCAAATTGCTATGCTTCCTTGGAAAGATAGTGAAGTAGTTTACTGATGGCTTTTCACAGTTTGGCGCTGAGTGTAGTCTTTCGCTCTCCAGAACAAAGGGAATCATGACTCTCCACAGATTACTTTCCTTTATTATCTGCAAATTGCCATGCTTTCTTGGGAAAGATAGTAGGGTGGTTTCCTGTTGCCTTTTTACGGTTGGGAGTTGAGTGTTTGTCTTTCGCTCTTCAGGACATAGTCGATCATGACTCTCCACAGATTTTTTTTCTCTATCTTCTACGAATTGCCATGCATTTTTGGGAAATATATTGTTGTGGTTTTCTGTTGCCTTCTCCACAGTTTGGAATTCAGAGTTATCCTGCAATAAAATATTTGATAATACAAAAGATAACGATTGACATTGCCTTTAAGTTTTTGAAGATTAATATCGACTGGAAAGCAAGAAACCGGACGAAAGTTCTACAAGCGAGAGGTACGAAAGAGGAAACAGTTAGCATAGAACTTACGGTTTCACCTATCAATTTCAACTGTAAAAGGGTGAGACCTATCTGCCAATCTAGTACTGCGCTTATACCCGTAAAGTCAAGATAGCAAAGAGTACATTTAACATGAAAATATTTATAGAAAATGTACATTGAAGCTATGTTACAGCAGTTTGAAAGTGAAGAAGCTAAGGTGCCAGGTTAGGTTTCGGAAACATTACAGATTAAATTATTTATTAGTTATAGAAATTTTTATATTTATAATTATTACATAATGTGTTAGATAATTTTTTCCGTGATATATATATCCGACTTTCATTGTTAATAAAAAATAACCGTATATAGACACTGGGGTTCGTTTTGGTGCAGATTTTTGGTTTGTTTTAGATTGAAACCTTGCATCGTTCAGTTGCGAGTCAGGCTTTGTTGAATGTTGACGTTTTATCCACAAATGGATGCCTTAAAGATGGCGGATGAAAAGTTGCACTCCCACCATATTATACTCTGTGGATTTCGGAAAGGTGTAAACGGCGGGACTGGGACAAAAAGAAAAAAAATCACTGAGAAGGTTTATTTGGATCATCCTAGAGCTCTTCTAACGGTCAAAAAGAGATTTGGCAGATTACGCCAGGGTGATTTTAAACTAAATGATCAACTACGATCCGGGCGATCTTTCGATGTTGATGAAGACACACAATTTCAGCGCAAGCCATTGCTAAGTGTTTGAAAGACAATATTTTAACTATTTCGCCATTTGAAGAGACTTGAGTTCAAGAAAAACGTCCGATTTTGGCCAATCCAAAAGGTTTCATTTTTCACCACAACAGCACAAGGGCCGCTCGTTGCAAAACAGAACTTGCAGAAAACAGTCCAATACAAACCGTATTTTTCGGATTTTCAATTTTCTTTCTTTGCAGAAAATGGCAAAATATTTGATTCTGTACAGTCAGTCAAAAACAACCTCACAGCTTTCTTCCAATAAAAAAAAAAAAACGAAGTTTCTGCGAAAATGCCATCAACAAGCTTACAAGACAATGGGCGACAATTGTTAAAAATAATGCAGACTCTGTACTTAACTAATAAATGTTTTTTTGTATGTAAAAATTTGTTTTTAATTTTCTATTCGGCACGAACTTTTGCAATAATCTAATGGAAATGAATCTGTATTAATATGCTGCCATATTCTATTATAATTAATATACTATATATATCCTATTATAATTAATATACTATATATATCCTATTATAATTAATATACTATATATATCCTATTATAATTAATATACTATATATATCCTATTATAATTAATATACTATATATATCCTATTATAATTAATATACTATATATATTCTATTATAATTCTGTTTCTCCCTACTTCGTTAGTTAGTTCCTAAGTTAATTCACACGACCGTTGCGCTTTGCCAATACCTCTTTAATCGACTACTCTGTTTCGACAGCGTGAAAAGACGGAAAAGACATATCAAAGATGCTATTTGGTTTTAGGGAGAAAATGAAAGAAAAAAGTGTTCAACGCCTCTTGACAATACCTCATAAATAATGAACTATTACATTTTGTTGCGCGGAAAGACGGAAAAGACATATCAAGGACGTCACTTAGTTTCAGTAAGAAAGAAAAAAAGGGTAGAAATTAAGTGTGTTTCAATGAAATGGAAAGAACTTGTCAATTTCAAATCTTTTCATGATTGTTATTGTAATGTTTTGATAAAATTGTTAAGCTCAAACATTTAACGGTGCGATGTTGTTATACCCTCTTTAATATATATATATATATATATATATATATATATATATATATGGAAGAGACAGAAAACCCTGAAGAGTGAACAGGTTATCTTGATATGCTCACGTAGTAGGCATGACTGAACCAACACCACTCAGCTAAGTGATAAACTTCTCCAAATTAATTACACACACACACACACACACATATATATATATATATATATATATATATATATATATATATATATATATCCTGTATATACTCGCAGATGATGCAACTTTTGAAGTCTTAATTTTGAAGCTAATTTTAAGAGGGTCGCATCATACACGAGGTATACAATTAGCATATGTACTGCTGGCTGACCAAACTATATATCCATTTACTGCAGTGAAAAAGTACAGCTGTATTTAAAATAAACATGATTTTGATAAAACTGATATTTCACTTAATTGAATTCAATAATAATGAATGTAATATTGAAATATTAATATCGTATTATAAAATACAAACAGCGAATATGTATCCATTGTTTACATTTATATGATGTTTAGCTGTTTCTCGTTCTGTTGTTTATGGCTGTATGTGTTTACGTAACGAATATAGCGTTATATATATATATATATATATATATATATATATATATATATATATATATATATATATATATATATATATATAGTGATATTTTTGTATTTCTGTTTTACTTATTTAACTCATTTAACTAGAAGTTGGGATAAAGAGATAGAAGAAAAGAGGTTAGTCTAATGTAATTTGGACTCTCAAAAAAGGAACTCGCATGATACACCAGATATCTGATAAAATCATTTTTATAAGTGAAAATTTTGGGGTCACACGATAAGCGAGATCGCCCGTTACACGAGTAAATACCGTATGTATATTTACTCACGTTCGCCCAATATAAGGACCAAGAGCCACTCAAGGTAGATGGTTACTGTGTGGTGTTATATTAGTGTAGGAAAAGGAAAGCATTAGGAGTACAGAGCTGAAGCAGGCTTCAGAGGGAACCGGAAACCAAATCCTAAACAGGAAACAAGGGATAAACCTCTACTCCTGTTCAAGTTACTGGGGAGTAGTGTGAATCGGACGATAGGCGAATCTATCTACCCCTATTGGTGAAGGATAGCGACAAATAAATAAAATGAAATAAATAGTTAATAAACTTTCAGTGTTCAGGCGCAGACGTTAGGGGCACAGAACTAAAGAAGACTTTAGAAGGAACCGGAAACTCAATTCTAAACAGGAAACAAGGAATAAGCCTCCGCCCTTGTTCATGTTGTGGCTTTGCTTGGGCTAGATATAAAAAAATACAAGAACGGAATTGAGTTAAACAAATATATTAACAGAAACAGTAATACAAACATATACAAACGAGAGTGTTGCACCAAGAATGTTCGGTCCGACTGTCAGAGCTGACTACTGGAAAATTCCCTCTCCAAAAGGCAGTACCTGT
>OZ010586.1:33009838-33062338 GCA_963932145.1 Acanthosepion lycidas
ATTTATGCTTCTAACTGTCGATGAAGCTGTACAGATCCGAGTGATGCACAGATCAATGTGTAAGAGGTGTAAGTGTTATTACGTGAATTCTGTTCATTTGGTAAAATGAATAATACGGTCATGTTCTGAAAACATGGGTACACAAATATCTGTAAATATATATATATATATATATATATATATATATATATATATATATATATATATATATATATCGCGACTTATTGTTTGCCGATGATGCCGCCCTTGTTGCTACTTCGTTTGAAGAAGCTCATCGCCTGACGGACCGATTCTCTGCCGCTTGCAAAGCATTCGGATTAACCATTAGCATTACAAAAACTGAAGTTGTTCACCAGCCTACCTAAGCAAATCAAAGGCGTCAAGCAGGACCCTCCGGTTCTTGCATTTCCTGAAATACCAATCCAAGTCGACGGACATAATCTGAAGTATGTAAAGAATTTTAATTATCTTGGCAGTAAAGTAAATGCAAGTGGAACACTGGATGATGAGATAATCAATAGAATAGCAAAAGCCTCTAGTGCCTTCGGAAAACTTCATCATCGACTTTGGATAGATCGTGGTATTTGGCTTGGAACCAAAATACACGTGTACAAGGCTGTAGTTCTCACAACCGTTTTGTATGGCTCAGAGTCCTGGACACTATACAGAAAGTAAATTCAGCAATTAGATATTTTTCACAAAGGCTGTCTACGGGAAATCTGTGGGGTAAACCTAATCGACAGAATGGTAAATACAGACCATTTCACCGTGTGTAATATTGATGGTATTGAGTCCTTTCTAATGAAATCACAATTACGCTGGACAGGTCATGTGTTACGTATGCAAGACAACAGAATTCCAAAAATGCTCATGTATGGTCAACTTGACAATGGTCATCGAAACGTGGGTCGGCCTTTGCTTAGGTACAGGGACAAGCTGAAAAGTAACCTCTTAGCTGCGAATATAAATCACACTACCTTTGAGAACATCGTAATTGATCGTAATGAATGGAAGACTACATGCTACAATGGCATCAAGAACAAGGCAGCATCAAACATTGTTAAGCTTCGTCAAACAAGGGAAAGGAATAAAATATCTGCTGCTGTTCCAGCCATATACTCCAAGAATCCACATTCTTGCACAATCTGTGGACTTCTTTGCTAGTCGCTAGCGGGACTGAAGTGTCACTTGCGACTCATATACAAGGTTAAATAAACAAAGTTGTCGGAGCCTCATACCTCGAAACTGACGGGAGAGTCCGTCATATATATATATATATATATATATATATATATATATATATATATATGTAAAGGGAAGAGGTTATAGTAGTTCCAACGAGAGAAAAGTTTGTATATTAAAAAGAAGAGAGAAACCGCAAACGTTTTTAGTTGTAATATGGATTTAAAAAAAAAATATTATGCTTTATTTTCCATAATTTTGCTACATGTGTTTCCAGTCTCGCGACCTTCATCAGGGAAAGGGTGGAGATTTCCACATATTGTTAAAAATAATTAATTTTTTTCTTATGCTTTTCGATGTTAAATATACTCGATATGAGACATTCTCTTTTTAGTGTGTTAGTGACCCAAATGTCTTTCTTGAACTGGCAGTGAAAAATTCTCCGTGAAGCGTTATGAAACAATTAGGATTGGTCCGAGAAATGTTGAAGGCGTTTTCGGCATTCTTATCTTTTAATGACCCTTGTATGTTCTTAGATCTATTTCCATTTTCTTGTGTTTTTGTCAGAATGCGTGTATATATGTATATAGGGTATGCGTGCATATATGTATATAGAAGGCACGTTGGAGTAATGGATAGCGGCTGCGATTGAGGAATCGGAGAGCGGAGTTCGAATTCCAGTCAAATCATTACATCCTAATACTCTTGGGAAAGGTATGAATTCTCTTCTTCTCCCTCCAGCTATGGGTAAATAAATGGCATCTGGTCTAGAAGAAGGACAACTTTGAGTTCAAAATCTGCGGTGGGTTCTTTGGCGACCTTGTGTCACGTAGTGCACTAGGTCTCTATATTATATATATATATATATATATATATATATATATATATATATATATATATATATATAAATATATATAATGAAATGGATTAAATCCGACAAATATGTTGATATATTTTCTGTTTATACGTTATTTTTTTAATACAACTTATTTGAGTAAATGCTAAATGTTTTACTAATTACTGTTCTATAAATAAGTTCTATACATAAAAATAACGTATAAACAGGAAATATATTAACATATTTGTCGGATTTAATCAATTTCATCTAATATGTTTTTATTGCTTACGTTAAGTTACGTTTCGGAGCAGAAATGAATTATTGAGAAAGATCGTCGGAGGTGTGTGTTTATAAGCAGTAATTTGAACTTTGCTAAGCTCCCTGTAGCTTAATGGTTAAATAGCACGTCAGGGTATATGATGGTTTCCGGATAGAATATCGGAGAACGTATATTTTCTATCAAATTTCTCGAAGTGTGTGTGCGTGTGCGTGTGCAAGTAGACATAAAAAGCTCTATAATGTGTGTGTGTGTGTGTGTATATATATATATATATATATATATATATATATATATATATAAAGCGTGCGATGGCTAAATTGTCGTCTAAATAACACAAAAATGAAAATAACACTGACAGTTCACTTTAACAGATATATTCACCAAAATTACACAAAAACAGCTTGAAATACTAAAGAGTACATTTATTCAATAAAGTCGCCATTAGCTTTAACCACAGATTCCAGACGACTTCGGAATCTCCTTCAAATTTTCTGGGCGGTTACCTTGTTTAAGTTGGTAAATGCTGCCATAATCCTTGCCTTCATTTCATCTTTGGTGTTGCAAGGAGTTTTGTTTGTCTCTCGCTCAACTGCGCTCCACATATAACAATCAAGAGGCTTGCAGTCTGGGAAGTTAGGTAGCCAGATGTAAGGTAAGTTGTGGTCGCAGAAATTGTCTGACAGCCATCACAGTGTTCTTCTGCTTGTGTGGTATGGTGCAGAGTACTGTTACCAGACATAGGGTCTTCCAGCAGCCAATCTCTTAATCCAGGACAGCACTACCTCCTAAAAACGATCAGAGTGTCGTACCTTCGTAATCACCGTTAAACTCATCAAACTCTTGCCTAATCCTCTGCACTGTCCTCAGATTGAAACTGAAATTTTCGTAAGGGAGCTTCCAGCGCGAATGCCAAGCAGTGCAGCATGGCGTCATTGCGTCATGATGTTTTCTTTCCTCACAGACGGTGCCTAAATGGCCCTATTATACTATTTAGTCGACAAAATAAAAGAAAACAAACAATGCGCATGCGCGAAATTAAAAATATAAAATGGCGTCAATTTACCTATCGCAGCTGTGTGTGTGCACATATATTTCTGACTGGACATTCATATGTATATACAAAACGGTTCTAATATACGTATATGTCTACGTGGACGTGTATGCATGTATACGTATATGCAAGTATATATATATATATATATATATATATAGTTTATGAAAAACTATGTGATCCGTATGGGTAAACCTAAGGAGGATAAAATCCAGAGAGCTCAATGTAAATTCAGAGCAAATAATTTAAAGCTTCTTTTCATTTTTTGTTTGGAAGTAAAGTCTGAAAATCCGCAGTCCTTTTAAAAGGGCTGTGGTGAAATAATTTATTACATGGGACCTTAAATTGGTCTGCTTTTATTTTATATATATATATATAAATATATATATATATATACACTGTGAGAAGAAAACGCGAATTTGTAAACAGTGACTATTACTGCTAATAATGCAAAACTCTCCCAACAGATTGAGTTCTTTAGGTCACTGGCGTGTTTGTGAAAAAAATAAATTCGCTTCTCTTTCTGCCAGGCGCCGATAACCGAGGGGTTAGAATCTTCGACTGATGCCACACATGCGCTGTGACACATCGAAACAGTCCGTCTGCGGATGACGAGGCTATATATATATATATATATATATATATATATATATATATATATATATATATATATATATATATATATTCAATTGGGTTTCACGCTTTTGCGATCATCAGTTTGTAAATGATCGCAAAAGCGTGAAAAACAGGGTCACAAACTCAGTACTTTGCACTCAGTACTGCGCATATGAAATAATATATATATATATATATATATATATATATATATATATATATATATGGATGTGTATCAGCACATAGTCTTGGGTTGTTTATATGGACGTGTTTGTGTGAACTAAAATACCTACACCTGTATATATGTGCGTCTATGTATGTGAGAATGCCACTCAAACAAATACAGAAGTAAATCGCCCTCCCACCACCAAGCACTCAAACAAGCATAAATAGAACTAATTTTAAAAAATAAACCGTTGTGTCCGATGATCACAAAAGCGTGAAACCCAGGGTCACAAAATCCTCTCTATACAACTTATTATGTTAACTCTATCACTGATATTGTGTACTTTCCACTAATTAATGCGCATATAAAATAATATATATATATATATATATATATATATATATATATATATATATATATATATATATATAATAAAAAATAAAAAGAAGGACCGCTACTCTCTTGACTCTGGGTACTGGAGGCGATAAATAATCTAATTAAATTTGATTTATGGTCACCAATTATCCTAAGAGATCCCTAAACACTTCACAGACTTAGAGTTTTGTCTTTCTTTCATTTGAATCTGAGGAAGTCAAAGAGAGCAGACGATCTTGGCGGAACGCGTCGTTAATAAATTTCCCTCTTTGTCTCCTCATCTTCCCTTTTGTTTAGAAATTTCAACTGTCTCTTCTTTATGTTAAGTATAATTGTCTATGTATTTTTGTTCCCATTTTCTCTAAAACTTGCTAGGTCGGTTATGCATTGTTTTCCTCTATCCCTCTTTGTCTTCAGTCTGTCCTGTGAGTATCAAATTTTCCAAGCCGTCTTTCCTCATTAAGCGCCCTAGAAATTTCAAAACTCTCTTCCTGATATTAAGTATAATTGTCCTTTTTGTTTTCATTTTCTCTAAAACTTGCTAGGTAGGTTATGCGTTGTTTTCCTCTATCCCTCTTTACCTTCAATCTTTCCTGTGAGTATCAAATTTTCCAAGCCCTCTTTCCGCATTATGTGTTTTAGAAATATGAACTGTATCTTCCTGATGTTAAGTATAATTGTCCTTTTTGTTCCCATTTTCTCTAAAACTTGCTAGGTAGGTTATGCATTGTTTTCCTCTATCCCTCTTTGCATTCAATCTGTCCTGTGAGTATCAAATTTTCCAAGCCCTCATTATGTGCCCCATAACTCTCAACTGTCTCTTCCTGATGTTAAGTATAAGTGTCCTTTTTGTTCCCATTTTCTCTAAAACTTGCTAGGTAGTTTATGCATTGTTTTCCTCTGTCCCTCTTTGTCTTCAGTCTGTCCTGTGAGTATCAAATTTTCCAAGCCGTCTTTCCTCATTAAGCACCCTAGAAATTTCAACTGTCTCTTCCTGATATTAAGTATAATTGTCCTTTTTGTTTCCATTTTCTCTAGGATTTCATTGTTGTACGGTCCATGATATTGTCAGCGTCATTCTGAAGAACCGAATTTCTCTTTCTTAATGTTTCTTGTTCATCTGTGAGAAGGAAGACTATTACGTAACAGTTCAGTACTCTTTTCTTTGTTTCCAACGAAATTTTTCCATTTCTTAATACTTCGCTTAGCTTTTGTAAGGCAACTTCCGCTATTCCAATTAGCCTTTAGATTTCAGTGCTACACACCGATTTCGGTGTCTTCAGTTTGTAATTTGCATGTTGGGCCTTTTCTTTTACTGACAACAAACATGCATTCTATCTTCTTGCAATTGATGTTTAGGCCCTTCTTCTCGATTTCTTTCACATCTTTCTATAGTTTTTTTTTAATTCAAACTTCTTAACTTTCTCGAGTTAATAGCGAAAAAGGAATTCACCACTAAATTTTTGATCAGAGCCAAAATGTTTCTTAGCTGATAATCTCTCTATTAATTCAAAGCGCGTTTTTTAAGTACGACAGGTGGACTTCATTAGTGAAGGTGAAGGCCATATCTAGTTCTGCTGCTGAAATAGTGACTAGAAATTCAGGCTATCATCGGACACTCCTTTGATAAGCGGGTAAGCGAGAATTGGGTGCATCATAAAAATGATATCACCGGCTGACTATCAATAAGCTTCATGCCTAGCCCTCTATACATCAGGGGTATTTAATTTTTTTCTGTCATTGCATATATCCACAAGGTGACGACTTTTACATAGCAGAATATATAGTGCTGTTCGATAAAAGTGACTCACCTGATTTTCTTTTACTAAATGTTCTCTTCTCCGATGAAACGAAAGTTGAGCTAAATTCATCGGATAAGCGATCTAAAATCCGAAGAAGAAGCTTTGAAAGCTCTTTGAATTTAGCAGTAAGTACTGTTAAGCATCCGTTCAGTATAATGTTCTGGGGATGCTTTTCTTTTCATGGAACTGGTTTCTTAAAACCTATTGAAAAGACCCTCAGGAGCGAGCAGTACAAGAGAATTTTAGAGTCTTGTGTGCTCCCTTCTGCTGAAAGGGTGCAAATCGACTCCACCAAGCTCATTTTTATGCAGGATAATGCTCCCTGTCACAAATCAAAATTGATGACGGAATACTTTGATGAGAAGCAAGTGAGTGTTATGACATAGGCACCCCAATCTTCTGAGCAAGAGCAGATAGGAATGATAGAAGAAAGGATGAGGAGAGGGATAGTGGATAGATCAAGGTAACTGGAGATGTCGATTGACATTACATTTGAATAGTTGGAGATTATAGACACTAAAAAATTATAAAAATATATTTTTATAGTCAAATTGCCAATAATATACCTTATGGTCTAGAAAATATATACCTAAAAAGACATACCTTTGCTTTGAAAGTATATAATTCTGTAGTTGAAAATATAAAATTCTGTACAAAATATTTAGATTTCAGTATTAAATAACCCATAGAGGTGTTGATATGCCGCTAAAAAAAACAAAAACAAAAACAAAAACAAAAACAAAAAAAAACAAGCAAGCGACCAACAAAACAGAATCCCTTGTATCTCCGTAGGAAGATCGAATGTTTGAAAACTGATTCGAAACCGCAAACAATTGATTGGCCGATGTTAATTTGTGGAGCCCAGTATTGAATAAGCAAGCTGTATATATATAAAAAGGAAAAAAAAAAACATACGTTTGCCCTAAACATATAACATTAGGTACAAAATATCTGTAGTTGAAGGCATAAAATTGCGTTCAAAACATTTTGATTTCGACATTAAATAACCCATAGAGGTGTTGATATGCCACCGAGTAAAATCAACCAACCAAACAACCAACATGAAAGAACTCTTGCATGACATTAGTCAATATAATATCCTACAATTTGTGAAAGAAACCAAACTGGATTCTAAAATATAACTTCATCAAAAATAAAACGCGTTTCATCCTCTGACAGACTTTATCAGGGCAAAGGTGAGAATGGTAAGTGAGGTACTTTAACGCCTAATAAACGAAAGTGAGTAAATGATGTTGGTGACTTTTTTTAGCATCCTCCATAATTTACCACGACTTTTCAGTTAACCTGATGAATATTATTGAGCGCCTCTTAAATTAAAAAAAAATTGAAAAACTAACATTTTTGCTTTTGTTTATAAATATTTATTGCAAAATATGCAATGTAATAGGTCCTGATCTGGCATCTCGACTTCAGACACTTTCTCACAGACGTAATGTGGCTTCCCTCTGTCTTTTCTACAAATCTTTTAATGGCATCTGCTCTGACCAGCTATTTTTACTGGTACCCCATCTGCATGAATTTAAACATGCTACTACGTCGGCCTCTCGGTCCCACCCTTTTACTGTCGAAACAGTTAAATGTAACCGTCTCTTCTACTCAAACAGCTTCTTTTCTCGCACTTTCCGACAGTGGAACTCCCTTCCTCTTGTTTGCTTTCCTTTATTCCTTCCTCAAATATTCAAATGTAATGTCAATCGACATCTACTGATGCCTTGATTTTGATCCCCGTCCTTCTCTTTATCCGTTCCCCAATACCCCACTCTTTTCTCTTATTTTCACTCTCTGTAACCCCTTGCATGCTAGTGGCACTCCCACCTTGCTAGGGGCGAAATGCTTAAAAAAATAAATAAAATAAATAAATAAAATAAAACCCTCACATTTGCCTAGATAATTCTATCAGATGACGAAACGAATTAGCTAAGTTTTCCTATTATCTTTAATTCACGCATATATATGTGTAAGGTTTTTTTTTTTTTCGGTGTTTGTGTCTGTCTGTGTGTCTGTGAGCGTGTGGCACAAAGTTGTAAGCATGTAAAACACTGTGAGAATCGATGGATAACGAGATAATCTTCCCGATTATAACTTCGCGGTAAGGGGCCCTTGTCACCCGAGTTAATATTATTCTTTTTCGTTTTTTTTTCAAAATGCCATAAGTGTAAATTTTCTGGTGAAACGCTGAAATCATTACAGTTGCGGCGATCTGTAAAACAGGTTAAACGGAGGTGTCCGAGTAAAAGGCGACATAAACATCAAATGTTAAGAGAATCGAGACAGAAACATTGGATCGTAAAACAATTAAGGCGATAATAAAAATGTAAAAGTATGCCTCTGAGTGTAGATACATAGATAAACAATTTTTATTTCTTGTAATATATATATATATATATATATATATATATATATATATATATATATATATATATCCTTGTGCAGGTATGCAGAAAATAGAAAAGAACACGTTCGGTGCATAATCCGGGGTTCCTTAGTATTTTTGTTTTTATTTTTAAGAAGACAGTGCTCCATACAGAAGTAGAGCTTATATTATAATAATATTTTTTGTTTAAAAATATGATTCCTTCGCTACATAAGAGTTCTCATGTTTCAAAAACGAGAGCCGAAATCATCCAAATAATTAATAAAATTAAGTTGGATTGTGGTGTTTAGTCCCGTTTCATCTTCAAGCGATTCCTAAAATTTCGCTTGAAGATGAAACGGGACTAAACACCACAATCCAACTTAATTTTATTATTTATTTGGATGATTTCGGCTCTCGTTTTTGAAACATGAGAACTCTTATGCAGCGAAGGAATCATATTATAATATATATATATATATATATATATATATATATATATATATATATATATATACCAATTGTTGTGTTCATCAGAAAATTGATTTTTTTAATAGAACAATTGTACAGGGCATAAGTTTAGCGTTTTTCACAAACGCTAAACTTATGCCCTGTACAATTTTTAAAAATTATGCTGTAAACATCGACGTGCAGTAACATCAAAAGAGGTTACTAAGTTTTTGAGATGTATATTTAAAAAAAAAACTATTTAAAGCTATTAGTTATAAACTAGATATTTTAAACTATCTACTGTAAACATGTTAAAACATTTATATTTACTGAAGATGGGCGTTTTTGATTTCACAAGTAGAAAAAATTAATTTTCAGAATTTTCAGATGAACACAACAACTTTGGCTGAGTAAAAACAATAACCTAAAGATGACAATGTGCTAATGTCGAAAGTACTCGGGAATAAAATGGATATACAGCAACATGTTAATTTTCTTTCTTCCTTTAATAAGAATACTAAGAATCTCGCTCGTAAATATGAGAGGATCCTATTAAGAATAAGTAGACAAAACTTGTCTAAATTATATATATATATATATATATATATATATATATATATATATACAAATATTGATAACTAGACTCGTTTCGAAAAACCCTCGAATTTTTGATTTGCCAATAATCAAATCAATCTCGAGGGAAAAAAAGGTTTTAAAAAAAGAAAGAGCTACAAACATGAACTACTGCCGAAAAAAATCGCACAGATGCAGGTCTGAAGCCCAAAGAAAAAACACCGATACGAGTAAACAACGAGCCAAACTTTCCCTGACGATCCGTTTAGGTGAAACCTAGGTAGGTTTGTCTGGCTCACTAGGTGTATCTATATATATATATATATATATATATATATATATATATATATAATGACAATTTTGAAAAGTTTTACGAACTGGCATTATTTTTTTAGTAAAATTTCTGAAATATCCAGGCCGGTAGACTGAACAAATTACTGCTTAAAATAAACAGAACGTCTATTCAAATACGGGTATCCATAAAAATAACCTTTAAAAATGTCGGATTAATAAATAAAATAAAAATCCATTTATAAATAAAAATTCATTATTTATAAATACACACAAACGCATATTTATAAATACACACGCACATACAAACACACACACACACACACACACATACATATATATATATATATATATATATATGAGAGAGAGAGAGAGAGAGAGATAGGGTTAAAATTATCCTTTCTCTCTTCCGTGCGACGATAGCCTAGGAGTAGGATCTTTGACTGATGCCAAATCGATCCCAGCTTGAAGCAAACGGACGTCTAGCCACACTGAAGAGCCGTGATACAGCGAAACAGTGTGTCTGTGGATGACTATATATATGTTCTCGGGAAATCCTGTTGAGCACTCTGGAGAAAAGGGTAATTTTAAAAGCAGTTGCGCCTACTGCTATTAACGCATTGCCCTTCAATGAATTTAGCTCTCCGGGCTACTGGCGTATTTCGTATAGAAAACGTTAAAATTTCAGATACAGCTAAACATTCTGTCAGTGTATGACTATATATATATATATATATATATATATATATATATATATATATATATATATATATAGTGGCCTATATTTATTTCTGTTGTCGACTTTAAAGCTGATAATAAATTTCTCGTTGCCCAAGTGAAGTACACTTAACATTTTTCCTGAGTACACCAACCTACTTTTGAAAAAGTAAAGAGAAAAACACATTACGTTAGCTAGGGGCTAAAAGGAATTCATTTAACGGTATTTAGTCAACCCCCCCACCCCGAGGGCAGCATGTGGCACAAGGCCGGTTTAACGTGGGATCTCCGAGCCCGTGGGCTCGGCTAAAAATATGCCCTTTGAACCCGTATAAACGGGTTCAGGGTCGGTTTACCTCCCCGAAAGAGACTCCGCCCTTCGGCGTAGCCTCGTTCGGGTTCCTCCCCGCCCGAAGGCAGAGAGTTTAACTGATAAGCCGATCAGCCGGTCGCCCGACTTCGGACTAAATTCATTTAACGCTCTAAGTATCTTTTGGTCTGCTATTTATTCTATTACCAGCCTTCTATAACGCCTCGTCTCCAATGACCCTCTCTGAAAATAATGTAATGGCGCTGAAAACATTAAGCCATATATTATTACATTATTATTTTCATATCATATTTCTTCATATTTGTTGTTGTTATCACGTTTCGGTTGTTGAGTCCCTCGGCCTTCATCAGGTGATTATCAATCTGTGAATCCCATACGCGGTGGAACGTGGGCAGTCTAACCCAGTAGGTTAAGTAAAATGTTCAATTCTGAATTCCTTGGATGTTACCGGGATCGAAGTTTAGCAATGTCGTCGGAACATTGTTATATCAACGAAGATTAGGACAAGAAACCGCATGTAAATAGTGTAAATAATAATAATTTCTCTTTCCATAAATTCAGGCAGAAAATATTGCACAGCAGGTCATTGACTTACGACAGAGTTCCGCTCGTACGATGCGTCGTCACGCGATTTTCGGAACATATCCGCCATTTTCCGTGAATAACCATTACTTACCTATGCTAACCCAATAATCAAGTAACAATCTGGGGCAGCGTTTCTCAACCGGGGTTACCCGGAACCCTAAGATTCCGCAAAAGGTTCACAAGGGTTCCGTGAGAACAGGTGAGATAAGCTAATACACTTTTGACTTTTTATTTAATTTCATATATGTAATATTACTAAACACACCCAATATATTCTTGGTTATTGTAATATAGTCATCATCCTATCTCACCTATTATGTTATTAAAAATATAACAATCATTGCGAATATATTTAGTGATGTCTGTGCGGCGCCATTGTGAAACCACCTTCACTAGTCAGTGCCCACTCAACAAACGGGACCTTTTTATTTTTTAAGGCAAGTTACCTCAAGCAAGGCGGGAGTGCCACTAACACGCAAAGGGGTTACAGAGGATTGAGAACAAGAGTAAAGAGGCGTGTTTGAGGAAGGAATACAGA
Source organism: Acanthosepion lycidas (assembly GCA_963932145.1). Taxonomy (NCBI): domain Eukaryota; kingdom Metazoa; phylum Mollusca; class Cephalopoda; order Sepiida; family Sepiidae; genus Acanthosepion; species Acanthosepion lycidas. The sequence continues at coordinate 33,022,007 of OZ010586.1, forward strand.
AGAGGACGGGGCAACAAGCTCAGGGTGTCAGATGTCGATTGACATTACACTTGAATATTTGAAGCTTATAGTTATCAGTGAAGCAAGTAAGGGGAAGGGAGTTCCACAGACAGAAAGTGCGGGGGAAGAAGCTGTTTGAGAAGAAGAGGCGGTTAAATTTAACTGTTTTGACAGTGAAAGGGTCCCAACCTGGTAGCCCGTTTAAGTTCATGAAGTTCGGGGGCCAGCGACAGTAGCTCGTGACTGATTTCTTTGTTATTTCTTTATTTGTACAATGTAGCGATTTTTGAAGAGGAAACATTCCGAAAATTCTGAAAAATATATATTATGATATTTACCACGTGAACTACGATGATAATAAAATGAGAAAGATATGGTATATAATTTTGTTTTTGCGAGCGGGGTTCCTTGAGACATGTCATTTATTTTAAGGGTTACGCAAGGGTAAAAAGGTTGAGAAACGCTGATCTAGGACATAACACATTTCTGTGGCATATCTTAACATAATTAGGAATAAATGAAACGCATGGGGGCCATAAATATAATATGTATGATGAAATAAAAATCGTTTTAAGCTATTTTTATATTTATTAGCAGTGATGACATTGGCTCTTGGTAGATGAGATGCCGGAGCGTAAGATCATGTCTCTTGTGCAGTCCTCGGAAGCAGCAGTAAATCTGGAAAAGAAAGAAAAGCAAAATTTTGTGATACCAACGAATATTCGTTGTCACTTTTGTAATGCTCGTTGTAGTAGAGACTTTGTAATCGCAGATACAACTATAGTAACGCTGTTGAGCAATACTGGTGTCAGACGCCGTCGAATATCACTCGCACTAATAGTACTTGTTCGATAATACTCGCTCCGTACAGTATAGTAGAGAATAACGGTCCGTATAGCATTAGAGGATAGACTAGAAATAGTGATCCGAATAGTAATAGAGGATAGACTAAAAATACGATTGTTAGTCGTCAGCTACTTTCTACATATATACGTTTCCTCTATGGTCACGTGGTCTACTTAATTCAATAATGGGATCGCCTGTGTTTGCTCACTGGCGATCTATGTTCAAACACAGGTGTCGGCCGTGACACTTTATTCCTATATAACACAAACTCACTTTTTTCTTTTATTTTATCAGGAATTCACCAACCTGTAGTTTAACAAGAAAATGTCCTCATCTCTTACGGGTAAAGTTCAATGTCTATACGCATATGTACATATTTTAAGCGACAGACGAACGACTTAAGCCAAGCGACCGGTCAATGTTAGTCGCTTTTCAGAACATTTAACAATGTCTAATTTCACTTCCATGGTGATGATTTTCCTTTTCTCTGAAGGAACACCATAAGAAGGGGGTTACATTAGGCTCGTGGAATCATGATGAAGGACAAGAAGTTTCCACAAACAACACAAACAGAAGAGAACGAATGCACAACAATCCAATATGGCGTACAACCAGGAAAGGACCGACGCCACCTTCATTCCTTCCTTCCTGCCGCACCGTATGACGACGTATACTTCAGCCGCGTAATATATTCTTCCACCACGCCGCGTATTCTTTCTCCACGTCGTATGTACGAGATGAACAGCATATGTCGAAACAAGATTAATGGGTATTGCGTCGTAACCACGAATCGTCGTAGCCCGGGAGTGTCGTAATCCTGCTACTTACTGTATTATTAATTTCTTCGTTATGTATATATCTATAATTCTCAAAATGTGTGTGTGTGCATGTATGTATGTATGTATGTGTGTGTGTGTGTTTGTGTGCATGTTATCGGACGTTGTTTCTGCGTTGCCACAGTTTTCATCAGATTTCGATGAAATTTGTTTTGTTTGAAAGATAATTCTTCAGTGCCGCTTTTGAGTCCAAATTGCTGGAAAAAAATTACAACTCTGAAGGTGAAACATCGAGAGAAAAAAATGATTTTTTACACTTTGTGCAAAAATCAAAAGCAAAATTTAATGTCTGAACATCCCCCCCCCAAAAAAAAACAACGTACAATCAATTTAGAGAGTTGAAATCTAACGCAAAAGATTATTAGAATTATATAAAAAATTATATTATTAATAAAAATTATCGTATATTATTATTATTACGGTCCATGGACGAGGTTCCTTTCTTGCAAGATTGAGAACGCGTAAACGGCCCTTTTCAGGGATATCCCCTCCCCTCATTCAAATTTTTAACCTCCCACCATTTGGGGATGTGCCTCAGTTGCACCCAATTGTTGTTACTAATATTGATTTTCGGGTGGGCTAACTTCAAACTCAAACTGCTTCAATTGAACGGCAAAAATTCCCAGTAATGAAAGACCCGGACAAAGACGGGTTATACCGTTATTTATTTATAATCCAACATTTTGGCTGATGTGCTCTTCGGCCTTCGTCAAGTTTATCATATATGTGGCTGTCAACTACATTTTTCTTTCATTCATTATAATCTCTCAACGACAACAATACTGTTTAACCGCTCAAGTTAAACGAGAATTTCTATTCTTTTGAATGAGCCGCCATTTTTATTTGCCTGTGGGGGTTCATCCTATCAGATTGTTTACTGGATGCGAAACACAAATCCAAAGAAAATGTCGCCCAAACAATGCAGATAAAAACAGTGTAGAATAATCTACTAGTTTACTAGCGTATATGGAGTCCATAGTGAGGATCGAACTCGTTCCACAGTTGTAATTAATGTGCGAGACGATAAAACCACGTCGAAGTGCCCAGAGTTGGATAAAATATGAAACAATGAAACTATTTCATTTCATAACTTCATAAAGACAATCTTTAAAAGAATCACTTCTTTCAGTTAAATTGTTTTGGTTATCGTGACCGCCATTTTCTTAGTCTTGGAATCGGCAGTATCGATTGAACCGGAAGTGCCTGTTCACTGACTTTCGTTTCATTATTAATTAGAATACTGATGACTGGATTGTTTGAATATATTATGGAGTTATTAATGTGGGAAGTTAGAAAATATCAAACTGGAAATGGAATGACTAAGCATCAACGTCCTGTGAGAAAGTGACACTTGATGATTAAATAATGGCGATTTCACAAGCGACGGATACAGAATCATGTACGCAGAGCTGAGAGACAAAGGAAAGAGGAGGAGGCGGGCTTTGCTAATATAATCTTACCTATTATAAAACGCAGATTTTGTGTGTGTGTGTGTGTGTGTGTACGTTTATATATTGGATCGGATTTCCTACATTTTTCAACCGATTTCAACAAAACTTCACAGGACTATGTAAAATTACCTTGCGGAGTATCTAACAGCGCCAAAAATTGAAAAAACACAAATGTTTTTGCACGAAATCAATTTGAAAACACGATTAAGAGGCATCACGAGAATGAAAGGGGGACAACTCATATCGAGTTATACTTATTATAAAACCCAGGTTGTTTGTGTGTGTGTGTGTGTGTGTTCGTTTAAATATGGGATCGGATTTCCTACATTTTTCAACCGATTTCAATAAAACTTCACTTTTTTTGGCAGGTAGTGTTTCTTATTGTCTTGCACACTTTTCTTTATTTTTACATTCAGAATGCTTTAAAAATTCCATTTACAAGACAATTGTTTATAAAATTCTATTCAATCGGTAGACTCATAACGATTGAAAACAATGTTTTTGTTTGAGTTTGGGTTTGACGAATTCGTAAAAAAAAAAAAAAAAAAAAAAAACTATTTAAGACATGCGTGTCCGTCAACCTTAAACAATAATCTTTGTCAATTTTATTTTTCAGTCTTTATGATGGTCGATACTTGATCTATCTCTTACTGTTACATCCCAGGGCAACTCCGGGCTCTACTGCTAGTTATAATATGATATTGCATAACCCGGAAATGATGGAGGAGCCGGCAAAGAAAACAATCTGGAAAACTATGATAATTTAAAATGGGAAGTGTACAAATTGTGGTCAATGAAGTGAGTGTAAATCATCGCCATTATTGTTGTGTATCTGGGCACCATTCGTGCTGAACTCGCGAAGTGGCTAGCGAAGATTGGCGTCAATGGAAAGATTAGGTACTTGCAGAAGACCCTGGGATTGCTCGTATATTCCGATAAGTTCTCGATTTATCATGAAAGTATGCCACCCCAGTCCACCGTTTGTGAACAACTGGTACTTTGTTTCTATAGGGTGTTCCAACAACTTGAACCGATTTTAAATGTGAATTAATTTTAAGCGTCTAATGATTTTTTTTCTTTTTCTTTCAGATTTAACAACTTAAGTCTTTGTCAATTTCAACCATGGAAATATTAACAATCAAAAAACATGTTATCGAAGCCTATTACGAAAATGGACGTTCAAACAGAAATGCATATCGCGCACTTCGTGATTTTTTTTGGTTCACCAATCGAGAGGGCAATTGGAAACGATGTAACGTTGTTGTGGAGAGGTCAAATTCCTGACAAATAGAAGTGTCTGGATTTTCGGCCTCATTCTCGTGCACTGCAGCAATTTTTTCAGCTGAACGGCGTAAATGAGCATGCAATGGTGTTTTCTCATGTGCCACCGATACAGTTTGTCTGGATTTACGCACAATTTTTCCAGTTGCACTCTTGAAACTTTAACACGTTATTTGATTGTTAATCTTTTCACGGTTGAAATTGCCAAAGACTTAAGTTGTTAAATCTGAAAGAAAAAGAAAAAAAATAATTAGACGCTTAAACTTAATTCACACTTAAAATTGATCCAAGTTATTGGAACACCCTTTATATTCAGCAAAATTTGTTGATTTATAACCCCAAATAATAATAATCATCCTGATTGTAAGCGTAAGTTTTTGAATGCACACGACCCATTAAGTTATCTGTCAAGCCATAAGGGCCTCAGACAGGCAACACTTTTCAACACTTATCTCAAAATATGCGCAGTCTCTCAAAGAGCTGATTTGGGGATTTCCCCAAGTTGGTATGGTGTCCCCAGCTGATCATGGAAGTAACACAGTTTTAATGATCCCAATGCTCCAATCACCACTGGAATCACTTTGACATTCCTTTCACGCATTCCAAACAATCTTGCCATCTTAGCTTTCAAATCAAAGTCGTTTGTAATTTTCTTAATTTTTTTTTTCTTGTTTTTTTTTCAATATTTCTCTCATTTGGTATGACAACATCTATATGACAGATCTCGGGATCTTTATCTAGCACCATAATACCTCGTCGGCGATGGTCTATCACTCCATCTGTCTGAAAATCATAGTCCCATTATATGAGACTATGATTTTCGTGATTATATGGGACTATGATTTTTAGACTTCTTCTGGGACTATGACTTTCAGACGTTGTTATTTTACTATTATTATTATTATTATTATTATTATTATTATTATTATTTCGGAGTTAATCTTACCCTTGTATTTTTGGGAGGGGATATCGACAAAAATATATCGGACTGATTGATTTTTCAATGAATATGTCTACAGCAAGAGATCTTTTTTTATGGGTACGCCATTAATAATAACGGTGGCCGTTAATAATTAAGTATAAGTCAAGACTTCAATGTTAAGATAAACAGTATTTAATTGCAACCGCAAATAAATACTTAACAAGAAGAAAGGAGTAAAAGTCAACCAAAGATAATTAACCATTTCAGTGAAGACCTTGTTAGTAGGGTGGCTTGGCTTAACGTCCAGTAAATCCTAAATCAAAACCCAAATCATCGACGCACAATAATTCACACTAATTCAACTGGATATTTACACTCAATAGTCACTGAATAATCACTGAATAATCAACCCCAGTCAGTAACCTGACACTGCTATTTATATACCTGGACCTCGTGGGTAGTTACTCATTTTCTTCCTATATGACACTTTTGTACTTAATTACTGCCCGAGTGCCATTTGAAAGTACCATACGTGTAAAATTTCCATAATATAGTTAATTAGCACATAATGTTATTTAGTTAATTACAGCCCCACAGGTCATTTACTAATCATTCAGTTACGTACCATGCGTGATACACGCTTCTTAAGTGATCATGACTGACGATTTTTCCCGCAGTAGGTTGCCATCCAAGGCTATAGAACCCGATCTGTCCTACTATTTACCCATAGCTGGGGTCGGGGAGAAGAAGCGGATTCATACCTTTCCCAAGTGAATGTAATGAATTCGAGTGGAATTCGAACTCGGCTCTCTGATTCCTCAAGTCGAGCCACTATCCATTACTCCATCATACCGCTCAGTTTGATATTTTATCGGCGAAGGATGATTTTGTTAATACCTGCTCGATATCATGTTTGTTTTTTTTTTTTTGTTGTTCGTTTTATTGCTATTTCAAGCTGAAGCAAACAATGCTTCCCTATCAACACAACCTACAATGCGAACAAGTCCGCTTACGGTCCATAAATATCGCATCAAGTTATTGCATGACACAGTCGTCGATTTTCGTCAGTTCATTTTCATTATCTGACGCCATAATAAACTTTGCTCACAGAGACAAATCAATAGTCACGGCATAAAAGTAATAATAATTAACAGATAAAATATATATATATATATATATATATATATATATATATATATATATATATATATATATATATATATATATTTCCGATCGTTTACAAACTGACATTAACAATATCTGTGTTCTTTTGTTTGGTTTTTTTTTTTTTTTTGTAAATGTAACTATTAATAAAGCGATTGTGACATAACCTCGGAGAATTTGCCGTGCGTGTCAGACGTTAGGAGCTTCGATAAGCTTCGATTGGTAAAAATGGTTAAATAAACCTTTATGGGGTTGGTGCATATTGTATAGGTGTGTGTAATCATATGTAAAAGAAGAAGCATACTACGGACCGTTTATTCTCCATTTTTTTTAAATATAAAATATAGTGAAAGAAAACACTCAGTGTCGTATGTCCATTTTGATTTCCTTTGGTCCAGAAGTTATGGTAAATAAGGATAAGCATTGGTATAATGACCGAGCTCAAGCTGTCCTTGCACTAAGCTGGAACGACTAAAGAAAACTTTGTACTTACTTCATTGGTAGTTATAATAATTGAGCTTAAGTCAACCTTGCGTTTAGTTGGAACGCCCAAAGTAAAATTGGTTTAAGTAAAATTGGTTTTGCTTCATCGGTGGAGTGTCGGCATGTTTATAATGGCCGAGTTCAAGTCAGCCCTGCGCTGAGTTAGAGCGACCACAGAACAGATTGAATTAATTCATAGGTGGAGGTTTTGGAGGATACGAGCGAAGGCCATGGGTTGGAAAGGGGAAAAGAGCGCCCAGTCATCAGTGAACCGGAGTCAAAAACGAACCCCAGCGGAGCTGTCTTTAATCCAAGTTCTACTACATTTTGGCGCAAAAGGAAGAACGAAACCGAGGAAGGAAAATGATTGTTTTTTTTTTTAAACTGAAGCAGCGCCGCCTAGCAGTGTTTGACGAAGCCAAGTGGGGTAATAAAATTTCCATTTCCTTTATTATTATCATCATGAGAATTTTTTACTTTTTTTAATTCATTATTATTATTTTATTTGTTAATTTTATTTAACATTCCCACACATTTCAACAACCGTTTACTTTGAGGAAGCCATTGCAGTTCCTATAAAATTTGATATATATTACCATTATGCGCTGTGAAGCTCTTTGTGGCTGAGTGGTCTAAAGAATATTTGTGATTTTTCAACGTCCACAGAGGCCACCTGCAGACCTTAGTTACAGTTTCTGGGAGAGATTTGGTTTGTTTTGTTTTACGGCATATCAACCTCAAAGGGTTATTTAATGCTGACAAAATTTTTAATGCTGGTAATATATTTTTAAAAAAAATGTATTTCTGGTAACATTTTTTTTTTCTTCAAAAAATCTATTTCTGCTAATATTTTTTCTTCAAAATGTATAATTGGTAATATCTTTTTTCTAAAAATGTATTTCTGGTAATAATTTTTTTTTACAAAGTATTTTTGGTATTAAAACCTATTTTTACACTTTCATAGTGTTTTCACCTCAGTTTGGAGGGGGGTAACTATTTGCACATAGCTGGAACCCTGACAGCTACTACCACCCCGGGTCAGGGTTGACCTGGGAACACCAGCAACTAAGAGGTGGTTCTACGCTCCTCAAAACCTCCTGATCAGAGGCCATGCTGTTGGATGATGTTTATCGTCTTACCCGGACGCGGATGCAGTTTATCGTCATACCCAGGGCGCGGATGTAGTTTATCGTCATACCCAGGACTATTCTGGAAGAGAGCGCATAATCTGGTGTGATCACAATTTGAATAAACCCATGAATAAATCCTCGATCACGATGACTTGTGACCGTCTTAGTACAACCGTCGACGGGTTCCGAACACTGTCTACTCGGTTTGACCCTCAAGGCTTAGGTCAACCCATGGGTGTGGCTTTCAGTTACTTTCCAATGGTATCCGCATACTGGGATCGCATCCTTGGGTCGATAATATCAAGAAATTATACACACACAAAGACACAGTAGATAAACGCCTACTCTATCTGCGGCTGAACGCGCAACTCGCACGACTGAAGAATTTCAATCAGTGTGTTCTTCGTGGGTCGATACATCCCCGTTAGTGGCCCAGGTTGGCTGGGGGTGGGTGATTTTATCGAGTCACCATCCCTGAAAAGATGGGGAGGAGAGATGGATGCATACCTGTCACAAGAAAATTGGTTCTAATTCGAAATCTGCTTTCCGATTTTTCATTTCAAGCCGCAATCCATGACACCACACACACACACACACACACTGACACGCACACACACACATATATATATCTATATCTATATCTATCTATCTATCTATATATATATATATGAGAAATATAGTCTTAAGGTGTGCTATATTTATGGGATAAAGTGCTCAATATCAGAGATAGAGCGTGTGTAAATATAAAAGTGAACATTGAAGTCAACACTTAGAGGCGACAGTCTGTTTCATGCTAGATGCAATCGTCAGGCCACCGATTTCATCTAGTATGAAACAGACTGTCGCCTCTAAGTGTTGACGTCAATGTTCACTTTTATATATATATATATATATCGGGTGTAACAGCAAAATTGTCCAATTGTTACATTAAGCTGTGGAACCGTTGTATCTTAGAAAAGATTAAAGATATTTTACAGGAATTCTCCGAAGTAACACTATTGGACTCTACTTTGAGCAATAAGAATGTATTTAACTCAAAGTTGAAATGATAATCCTTCTTGCTGTTTTCACCTCCTGATCCAGTTTTCCTTTCTACAGTTCCCTCTTTTTTTTCTTTTTAAAAAACTTATTCACCGTTCTCTTGATGGTTCTTGAATGGACTTTGAAGATGGAAGCCATGAATGTTGGTACCATTATTGAATGTCTGCATTTATATATTTATTTATTGCAACTACTCAGTAAATCTACAATATTTGATAAAAAGCAAATGGAATTAACATGAAATACTAGCCAAAATTAATGATAATTATCCACTGTCTACTATATACACTGCGTGCCAAATTATTATTGAGATAACTTTTTTTCTAATATTTCAAAAACCGCCCAATCAATTCACACAAACTTTTCACACAATGTTGGCAACACTGACCTGCGTACTGATCTGCGCAATGTAAACAAACTGGCGCCATATTTGTTATCAGCACGGTGATTTGAGCGTGCCAAATTATTAGAAAAGTGTAAGAAGTTAGTGAAATGATGGGCCGTAAAAGCACTTTAAGTGATGCTGAAAAAAAAAACTATCACCTCAGAACTCTCAAAAAGTAAATCTACCCTATAAATTTCTAAAATGATAGGGAGGTATCATCAAACAGTGAAAAAGTTCACCGCCGACCCTACACAAATACGCAAAAGGGCAGATAAAGGCAAGCCTAGCGTTATTTCACGTCGTCTCATGTCACGACTTAAACGAGAGGCCACGAAGAACCCTGGACTTACCAGTCAAGAGCTTTTCAGTCGCATTGGGGATCCTACTGTGTCTAAAAGTACTCGGCGTCGGTATCTGAGGGAAATAGCAACAACAGTCAAACTTGTATCGAAGCCTCCGTTGACGAGAAATCACATTCAAAATTGATTGAAATGGGCCGAGGACAATATGAAGATTGACTTCTCTAAAGTTTTGTTCACAGACGAAACTCGAACAACACTTGACGGGCCAGATAGATGGTGCAAAGTCTGGGTAATGAACGGACAGAATCGCCATCAGTGTTTAAGACGCCAACAAGGCGGTGGAGGCATAATGATCAGGGGTGGTATTATTGGAAAAACATTAGTGGGCCCATGGAGAGTAACAGATGGCGTCAAAATGACTGATGATGCATACATAGCGTTTATGAAGGAGTATCTTGAACCGTCGATGAAAAGGTAAAGAGTGCCTTCAGAAGGGCCATTGTTTTTATGCAAGATAATGCTCCCTCACATGCTGCTCAGAAGACTACTGAATATTTGAAACAGTTAGGCTTCGATGGACCTCGAAAAATGAAGTGGCCAGCAAATTCTCCGGATTTGAACCCAATTGAAAACCTTTGGAGCATCATGAAGCGAATACTGTACGCCAACGGACGACAATTCAGGAGCAACGCTGAGTTGTGGGAAGCAATTCTTAACATATCTTGCGGCATTACAGCAGATGACATCCTACAATTAACAAATTCTATGGATCGTCGACTTCTTCAAGTAATTTCAAAATAGGGAAAGCACATTCCCTATTAATTTGTTTAAAACTGTACCTTTGTTTGTATCTGTTATTATTTGTTTGATTATCTTATTTATTAGCTTCTTTTGATCATAAATATTCACGGGCAACATTAATAAACGTTTCGTTTGCTCAATTCTGGGAATTTTACTAAACCTTTATAATAATTTGGCACGCTCAAATCACCGTGCTGATAACAAATATGGACCCAGTTTGTTTACATTGCGTAGATCAGTACGAAAAATGAGTGATTGCGCAGCTCAGTGTTGCTAACATTGTGTAAAAATTTTGTGTGAATTGATTAGACGGTTTTTGAAATATTAGAAAAAGAGGTATCTCGATAATAATTTGGCACGCAGTATATATATATATATATATATATATATATATATATATATATATATACATATATCCTGGGTGTAACAGCAAAATATGATTGTCCATAACGTGTAAAAGCAAAATTGTGCAATTGTTAGATTAAGCTTTGAACCGTTGTATCTTAGAAATGATTAAAGATATCTTACTGGAATTCTCTGGGGTTTTTATAACACGATTGGGCACTATTTTCAGCAATAAGAATGTATAATTTATATCCAAGCTTAACAAAAGAATCGTGATGAAATCAATCATAAACGAAAATGACATGTTCATTATTAATTAATCATAGCTAAAGATCGGAAGCCCATGAAGTATTGAAATAAAGCAAATATATATATATATATATATATATATATATATATATATATATATCCAAAATCATTTTCCAACTTATTCAAGATGATCTTCGTCATCTCTAACCTTCTAACTTTCTGTCCTGTAACAAGGTGCCTCACAGGTTTCACGTACGATTTCATTTTCAAGTCATTTTTTCACTGCTGCTTGGACTGTCATAGGTGAAACTCCTTTCTTACGTACCAAACGTCTTATCGATTGACTTGGATCAATTCTGACTGATTTCTTTAACTCGAATTGAAATGGTGATCCCTCTTGCTCTTGTGACCTCCTGATCCAGTTTTCCTCTTTACTATTCCCTGTTGTTTAAACTTTATTATTAAGGCTTCTATTATTTTTAATCTTTTTTTTACATATGGATGAGGTTATTATGTTTGTATTTTCTCCTAGTATGTTTCGGATGAAGTCTGATAAGTTTGTGTGTGTGTTTAAATATATTCTAATAGAGCTGTGGTCAGATAGGTGTAACGTAAGGCGTCTGGATAGGCATGTAGTTGTGTGACCAATGTAATTACGAATTCGGTTTAAATGAGAAACACAGTTCCTTAAGGGGCATCTGAAGTCATAATAAAAAAGAAAAGTCAACACTTAATAATATTTACTACGAACACGGTCAAAATGTGCTGTGTTCGGAAAATAAAACATCTCTATAACACTAAAAACATACACACAACCCATACACCCAATTAAAAAGCAAAAATAAACTAATCTTTGATAATGGCTACAAGTATAGCTGAAAGCGCTTGGAATTATAGAACCATTGAACAGCTTCTACACACTCTGTGTCCAAAAAAGAAAACACTTGTTCGAGCACAAAGTAAATAAAAAGCTTAATCGTAGTACCTTGTCTGTCATCTTTAATGACACACACACACACACACACACACACACACACACACACACACACACATGTTGGAATTTTTGGGTACCCTTTAGTACTAGTGAGCTAGCCAAAATGAGCTGACTCATTTTATAGTCCACCAAGAGAAGGGTTAACCAATCAGAAAGCTCAAAATATTCAATCCGACGTGTATAAAGGCAGCCAAAATATCTTCACTGCCAACCTCTGATACCGAAGACTTAAAGAATTACTTAACAGCTGCTACTTTCTCCGAATCTTCTCTGCCAACCTCTGATATTGAACACATTACGTACTTCACTGGATTCTATATTCAAAGACTACGACAAACATAATGAACACACACACACGCACACACACACACACACAAACACACACACACATATATATGATTTGTTCTATATACTCAGTAGTTATCAAAGTTTTTCATTTGTATATTTTAGGTATTGTTGTAACCGAGGGAAGGTTACTGAATAGAATAATCACATGAAGGTTGGTAATGAACGATAATACTTAGGACAAGAACAACACATATAATCCAAATGAATCCTAATAATATAAAATATTAAAACTGATCCTGAATAAGTGCTCAGTGTATTTACTATAAGAGAGCATATAGCATTTAAGTTGAATATATATATATATATCGTGAACTCTCGCGTTGTATTCGATGTATGAGTGTGAAGCAGCTAAGTTCCTAAGAATCGACAGCCTAGACACCAGCACATATGATTTGATTGTATCGGTGAAGACTTTGTGCAGAACCAATCACACTTTTTGAAGGGCCGAATACAGAGACCTGGTAACATATGGCAGGTTTTGAATTCAGAGTTGTCCATTTAGTCCAGTTGTCATCCATGGCTATAGAATTCACTATATTCTGCTATAGGTAAATAGCTGGAGGGAGAAGGTGAGAGGGAGAAGAAGAGGATTAATAACATTTCCAAGGGTATTAGTGAAGGGATTTCGAACTCTGCTCTCCGATTCCTCAATCCGAGTCGCTATTCACTAATTCACCTTGGTTCTGCACAAAGCCTTCGCCACTATAATCATATGTGGTGGTGTCTTGCTGTCGGTTCTAGGAACTGAGCTGCTTGACCCTCATACGTCGAATACAACGGGTGAGTCCACCATATATATATATATATATATATATATATATATATATATATATGTTAAATTATACAGCAGAGAAATCGCAAATTACCTTATGAGTATAGACTATTTCAACTAACGTCGAATGAGTTAGCATTATTCAACTCAAATACTATATGCTCTTTAATAATAAATACATTGGGCTCTTTTTGTGGATCAGTTTTAATATTTTATATTATTAAGATCCACTTGGATTATATGCCAACGAATTTATTACCTGAACTATATCTATCTATCTATCTATCTATCTATCTATCTATCTATCTATATATATATATATATATATATATATATATATATATATATAGAGAGAGAGAGAGATGTGGACATTGAGGCCAACACCCAGTGGCGACAGTCTGTTTCCTGCTTAAACGTAATCTTGTGCTTAAACGCGTTGTGTTTTGTCTCGACTATTTATATATGCTGGTCAAAGGTCGATTATGGGAAGGTATATTGTATTATTCTAACAGTTATTGAATGGGCCGAAACGGTTATGTTATTATTAATTATTTTCTTTAATTATTTAATCCAAAAACAATAAATACTCTCTGAAGGAGAAAATAGCTATAATTATCTTTCAAGACTAACACACATTACTAAATTAACGATCAGATCTCGTCTCAAAATGCAGACAAGAAAACAAATTTCGCTGGGTGACTTAAAAATTCGAAAACTGCAAACGAACGAAAAAAATAATAAATAAAAAAATAAATGTAGAAAATTAAATAAGTAAAATTATATAATCCATATCAATAAATTCGTATAAAATTAAATAAACAAATTAACAATCTATGAATGCACACATAGATAATGGAACACTTGATAATAACTACGAACAACAAATAATAAAGTAATCAATAATAAATAGTTAAGTATAAAAAAGTTAAACAATACTATAAAATAGCCATAAACCTGCATGAGGATCCACAATTATTTCCACTCAATATTTCCTAGAATAATTAGAAACATAACCGTTACACCCAATAAGAATTAGAATAATACAATATACCTAGCCATAATGCACCAATGAGCAGCCTAAACGCAATACAGACGGCCTGAAAATTGCGTTTAAGCATGAAACAGACTGTCGTCACTGGGTGTTGACCTCAGTTTCCATTTTTATATTTACATGCGCTCTCTCCCTAATATTGATGAGCACGTTAACCTGTAAATGTAGCATACCTTAAAACTACGTTTTATCGTTAATATTCCATCAATTTGCATTTCAGCTGGCTAGATGAAGCCGTAAATTCTATGCTCTTTCTTTTCTCGCACTTCTCGCTTAGTGAACTCTCTTCCGGCTCCATGCTTTCCAGCCAACCTTAACCAGCAAAAATTTAAATGCAATGTCAATCACCGCCTACAGCCCGCCCAAATACACTTTCCTCTTAACCGCTCATTATTAATGTTTCTGTTCCTAAATCTTCCACACCCAGTAACCGCATTGGGCCTTAGTGGCTTTACTCCCCTGCATGGGGTGACACTGATTATATACAGGGTGTCCATAAAGTTCGTGTGTACTTTAAAAAAATTATAACTTTATTTGTATTTGCGATAGAAATAATTTGTAAAAAGGATTAGAAAGAAGTAAATCTATATTTTTTTAAAGGTTTTATTGAAATTTTATTTAAGTTTCCCCATGTCCTCCATCATTAGCAATAAAAAGAGTAATACGATTTTGCAGTTCACAGAAAACATTTGCCAACTGATTTACAGTAATGCCTGAAATCACATCAGTTATTTTAGCTATACTTAAAACTAGGTACATTAAACTTTATAACATTTTTTACAGGTTATTTCTATCGCAAATACAAATAAAGTTATAATTTTTTTAAAGTGCATACAAAGTTTATGGACACCCTATATATAATCGGAGTCATCCCATGCAGGGGAGTAAAGCCACTAAGACCCAAGGGGTTACAGGGTGTGGAAGATTTAGGAACAGAAACATTAATAATGAGCGGAAAGAGGAAAGTGTATTTGGGAGGACTGTAGGCGGTGATTGAGATTGCATTTAAATTTTTGCATATATATATATATAAGACAATTTGAAAATTGTTTACACTAACATGTTTCTCTCATTATTCGTCGTCATTAGAACAAAAATCTTTTATTTCTCAATTATAAAACGTACATTAACGATATGATCCACGTTAAATGTACAGACACTTGGTTTTTACGTATCGTTATAGAAATTAGGTTTTAGCTCATTTTAATTCAGTTTGTATTTTGATGGGTTACGTATGTCACATTTTGGGACACCGAAAACTTCGTGATCACAACTTTGATCTGGAAAAGACCGTCTTAATAAATAGTGAATATGCTTTAATCAGACGAAGATGCCTTGAAATGGCTACGATTAATTAATATACAAGCGGCTTGTTTCAATATTTCAAATTCGTGCTAAAACAATGTGTGGGACTTAAACCATTAAAATCAAAATAAAGTAAAATAAAGTAAAACAAAACAAAAAACAAAACAAAACAAAAAAACGCCTATAAAAGGCGTCCATATACGTAGGCAACTAAAGTTGGTTTAGTTTTCTCCCAAGGACACAAATCTGAAAGTCAATTCGTGAGACTCGAACTTTCGACTCATTTGTGGTGATCTATGAGTATCTCTTATACATCGTCTGGCGTTCATCTGTATAGATATACCCGAAGTGAATAGGTGTGTGTATGTGTGTGTGTGCGTGTGTGCGCACACGCGTGTGTGTGTGCGCGTGTGAGCGTGTGTGAAGTCGTTCGCGCATGCTCATGCCCAACACTTGTTACTTGTTCGTCTGCTGTTATGCAGATTTCTACGTGTTACATATTTTTCACCTTCTCTATCTCTCTCTCTCTCTCACACGCACACCACTCTCTCTCTCTCACACACACACACCCACCTTCTCTCTTTTTCACATACTCTTTCCTTCTCTTTCTCACTATCTTTCTCTCTCACCTTTTCTCTCTTTCTCAGTCTCACCTTCTCTTTCTCCTACTCTCTCTCACAAATTTCTCTCTCAACTTCTCTATCATTCTCTCTGTAACTTTCTCTCTCTCACACATCTTCTCTCTCTCTCTTATTCTCCCTCTCACCTTCTCTCTTTCCCGCTCACGATTTCTCGTTATTTCTCTCGCTCGCTAGCACTTATTCTCTCTCCCTTTCTCTCCCGATCTCTATATTTCTTTCTCGCTCAAGTTGTCTCACTCTTTCTCGCTCTTACTCACTGTCTTTCACTCCCGTTAACTCTTTTACTCACTTTCTCTCTCGCTCTATTTTTCTCGTTTTCTCTTTGTCTCTCTTCCTTTTGTTTTCTCTTCCTCTTTCTCTTTTTGTCTCTCTTTCCCTTACGCTTTCTTACTCTCTCGCTCGGTCTCTCATTCTCTCGCCTTCTCTTTCGTTCACTCTTTCTCTCTTTCTTTCTACCACTCTTTCTTTCACACACTTTCACTCTTTCTTCTTTTCTCGCTCTCTTCCTCTCTTTCTCTCTAGTTCTCTAGGATTATTTCTCACTCTCTTTTCTCTCTCTCGCTTTCTAGCATTATCTATCTATCTATCTATCTATCTATCTATCTATCTCATTCTTTCTTTCTCAATCTCTATTTCTCTTTCGTTTACTATTGCACCCCCCTATCTCTCTCTATCCCTCCCTCTCTCTCTCTCTCTTTGTTGGTCTGCGTTCTAGGTGCATATGTGCTTACGTGTTTCAACGAGAAAGACAGAGGGAAGGTTAGGTGAACACGCCGTGTTTGCACGTGAATTTAACGACATGCTAGTCTGTGCATGTTTGTACGGAAGTCTCAGTGGGCATGCGCGAGAATGAAAAAAGAAACAAGAAAAAATAACACACACACACACACACACACACACACTGACAGAAATTAACCTCCAAGTAATTTTTAACTGCCACAATGTAGGACAAAAAAGTGACTTAAGAATAGACATGCTGTTACTCGCTACAGAATCATCCCGACCACGCACACATACACCGACGGATCGTAACGGCCGACAAATAGGAGACTAGGCCGTGTGGTAACTGTAAGGGGCGGACTAGAGTAGTAATAACTTCAAGCGTTGGAAGGACGTAGGATACAGGTAAATCTAGGTGATATGTGTTCGAAGTGGTACCTGCGTGAAATAATGACATGAACCCGTACAGACCTGCGCGATTTTAAAGCATAGCTTCGACCTTAATAGCAACGACAGTTTTTTTCTTTGCTTTTTGATGAAACACGCCTCTTTGTAGTAAGAGGAAAAAAGAAAACAAAATCTTCTTGTTAACATTACTATTGGCTTCATTCAGAATATTTAAAGTTTTGGTAATTTTTAATTTTATTTTATATTTAGTTCTAATTTTATGCTTTATTTTATAGTGTAAGAACTGATGTAATAATGTGATGTGTAATAAGTCAGAAAAAATTACTAAAAGCCATAAATACAACGCTATTATATTTTATTATATATTAGAGTAAAAAGAAAAAACAAAAGATATATAATCCGGTGTTATTGATATCTTCATTTTTACAAAACAGTGCTCAATGTAAATTTACAGAGCATAAATATTATAAATTAGCTGATTTAAATCAGTTAATTTATAATAATACTACTACTCCTACTCCTACTCCTACTCCTACTCCTACTACTACTACTACTACTAATAATAATAATATATATATATATATATATATATACACACAAATGAAAAGGAAACGAATATTAATTCAAACGTTCATAACATTAATTTAAAAGAGGGCTCAGTACAAAAAGTAAAGCTATAATTCGAACATGCATACTACTAGTCTATATTACATAGAATAGCTATCTATCTATCTATCTATCTATCTATCTATCTATCTATATATATATATATGTACACACACACACACACACACACATATATATATATATATATAAAATTAACCCCTCCCTATACTTTATATTGTCTGGTTAACTACCACTCTCAACCCCCTCTATTAAATTACAAAAATTACACTACCCACCAATTTATAATCCCATTTTTTTTCTCATTTCGTTGTTGGAAGATTTACCTGATGATCCTGAATCCTTAAAAAAGGATTTAGGTGAAATAAATTATCGTAATGGTACATTAAAGTGATTTGTTTTTCATTACATATTTATATATATATATATATATATATGTATGTATGTATGTATGTATATGTATTAATTTATTTCTTAAACGTTAATTTTAATAGATACCCATATTTGTCGGTGAATACATATTTTTCTAACAAGATTTCTCGAATATTCAGGCCGGTAGATGGAAATAAATAAACATACAGTTTAATAAATAAATAAACACAGAAGTAGTCAACTGTTAAAAGTGAGTCAAGGAATTCCACAATGTATCTCCAACTGCAGAATATCTACCAACCGCCCCATGTGGTCAGATGAGACACAAGGCCGAATTTAATGTGGGGCATCCGAGTCCGTAGACTCGCCCAAAAATTCCCTGTAGACCCCATATAAAACGGGGTCGGGTAGCTGTTTCCCTAGACGAGACTCTGCCCTTAGACATAGCCTCGTCTGGGGATTCTCCCTGCAGAAAAACCTCGGTCCCCAAGTGTCCCCGGCCCACCTTTCAGAGTTCCAGAATCGCCACTGGTCCCCATTCTCATAAACACAGTAGTAAATACTGTATGTTGATCTGCAGTTAGAGATTCGTCTGACTGTGGTCCAACAGCTTGAGAGTGGAAAAGAGGGCAAGAATAGATAAGAACTTCATTACTATGAATGGAAAAGTTATTCCGTTTAATTTAGTGAAGTAACATACTTATACTAAAACTCATTCCTAAGTTGTGCATACGATAGTGGTGTAGTATGAAAATAAAGACGCTGCTTGAATTTAGTCCCCATGCTTCAAGAAGAGTAACTTTCCTTTTGTATCCAAAATTGCTTCTAGCTTAAAATTTTAAGCTATCCGGCGGCACGTAAGCTCAACATCTGTATTATATATTATCTAATTCTAGGCAATATCACTCTACAGGTTTATCTAATTTGCATATTTTAAAAACGTTTATTTCATTAATTAACTGTCTTTCATTACTGTTCTTTTATTCGAGGATTGTTTTGATTTTCATATAAAAAATAGTTCTGCTTAAGAATATCGTCTTATATAGTGCAGAAAGGTATTTGAAATTTTCATTTTAATTGGCCTTCAACAAGTTGGCATCTATTTGTAAAACTTTCCTTAACTATAACAAGCCAATTTATGAATAAAATGTTCATTAAAAATTTTAGGTTTTAAAAATTTCAAGTAGTGAATATATCTTTCTTTGCGATAAAAATATAGTTTTAAGGTATGCTATATTTATGAGTAAAAGTGCTCAATATCAGGGATAGAGCGTATGCTAATATAGAATATAAAAGTGAACACTGAGATCAATACAGACTGATGACAGGTAAGAATGAAATTACAAGCACTACTGTACAATGAAGAACAACACATTTTATTGCCGAAGCAGACTAAGTAGAAAGAATGAAAAAGGGAAGATGAAGGCGTGCGTGTGTGAGTGTATATAGCTCTGTACTTTATCTACTGTATTCAAGACAACATTAGGTTTCCTGATGCTTTGCTACGAAACGAGACACGTTCTATCTGTAAGGCATCTTGTGCCCGAAGAAAAGTAGGAAACCGGGACATTGCGTCCATTACATATATATCCTTGGCAACGTCCTCTATCGATCGTTAACAGAAGTTCTTTGGTATATAATGCCGGGATTTCAAGCCCGACTGTTTGGGGAAAGGGAAGGTAAAAAAAACTATAATGGCAACTATTAGCATTTGAAGAGAAAGAAAGAAACGATAACGAATTCTTACTTGTACGATGGAGTAGTGGATAGCGGCTCACATTGGGGAATCGGAGAGCCGAGTTCGAATTCCAGTAGAATCCATTACATTCACTTATGTGCTAATACCCTTGGGAAAGGTATGAATCATCTTCTTCTTCCTCCAGCTATGGGTAAATCGCATGACAGACCGTGTTCTATAGTCTTGGATGGCAACTGGTCAACTGCAGAAAGAAATGGCAACCTACTGCGGGAAAAAATCTGCCTCGTCAGTAATATAGCGAAAGATACATGATCGCATAAGCGTGTATCACGCATGAGACATAAAAAAGAAAAAAAAAAACTGGCGTAATCTCGTGGTAGCAAACGTTTGTGTCAAATTGCAACAAAAAATACTATATGTTGCCTACAAGTAATTCTTCTTGTAGAAGCAACAATAAAAATAGAGAGTCAGGGCTCTTATTAAAAGTTTCGGTAACACACCCAGTCAGATTCGAAAGAGAGAGCAAGGTCATAACGAAAGAATATACAGCATTTGGCTAAATATCTTAGCATTTTATATATCTCTCTTCGAACACATATGCAAATTTTGACTCCCCTTCAATCAGATGGGGGGGTGACTGGAACTCAGTTCTATAAATTTTCTGTGAAGACGAAATAATATCTTTCATTATATTTTCTTCACAATACTTGATTATTGAGTGATTACTTCATGTCAGTAGATTTTGTGAGATATTGCAAAAAGTGTCCTCATTTGTTGTCATTATTGAATTCTATTTGCATATTTTTGTTCGTCGTACATAAAGTCGTATTCGTTGTTTTTATTTTTATTTGTGAACAGTGACGTGGGAATTCCAGTTTGTTGATTCGACACCCATTGCAGCAAGCCATTGGGTTTGGGCAGTGGATAGACCCCACCAAAAAAAGGACCTGAGTATTATTCTGGTCTGAAAGAACAATCTGAAAATTTTCTTTATGGAAACGATCTTCTACCAGTACCATCACTTATGGAAGCAGTGAATACAAGAAAAATTTGCCTGTTAACTCCAGACCCCAAAACATGAAAGTTAATAGGTGTCAACATGGACGCCATGGCGGAGGCCCTAAAAAGCCTCAATATTAATGACTATTTTAGACTTTTATATATCTTTCTTCGAACACATATGCAAATTTTGACACCTCCCCGCTTCAATCAGATGGCGTCGGCTGGGACTCATTTCTATAAATTTTCTATGAAGACGAAATAATATCTTTCATTATATTTTCGTCACAAGATTACAGTTGAATTTCCTCATTTCTCCTTTTCCACAAGAGTTTCGCTAAGATACGTTTCACAAAATTTCTACAATAAGTGCGGTAATCTCACAATTTCCATATTCTTCGGATGGTTCACTATACTGGCGTTGCACAAGAGGGGGGTTAACTTCAGTCATCGTGTGGGAAGCGATGTTTTAACGTACCTTAAGCCCTGTACAGAATGACGCAGAGTATACGATAGATTGAACACGGGAGCATGTTATGGTAATTTACCCACGCACGCACGCACGCACGCACGCACGCACGCACGCACGGACTCTCCCAGCTATAAATAGAAGCAGGTACTGCCTTTTAGAAGGTGAAGTTTCCAGCAGTCAGCTCTGACAGTCTGACCGAACATTCCTGCTGTAACGCTCTTTTTTGTATATGTTTGCATTACTGTTTCTGTTAATATATCTGTTTAACTCTGGGCACCTCGAGGCGGTGTAATGGTTAGCAAGTTTGTATTGCTAGAACAATTGCGACTGAGTAGTGAGCTAGATCCTCACTGGGTGCTCCCTACATTCGGCCTTGTGCCACATCTAAGCTACGCTGGGAAAATCACTATATTAGGCATTGTGCCACATCTTGTTGTGTGGGGCAGCGGGTAAATAATTATATTTGTTTAACTAAATTCCTCTCTTGTGTCTTTATTTCTGGCCCTACCAACGGCCACAACAGAGCATCGACGAAGTTTTATAGAAAATGTAAACAAAAAGGACTTCTACTTATTATACGAATGCGACGATTGAAATTTCTAGGCCACATAATGGGAAAAGTGGATTTGGAGAGTTTGACACTCACAGAACATATTGAAGGCAAGAGGGACGGAGGAAAGCAGAAAATAAACTTAACGAGCTTGGGTGAATGGTTGAGAAGACATGGATTAGGAATTAAGGCAAAAAGAAAAAACTTACTAAGAGCTATAAAGGACAGTAAATTGCAGAAAGCTATGATTGCCTACGTGCCGAAGGGAAATGGCAAAGAATAATAATAATAATAATAATAATAATAATAATAATAATGATAATAATAATAATTATTATTATTATTATTATTATTATTATTTCCTCCAGGCTTAAACGCTTCCAGATCTTTATTTTAATTAGTATAGCATACCAGTGACAAGAAATCGTGTCAAGATATCTGACAATAGGCCGGATGGCAAAGAAAGTTAGATTCATGCCTTTAACAAAAGACAGTACTGTAAAGTTAGATTTGAAATAGACAGCAAGTAAAAAATTTTCTTTCTTCTTTTCCTTTTTTTTTTTTCATTTATTAATTATGTTTATTTATTTTTGTAAATCAGGAATGTCAAGTGATGACGTCACCGTAATTGAAATATCTCAGTCTGACTTGCAATTTTTCCGTTTGTGTGTGCGCATGCGTGAGGGCCTATTAGCCCCTGCGTCTGTATATGGCTGTTTTGACTTGATAATTGTCTCGAGGCCAGTCACAACTTGCATTTGAAAACGAACGATTATTACTATAGCTTTTGAAAGCTTGCGCGCGCACATACACACATATGTGTATATGCGCAGACTATCTATCTATCTACATACACACACATATATGTATGTGTGTGCGTATATATATATATATATATATATATATATATATATATATATATATATATATATATATATATACACACAAATTCTTTTTTCTTTTTGAATTTGTAGGTCTGATGAATTGGATCGTGATTATGATTACAATCTATTAAATTATAACCATGGAATATTAGTGTTTGAGCCTTTCAAATTATATTCTTGCTCTGTGTTGTATATTGGGCTCTACCTGGATTTTATCCTCTTGGATATATATATATATATATATATATATATATATATATATATATATATATATATGGTTGAATAGATGTGAGTTTGTGATCCTGGGTTTCACGCTTTAGCGATCGTCAGACAAACTGATTATTTTTTTTAAATTTTGGTTTTATGTAGATTGTATGATTCCCGACAGACGACCATGTATGTATATGTGTCTGCATACACCGATGTTTGCGATAGTACGATGACAAAACGACGAAGTTACTCCCACCACTTCCACAATAACACCAATACACACAATGTATATGAACCCAAAATTTTAAAAAATTAATCAGTTTGTCTGACGATCGCTAAAGCGTGAAACTCGTGCATATAGGACGCTGGAAGCGAAAATCGCACCGCAGCTCATGACGTCACACATCATCACGCGAGAGTGAAAACGAGAAGTATTAAGTATGGGAAGCCGTTGGTATAAACCAATGGCTTCTCTTACCACTTATAGGCATTTAAGAATATTTGTGAAGATTTCATAGTTTATTTTGTTTAGGTTAGATTTCAACTGTCTTATGTATATAGCTTCATTTTCACTCTCGCGTGGTCACGTGTGACGTCATGAGCAGCGGTGGGATTTACCCTTCCAGCCTCTTGTCTTTACCATTTATGATTACTAAGTAGAGTTTTTACTTAATAACAATGTCACTTAACATGTATGAATTAATACAGGATTGTAAAAGATTTAAAACTTTATAAATTATTCGAATTAACAATTAAAAACAAAATGAAAACAATTCTTGCAAAAATTCATTATTCATCGGAATAAAATTCTGTAAATAGTGTCCATAATATTATCTTATAAAAGTAAATAAAAGCTTTTCGATTTAAATAATATCTTGATTTTGTTGCATTTTTTTTTTATTTTACGGTCCGGGGTAGATTTTCTTTAACTGTTTGACTCCCAGAAATTCATGATTTAAATTTTACGAGCACTTATAACTCATATAAAAGTTAAGCATTTAAAAAAAACATAAATTCTCCAAATTTCTAGGTTGTTATAAAATATATTTTTTGCCAAAATTCCCCCCCCCACAAAAAAAAAAAGAAATATTGAAAAAAGTTAAAAAAAACATAAAAAAAACAATTTTTTCCAAGATTGTCTAAAAAGAAACGTTTGAAAAATAATTTCCTTCCTTTGTGAATAAATCCGGAATGTTTCTTTAAAATCAAACAATTATCTGATTTTTGCAAGAATTTGCAAATCAATGTTTTTTTCAGCACGAAAATCTGTTCAAATTTCCTGTAATAATTTATGGTACCGCATTAAAGCCATAGAATCAGGAATTTTGACCAAAGATTCTAAAAAAGAATTTTTACATCACAAATCCTTTGGTCTTTCCTCTTAATAATGACCAAAAGATCTCGACGATAAAACTTTGTTTTTGCGAAGTTTGGGGTATTTTTCATAATGTATGCTCTTTTTTAACGAATCTTTGGTGACGTGTATATATATATATATATATATATATATATATATATATATATATATATATATATATATTCAGTTGTATGGATATGAGTTTGTGACCCTTTTCAATCATTCAATCTCTCACACAAGTGGTTGACTTTCCTACGTGTTTCCCCAGTAACTATGATGGTAAGGCTTCCCTTCTTGCTCTCCGTTTTACCTCCATTCCCGAGTCTTATCGTGCCACGCAGCTCTGTCCTCTTGGCAACTCTGTCCTCTTGGCAACTCTGTCCTCTTGGCAACTCTGATCATGCCGTCGTGTCTGTTAACATCTCCCAGTAAAGAATCTCCTACCAACAGAACATCTTTCTGTTATCAATGAGCAGACTGTAACTCGTTCCTTGATTTCCTTCGCGATGTCCCCTGCAATGCTGTTTTTAATCTCCCCGTCCAAAAATGTGCGTCTGAGGTCTCATCCTGGGTAAAAGCTGGAATCGAGGCTTCCATCTCTGCAAGAAAATATAAAGTGAAATAGCGTTCCTCGTCTTGGTTCCCAGATGCTTGCTCAGTTGCTATTGCCCCCAGGAATCACTACTACTTCCATCTGTACCGTAGTGATGTCACTTTGTCACTGCCCGTGATGCGTGCAAGCGTGTTCTCAATGAAGCAAATTTACTCTTTATCGAAAGAATGAAACAACGTATTGCATCTCGTAAGTTTGGTTCTAAAGATTATTGGCGTCTCTGAAAGAGCGTGCTGAACAACAGCAAACCCACATAAACCCACATAACTTCCTTTATTCAATCAATTTGAGGGCCTGACTTCCTCAGCTGATAAGGCTGAATGCATCTCTCGTAAGTTCTCACCCAATTCAACACTAGATTCATCTGGTGTACCCACAACTGATTTCCCACCTAGAACTGAGACTCTACTGAGTGAGATGCACATAATCCGAACGATGGTATTGGACATCATCTCTAAATTAGACTCCCATAAGGCTAGTGGTGCGGAGAGGAAACCGGCCATGATCCTGAAGAAATGTGTTTTTAAATTGGCTCCTCTCCTCTCCAATCTTTACAACTAATGCCTCACCGACTCTTGCTTTCCAGCCTGTTGGAAGTCCTCATCTGTTGTGCCTGACTTTAAGAACTTTGGTGACCCTTCTGACCCGTCTAACTACCGTCCTATCAGTCTCCTACCACTCTTCAGTAAAGTCTTCGAGGCTTTAATCAACGCCGAAGTGATTAAACACCTTACTTCACATAATCTGCTCTCCGACAAGCAATATGGTTTCATTTTGCCCGATTTACCGCTGACGTGCTCACAGCCATAACCGAATTTGTATAGCATGAAATTCACAATGACGGAGAAGCCCGAACCGTGGCTCTAGATATCTCAAAAGCATTTGATAGGGTTTGGCATACCGGCGTTCTTCGTAAGCCTAAGGGAAACGGTATTGCAGGACGATTATTTGACTTAATACAATCATTCCTGTCAAACTGTGAAATGAAGGTCGTCCTAAACGGTCTCTCCTCCAGCTCCTTTATCACGAACGCTGGTGTTCCCCAAGGCTCTATCATAGACCCTACACTGTTCCTGATCTTCATCAATAACCTTCCCGATGTCATCAGTTCCCAAGTAGGCATCTACGCTGTCGACACTACTACCTCAATAGTAATTCTGGTATCGTTGACAAAACTAACCTGACGGCGGATCTCGAAAAGGACCTCCTATCTGCGGTTGACTGGGGCAGAAAATGTCTTGTAAACTATAATGCCTCCAAAACGAAACTGCTCTCCTTTACCCACCACAGAGAACCCTTCCTGCCTCCCATTAGAGGGGGTGATGCTCAACTCCTTGAGAGCGCCTCGTTAAGGCTGCTTGGTCTCACGCTGTACGGTGACATGAGGTGGAACAAATACATTGAACCAATAGCGTCATCTACAGCAAGGAATATTGGTTCTCTGCGTCGTGCCAGAAGGTTTTTCTCGGCTAAGTCCATCCTTCAAATCGTCGTTGCATGGAATATTGCTGTCATATATGATCTGGTGCCACTCAAACGTCTCGAGGTCATCGACAACATCCGGAGACGAATATGCAATGTGATAGGTCCTGATCTGGCATCTCGTCTACAGTCGTTTTCTCACAGATGTGCCGTGGCTTCCCTCTGTCTCTTCTACAAGTACTTTCACAGAAACCGACGAGCTACTTTCGCTGTTTCCCTAACTGAATGAATTTAAGCAAGCTACTAGGCTGACATCTCGGTTCCACCTTTTCACTGTCGAAACGGTTAAATGTAGCCATCTCTTCTACTCAAACAGTTTCTTCTTTCGCACTTCTCGTCTGTGGAACTCCCTTCAACTTGCTTGTTTCCTGATAATTATAATCTTCAAATATTCAAGTGTAATGTCAATCGACATTTCTTCTTTCTTTTTATGTGCCGTGTCCTTTCAGGACGTAGGCGATCATGCCCCTCTACTTCCTCTTGTCCCTTGTGGGTCTCAGGTTTTGTGCTTCTGCCGACTCTCTCAGACCACGCTCCGCCATTCATCTGCCCAAGCCGCCACGTATGTCCTGAGCTGCTTTCCCCTGTCGCTTTTGCCTCTATTCGTCACGTGAGTATCAAATTCTCCAGGCCCTCCTTTCTCATCACCTGTCCCAGAAATTTCATCTGCCTCTAACTTATATTAAGCATAAACCTCCTCCATGTTTGCATCTTCTCCAAGACATCGTTGCTCACATGATCGTTGCTCACATAATCGTTGCTCACATGATTTGTCCATGAATGAATACTTGGTCCGTATTTGATCATATATGTATATATATATTATTTGCATTATTAGGACTATTGTCCTCATCTTTCTTGCCATATTTATCACAACGTTTTGGCCGCTGTACGCTCCGACCTTCTTCAGATGGTTGGAATGTCGAACTGAATCCTTTATTTCGCTCGCTGGGGTAGACTTTTCTATTTCCACGTGCCATGTCTAATGGATGTCAGTTATCAGTTATCTCCTGTTAATTCCCCCCTCCAAGATCTCCACCGCCTTAACCAGGTATTGAACTCACAACTCTTTGGATCCTGTCACTGGATCAGATCATCGCCTTTATCCACTGACTCTTTTCCCCCTATTCGTCCCGTGGGTTTCAAATTCTCCTCCTTTCTCATCCTTAAGGACATATGGCATAGTGGATATAGCGAGCAAAATAAAGGTTTCAGTTCGACATTCCAACCCACTTGAAGAAGGCCGTAGCGTACAACGTCCAAAACGTTGTGATACATATGGCGAGAAAGATGAGGATAATAGGCTGAATAATGTAAATAGTGTACATAATACCCAATCTCTGAAATATAGATACACACACGCACAAATACAAATATATATATATATAAAAAATACTTGGTCCTTATTACTCATATATATATATATATATATATATATATATATATATATATATATATATGAGTAATAAGGACCAAGTATTTTTCACAAGAATGTCTAAAAAGAAAAGTTTCAAAAATAGTTTCATTCATTTGTGAATAAGTCATGAAAGTTCCATTAAAGTCTGACAATTATCTGATTTTTGCAAGAATTTCCCATTATTTCGACTGCCTGCATATATATATATATATATATATATATATATATATATATATGTATATATATATATATATATATATATGTATATATATATATATATATATATATGTATATATATATATATATATATATATATGTATATATATATATATATATATATGTATATATATATATATGTATATATATATATATGTATATATATATATGTATATATATATATATGTATATATATATGTATATATATATGTATATATATATATATATATATATATATATATATATATTTATATATATATATATATATATATATATATATATATATATATATATATATATATATAAGGTTTATAGCAGTGGTTCTCAACGTTTTTTTTTTGTCTCCAAATGCACCATATGTCATTTATTAAAATGGATTCAATAAATGAACGATACTAAAATGGCTGACTGTTTCATCGACAAATCCTTTTGTAATACATTGACTGGCATTAGTGAGAGTGGTCGTATGAAGATGGTGGGGGGGGGGCATATAGTTATGAGCTTAGTCTTTTTACCCCCCCCCCCAATTGTTCTTAAGTATTTACACTATTTACATAAATCGGACTGTTGTCCTCATCTTTATTACTTTCGGCCTTCTTCATGTGATATACATTTCGAAATTCCAACATATATGACCATTATATATTTTTAAGATTATTTTTTTCTTTTTATGTGCCATGTCCTTTCAGGACGTAGGCGATCATGACTCTCCACCTCCATCTATCCCTTGCAGCTCTCAAGTTCCTTCCATCTGTTTTCTCCCCCAGAACACGTTCTCTTATCCGCCAGGTATGTCATGCGTTGTTTTCCCTTTCTTTTCCTCTATTCAACCCGTGAGTATCAGATTCTCCAGGCCCTCCTTCCTCATTATGCGTCCCAGGAACTTCAGCTACCTCTTCCTGATGTTAAGTATAAGCCTCCTCCTTCTTTGTCTCTCTTTCCCTCTATTCAAACCGTGAGTATCAGATTCTCCAGGCCCTCCTTCCTCATTATGTGTCCCAGGAACTTCAGCTGCATCTTCCTGATGTTAAGTATAAGCCTCCTCCTTCTTTGTCTCTCTTTCCCTCTATTCAATCCGTGAGTATCAGATTCTCCAAGCCGTCCTTCCTCATTATGCGTCCCAGGAACTTCAGCTACCTCTTCCTGATGTTAAGTATAAGCCTCCTCCTTCTTTGTCCCTCTTTCCCTCTATTCAACCCGTGAGTATCAGATTCTCCAGGCTCTCCTTCCTCATTATGCGCCCCAGGATCCTCAGCTACCTCTTCCTGATATTAAGTATAAGCCTCCTCCTTCTTTGTCTCTCTTTCCCTCTATTCAACCCGTGAGTATCAGATTCTCCAGGCCCTCCTTCCACATTATGTGTCCCAGAAACTTCAGCTACCTCTTCCTTATATTAAGTATAAGCCTTCACCTTGTTTGTAACATCTCTAAGATCTCATCGTTTCTCGCACGCTCAGTCCATGGTATCCTTAGCATCCTTCTGTAGAACCACATCTCCGTCGCCTCGAGTCTCTTCTTCATCTTTGAGGAAATCGTCCAACATTCCCTGCCGTAAAGAAAGACAGATGTCACGTAACAGTTCAGTATTCTTTTCTTTGTTAACAAAGAAATCGTCCTGTCTCCCAATACACTGCCAAGCTTTTGGAATACGTCCTTAGCCATCCCAATACGTCTACGGATCTCGGTGTCGCACTTACCGCCTTCTGTCAAGACGTTTCGCAGATATTTAAACTTCTGCGTCTGCTTGATTCTAGTGTTCCCGATCTGCAAATCTCATTTCGGGCTCTTCCTCTTACTGATAACTATTCATTAAGATTACTGAGTACTTAAAAATTATATATAAAAGACGAACACCTAATATAGAAATATTTTTATGCCCCCGTAGGACAACAATAGATAAATATCAACCAGTCATTCAGATGTCAACACATTAAATAAACAGCTACCGACGCGTTAAAAAATGCATTTTTGTTTTAAACTTAAAGTAAATAATGTTAGTTTCAAATCGTATTAATTATTCTTTAAATCAGCTGATATTACTCAAATAAACTTTCAGAATATATATTTTATTTTGGAAGATTTTTTAATATATAGAATTTCATTACAGATTTTTTAGCAAAATAAAAACTAAAAAAAAAAAAAAAAGACTCCTTCCAGTCAATTTAAATTGGCTTTGAAAAAAAAGCAAATAACATTGCTTACTGGAAATATTAAATTTAATCTATTAGCTTGAAATTAAAACTAAAAGCTTCATAAAAGATATTTCATTTTTTATAATTCATTTTAAGCCTTAGGTATCGCAAATCTGTGGAGGTTCCTACCAGAAATAAAGACAACGTTTGAATGATGCCGGCATTTTTTTTTTTCGTGGGTTACAGAAAGCAATAGGAACAGTAAAATTATCAATTTGGAAAATTATCTAATGGTGGCAATGGAATTCATGCAGGTGATATTTGGGGATTTAGCAACAAAATTAGGCACAAATTATCACATATTTTCTTGCTTGCTGACTAGCTATATTTATTGCGGAAAAGATTATCGATACAGACCAATGGTTTCCATCTTATCATATATATATTTACATGAATTATTTACAAATTTAATAGTAACAGAAAATGTTGATGGATTTTTAAACTTGAATTTGTTCTAATTCATAACTAATTTTTAATTTTTTCGGAGCCTCCCCCCGCCCCTAGCGCGTTTCTTTTTTTTTTTTTTTTTTTTTTAAAAAAAAAACTTTTGTTCTTGTTTTTGAAGATGAATATTCTGCAGATGTCGCTCCAACATTGTTGCCTTCAAAGAATAGTTTGATAAAGCTGTTTCTTTTTCACTAATAATGATGGATGGGAATCCATATTGAATATAAGATTCATCATGGCGTCTTTTTTATTACATTCATGATGGGCTCCAAATTCTGTAAATAAACAGCTAGAAAAGGGAAAGATTAACACCCTCCCCGAGACTTTTAAATCTTCCTGATTGAATCCACCTGATTTACAATAATAAGAAATATATATTGCACACACATACATACACACACACATACATACACACACTCTCTCTCTCTCTCTCTCTCTTGAGGTGAAATGATTAAATATATATATATATATATATATATATATATATATATGTAAACTTTTCATTTAAGTTTAAGATGCTTATACATATATACGATTAATCCTGTCTCAATAGTAAATCCGACATTGCTGACAAAGTTAACATGGCCGTTGGTCTCGAAAATGACCTCCAATCTGTGGTTGACTTGGACAGGAAATTTCTCGTGGATTTTAATGCATCCAAAACGAAACTGCTATCATTTACTCAGCACAGATTAACGTGCCTGCCTCCTATCAGCATGGTTGAAGCTTAACTCCACGAGAGCGCCTCACTAAGCCTTCTTGGTCTCACTTATTCCACTGACCTGAGGTGGAACAACTACATTGAATCAATAGTTGCATCTATCGCAAAGAAAGTTGGTTCTCTGTGTCGCTCCAGAAGGTTTCTCTTGTCTGAGTGCATCCTTTGCATTTACAAATCTACCATTGGTCCATGCATGGAATACTGTTGCCATATATGGTCTGGTGACCCAGCTGTTCATCTCGAGGTTCTCGACAAAATCCAAAGACGGATATGCATTTTGATCGATCCTGACTTGGGATCTCGACTCTATTCACTTTCACACCGGTAATGTGGCTCCTTCAATCTTTTTTTTTTTTTGTTTTTGTTATAAATAGTTTCATGGCATCTGATCTGACGAGCTATTTTCACTGGTGCCCTGACAGCATGATTTTAATAGTGCTACTAGATTGGCACATTGGTCCCACCCTTTTACTGTCGAAACAGTTAAATGTAACCGTTTCTTTAATCCACCATCTTCTTCTCTCGCACTTCCCGGCGGTGGAACTCCCTTCCTTTAACTTGCTTCCCTGATAGCTATAATCTTCAAAAATTTAAATGCAATATTAATCGATATCTTCTGTTGCTTTGATCCCTGTTCTCCTTTTTATCCTCTCCTCACCCCCCCCATACTAAAGTCTTTTCTCTTACTTACATTCCCAGTAGCCCCTTGCATGGTAGTGGCACTCCCATCTTGCTTGGGGTGAACTGCTTAAATAAAAAAAAATCATTTATTCACAGAGAAATCTTTCATTACACGCCATGCGGCATTTTTGAAAGAATTAGTGCAAAAGATGCAGAATGTTGCCGCATCTGTACAAGATATTTTAAGACCATACCGGGACTAAAAAGTCACATCCGCGCTGCTCATAACTGATGGTGGCTCAAGCGATTGCATTGCTCGAAACAGTCACAACTATCATGCATATAAACCTTTTGGCAGAGGGCTTTGCAATATGAGATCGCGTAAAGAATGGAAAAAGGGGTCTTTTTTATCAGGTAATGTGACACTAAGCAGTCTGCGTTGGTAGTGGAACACGTGACATGTGCACGGGATGAACCGTGTAACCTAATTCGTTTGATGACGAGGTACTCGAAATGGACATTCTCTGACACGAAAATTAAATGAATTTAAAGGTTGTTTTGTCATTTTTCATAAACTCTGAGCTTTGGTGTTGTGACAGAATTCTGTATGAACTTTATATATATATATATATATATATATATATATATATATATATATATAGAGAGAGAGAGAGAGAGAGAGAGAGAGAGAGATGAAAAGACAGGCAGACATAGACATACAGAGAGATATTGAAAAGACTGATATAGATAGATATAAACAGAGTGAAAGAGATAGATATGAACAGACTGATATATATATATATATATATATATGTGGGACACACTGAGATAGATATGAAGAGATTGATAGATATATAGATATAAACAGACTGAGATAGATAGATAGATAGATAGATAGATAGATAGATAGATATGAGCAGACTGAAAGAGATAGATATGAACAGACTGATATATATATATATATATATATATATATATATATATATATATATGGGACAGACTGAGAGAGATATGAACAGACTGATAGATAGATATAAATAGACTGAGATAGAGAGATAGATATGAACATAAATAGATATGTATAGATTTAGATAGATATGAACAGACAGAGAGAGAGAGAGTGAATGTGAGAGAGAGAGAGAGAGAGAGAGATGGTCAGACTGAGATAGATTGATTAAGGATGGATTAGAATCCGACAGAATACTATTTAAAAAAACTTCATTGGCGAAGCATGTCAAGATTTAAAAACAAAAATTACATAGAAGGAAATTACTATTAAGTTACGTACTCAGTGCATTTGTTTGTCACCGTAAACGCCGTGATCACAATTTTCTCTTGTAGAGTGCTATTTTAAATAGAAAGGCATTATAATTTTCTCAGGCGCAAATCCACTGAAAGTGGCATTGCTCAATGTGTGCCCAAAGAGGATTAATATACGGTCGAGTTATTTTTATATATTCTCTGTTGCTGTAAAATCAGTAATGAAACAATTTGGAATACCTAGGCGGTAGGAGATAAGAATAAATAAGATTTTACATTTTATGACATATCGACATTACTATGGGTCAAATGTTGCCAACTGAATTGAATAATATATATCTAGAATAGAATAGTTAGAATAAATATAAAGAAAAACTGAATTAAAATTAGTTAAATCACAATGCACATCATCTATATTCTAATGAACAGAGCGCGCAGCTGAATCAGGCCAGAGATAGGACAAGAACAGTGCGGGTTCGTTAAAGACACCGAAACGAGGAACGCGGTATTCTTGCTCAGAATATTATCAGAAAGAGCGATACAGATGCAGAAGAACGTGTATCTATGTTTCATAGACTACGCAAAGACCTTCGACAAAGTACTCCACAAGGATCTGATGCAACTGCTCGGCAACCTTGATATATTCGGAAAGATATCAGAATAATCAAGATCCTATACTGGCAACAAACAGCATGCATGCGTATAGGGGACTAGTTCAGTGAATATACAAAAATAGAAAGGGGCGTAAGGCAAGGATGCATCTTCTCACCTGACCTGTTCAACCTTTACAGCGAGGCAATTCTGAGAGAATTGGAAACCCTACCGGGATTTAGCATTGGCGGCCATAATCTTAACAACATAAGATATGCAGACGACACAGTACGGATGGCAGACATGGAAGAGAAATAACAAAATCTCCTACACAAGGTAGCGACGGAGAGTGTGAAGAAGGGACTATGCATAAACTACAAGAAGACGAAATGCATGGTCATTAGTAAGAGCCCGAAATGTGATCTGAAAGTATGGAACATTAGAATCAAGCAGACGCGGAAGTTTAAAAATCTAGGATAATCTGATTTTTTTTACAGCTAATCAACCATTGCAGGTTATTTAAAGACAGAAAAATGAAAGCACACAGATCAATCGGTTCGGTATTTTGTTTTCGATTATTCCTTTCCGCTGAACGTGATTCATTTCTGCTTTTAGCTTTTCTAGTTCTGGCATTAGTATTCTCAGTGCTGTAAAAATCGTGTAATAACGTGGAACCATATAATTTAATTTTAACCGGTTAAGTGGTTAATCGCCAAGTTCATTGAAATCTGTGACCTTCTCAATCTTTTACTGGTTAAAAATATTTTCTGGCTTTAAATAACCCGTAGGATGTTTATAAGCCGTAAAAAAAAGTTTTTTTTTTCTATCTGTGGCATCAATAAAATTTAATTTTAATACTGGTCTGGTTAATCGTTAAGTTCATTGAAATATGTTGCTTCGGGATTTCATTTCTCCAGATCAAATGCTGATGTACTTAACGATAATTGCGGAGTCTATCAAGATTAAAATAAAAATAGTGCAATCCGGGCTGCAGCTTTGGACATCTTGAAAGGTTTCGACAGGGTTTGGCATTCAGGTCTCCCCCCACAGAGAACACTTGGCACAGTGGATAAAGTCGTTAGTTAGATCCAGTGACAGGACCCAAAGGGTGTGAGTTCAATACCCGGTTAAGGCAGTGGATAACATTCAGAGGGAAATTAACAGGAGATAACTGATAACTGGCATCCATTAAACATGGCACGTGGAACTAGAACAGTCTACCCCAGCGAGCGAAATAAAGGGTTCAGTTCGACATTCGAACTACGTGAAGAAGAAATCGGAGCGTACAACGGCCGAAACGTTGTTATAAATATGGCGACAAAGATGAGGACAATAGTCCGAATAATGTAAATCATGAAAAAAAATTACCATCAATAAAAAATTTGTCTGCATTAAAGATTGATATGCCGTAAAACATACCAAACCAAATCTACACCCAGTAACCTCTTGTGTCTTAGTGGCTTTACTGTTTTGATTGTGATGAAGTTGATTAAAAATAAAATTACTGGGTCTTTTTAAATCTAATCCTAATCCTGGATCACAAGCAGCACCACGGCTTAATAGATATCCGCATCTACGATAAATATTTGTAGCGAAAGAAAGCCGTTAACATGATCACTGTCCGATGTGGTACAGTGTCCAAGGCACTTCATGGTTCCACCTGATGATCTAAGAGGCATGGTTTTAAACTGTGCTTGTGATACTGACACTGATCATTCTTTCCAACAAAATTTTTAGTTTCGTGTGACGTGGCTGTTCATTAGAACAGTCGTCTGTATTCTGTCTACAGTGTCAACACTTCGCGGCTGTGACTGCAAACAGCAAAATGGTTTAGTTTACCACGTTTAAGGCGTGTCTTCCGTTTAACTGGACGGATCAATTTGCATATGCCATTTCTGAGCGCAATTCTTGCATTTGTTTACCCCCCCACTATTACCACTACCGGCCACTTCTTCCTCTGCCGTTCCTGGGAGTTTGGTTGATGTAGAGCCCGACATTCGGTCTGTTTCCATCTGTTTGCATGTTCACTTTTGTTTTGTTTTTCCTTCTGTTTTATTGTATCGAACACATGGGACTGCTGTTTCTCGATTTGCATTTTTACCTGTTCATGTTGACGGGCAATTGTTCAGTGTGAGGTCAGGTTGATGTTTTTTTTTTCCTCGACAAATCCCTGTCTCCGAGACCAACCATAAGTTGGTCTCATATTCATAATTCTTTCTCCGGAAAGTCGACGTTTTATTTATTTGTTTCGTTTTATCAACGGCACATCAACTCCTTATGGGTCATTTAATGCCGAAAATAAATTTTCTTGGGAGCTTTGAAGTAATAAAAATACGATATGTTATTTTGCTTTCACAACTGAGTACATGGTAGATGAATCTCAGCTTTTGTCCATATACATGTTTGCGTGAACATAATTACTAAAGGCAGTGATATGTATGTTTTATTTTGTAATTTTACAATTTGAAATACAGTTTGATTTCTTTAAGAAGTCGTAGGATATTATATGGAATAATATCATGAAAGAGTTCTTTCATGTTGGTTGTTTGGTTCACTTTGTTTGGCGGCATAACAAAACATCTATGAGATATTTATTGCCGAAATCTAAATATTTTGAACTCAGTTGCATGCCTTCAACTACAGATAAAATCTATTGTTGGTCATTTTGCTATAAAAATTGTATTTTTATACTTTCACAGCGTTTTGAGTTTAGGGGTTCACTAATTGCCCATAGAAGGGGACCCTAACAGGTGGTGCCACCCTGGGTAAGGGTAAACCTGGGAACAACAGCAATTAGGTGGTTCCACGTTTCTGAAAGCCTCCAGTCTCACGATTAGAGGCCTTGCTGTCGGGTATAGTTTATCGTCACACCCAGGACTAGAGAGTCGGTGTCTTCGGTTAAGTCATACAAGAGTTGAAAATAGATTTCGTCATTATCACCAGATTGTCGGTTTCGCCGGTGAAACACGGCCGTCTTCATGTATAAGGTTGGCTTTTAGATTAAAAGGCTTGCTGAAGTTCTGAACTTCATTGTTAAAGGGGATCTTCTGGTTGGTTAGGCTCATATCACTGCTGAAGGAGCCATATATTTGTTCGGCATCAAGTGCCATTGAGCAAGGGCGGCTAAACCGCTGCTTGCAAGCCATATGCGTCTCTTTGACCTTTAATACGCGCGTTGGGGAAATAGGTTGACTCAGTTCCTCTTTTCATCACAGAATATAAAAGGTACAAAATTTCAAGCCTTATATTGATTTTCTAAGCGTAGCTTGGATGCGGCACAAGGCCGAAAGTAGGGGACACCCAATGAGGATCGAACTCACTACTCAGTCGTAATTGTTCTAGCGAGACAAGCTTGTTAACCATTACACCACCTCAAGGTGCCCAGTTTCAAGCTTTAAAATTATTTACTGGGGATGAATTGAGACCCCATTTATTAAAACGTAAGTTTCATGTTATATATAGCTGGCCATTCGTTTCGAAGATATCCGTCTACTATGGCGGTTAGCCAATCCCTATTGCAGACGCTTGCTCAGGCTCATTTGTGTCTATTTAACACCCACAGAGCCCACCTGTGGTTTATACTGCAACTATGCTGAGCAGACCTTAGTTACAGTTTCTGGGAAAGAGCGTGTTATCTAGCTTGATCAACAATTTGAACAAGGCCATCACGCTCAATTCCTCGGCCACGATGACTTGCGACTTCATGCTAGCACAGCTATCGACGGCACCCAAGTGTTCCGTCTACCCAATTTGAACAAAGCTAGCACGCTCAAGCCCTCGGCCACAATGATTTGTGACTTCGTTCTAGCACAGCTATCGACGGCACCTAAGGCTTCCGTCTACCCAATTTCACTCACAAGGCTTGGGTCAACTCGTTGTATGGTTTCCAAACATGCTGCGTGTTGGGATCAACCTCTCCAGTCCAATAACATCAGAAAACTTCTTCCTG
Source organism: Acanthosepion lycidas (assembly GCA_963932145.1). Lineage (NCBI taxonomy): Eukaryota > Metazoa > Mollusca > Cephalopoda > Sepiida > Sepiidae > Acanthosepion > Acanthosepion lycidas. The sequence goes on from OZ010586.1 coordinate 33,060,158, forward strand.
GCAAATCGAACCCCGGGTCTCATGGTCAGAAAACGAACGTTCTAACCCCACAGCGACGTGCCCATATAAGTAGATATTTGCTCAACTCCCCACAAGGTCAGATTGTGACACAAGGTCGGTTTAATGTGAGGAGCCCGAGCCCGTACACCCGGGCAAGGAACAAAAATTCCCCGAGCCCCCGCAACCGTCCGTTGCGCTGGCCTCGATGCGTGCACCGATCCTTCTCTCTAGTACAATGAGAAGGCGCGGCATCGGCAGCTGTTCCCCAGGGCCGGCACCTCTCAGCATAATTTTTCTCAGTTGTGACTCTGCCCTTTGACGGAGTCGCCCCTGAGCGTACTCTGCCCAAAGACAGAGACGCAACTTAATGTTAATGTGTATGTAACAAAAATGTATGCGTAAATTTTGTTCATGTCTTATCGAACTTTATCGTAAGTTAGTTTCGCCATCTTTGGCACAGAGGATTTAGCTACAGGCTACCTGTATTTGTATCTATAGAAATGACTTATAAACAGAAAATATATTAAAATAATTGTCGGACTTAGTCCCTTTCCTAATATATGATGTCATTTGTTTACGTTAAGATACGCTTCGAGCAGATATAAGCGTTCGAGGGAAATTTGTAGTTTAAAAACAGTAATTTGACCCTGCTAACCGGACGCTTTCTCTGTAGGGAAATGGTAAAGCGTATCAGGCCATATGAGGGTTCCGTGTAGAATACAAGTTCCATTTCTGTCGTAGGACACATATTTTCTACGAAATTTCTCGGACATTCAGGCCGTTAAGTATTATTACAGTTTATTATAAACAGAACAATTACTTAAATATTTTATCTATAAAAATAAGGTATAAAAAGAAAATATCTTAAAATAATTGTCGAGCTTTGTCTATTTCGTAATATATATATATATATATATATATATATATATATATATATATATAATAGGAAATCTGTAATAGTTGCCGACGCGTTTCGTCCGACGTGGACTTCTCAACGAAAAAAAAAAAAAAAATAACAAAAAACGAAATGAATTTATTAAACAAAGTAACTAATAAAAACAAAACAAAATGTCCTTAGTAACTGGAAGAATTTAGAGAACGCTATGTTCATACTGTTAACTGAAAATTACGTCAGTTACTGTCACGTGTGGGGATATTGCTTTTATTGTCGTGTTGACGGATTCAACCATTTTCTTTTGATTTCTTGATACTGTTCTATACGTGTTTGGGAGAGTAATAATTCTGTTAAGAAAGGTGAAACAGCGAAAAGGCCTCGGCGTAGATTAATATTTGGGTAATATTCAATGGCTGCACTCTCAGGGATTTTCCTTCTGATTGAGTTATTTTCTTTTTTTTATGAGTGTAGCATTTTTAAAATCAAAATCAAAATTCGTTTTTTGCCTTGATAAAGTCCACATTGGACGAAACGCGTCGGTAATTATTACAGTTTTCCTACTGTCTTTTACATTTATAAATATTATCCTTTTCTACATATTAACTATGAGAAATTATTCATATATATATATATATATATATATATATATATAATAAAGTAATCATATAACACCTATTGATATATATACGTAAAATTATATAAATTAACGTATGTCAAGGGGATCACAATTTTTGTCAACAAAATACAAAATAGCTATCTAGAGCAATAATTATTCTACGAAAATACTGAAAGTTCACTATACTTATCGAAGATCGACTCGGAGATTCGCGCTTCTTGACTCTGCAATATCTAGATTCTTAATCATAAATACAGCATACCTTAAAGCAATATTTTTATCATATATATATATATATATATATATATATATATATATATATATATATATATATAATTTGGAAAGAGCATGATGTACTGCTTGGCATTCGCGTCGGAAGATCCAATACGAACATTTCAGAGTAATTGTGTGCCAATCTGATGACAGTGCAGAGGATTCGGAAAGAGTTAGATGAGTCTAATGGTGATTACGAAGGTACGGCAGCTCGGAAAAATCATTCTGATCGTAGTGATAAGAAAAGAAGACAATTCATCTTTCCACAGGGCATCAGACGCAACACGGAAGCCTAGATCAAGTGTCTTGAGGAGGCAGTGTTGCCTTTGGTCGAGAGGGTGGCTGCTGAAAGACCGTATGTCTGGCAACTGAACTCTGGACCACGACACACAAAGCA
>OZ010586.1:33077338-33162338 GCA_963932145.1 Acanthosepion lycidas
TTGTAGGTAATCTATTCTGGCGGTTATTTTGGCGGAAGTGGCTTGTTTAATTATTTATTATTTTATTTATTTGTTTTACTTATTTAATTTATTTTTCTTGTTTTTCATTTTCATGTTTTATTTTATATATTTATTTATTCTTTTCGGTTTTCGATGTTTTATTAACGTAGTAAAAGAATTTTGAGGGATTTGCTTAGGTCGCTTACTTAATAGTTTGTTTTGGTCTGGGAAGATAAAGCTTTTTATTCGTCCAGTTTTTAGATTACTTGCCGTAGTCTATTCTGTTATTTTGGCGGGTGAACAGTTTTTAATTTATTTATTTGGATTGATTATTTAAACTTGTTTTTGCTTATTAATGTTTATTATTATTATTTTAACGGGGACAATTTGTTAATTTGTTCATTTATTTATGTATTTGGATATATTTTTCATTTATTTTTTCTTATTTATTTACTTATTTTTTATTTTGTATATTTTTATTTATTCTGATCGGGTTTCGGTTTTTGAGTAATGTAGTAAAATTTTTTATCTTTATATAACAGTTAGAGGTATTTTTACGTCCAATTTTTGGATTGGTTGTTGTAGTCTATTCTAACGGTTTTATTGGGAGGATTCTTTTGTTAATTTGTTTATTATTATTTACTTTATTTAATTATTTGGGTTGATTATTTTTACATGCTTTTTATGTATTTTATTTTATTTTTTTAATTCTATTTCGTCTATTTTAACGGGAGTGGTTTGTTAATTTGTTTATTTGTTTGGCTTAGTTTATTTTACTTGTTTTTATATATTATTTTGTTTATTTGTGATTATTCATTTTAGTTTTCGATTTTTAAGTAACGTAGTAAAAATTTGTTTTCATGCCTGCATTTTTAGATGAGCTCAGATCATTTATTTAATAATTTATTTTGGTCTGGGAAGGTAATAATAACTATTTTTTTCCTCCAAGCAAAGTTTGCAGGTTTTAGATTGATTATTGTAGGCTGCTGTTCTTTTCTTTATTTTCCATGATATTTTTGGTGTGATTTGTGTTTTGTTTTTAATTTTCCAGATGTACTTAGAAAGCATTGTGCTGCTCGTGTATTTACTATTTGTGAAAGATGTTTTGTGTGCATAGTTTCTTTGTTTCCTGGGTCCTTCAGTTACTCCTATGTATACTTTTTCTTCATTACCTGGTGATTTTACCGTGATTTGGTGTATTACGTTGTTTTGTAAGCAATTACCGTTTAAGAGACATCCATTCTTTATTCTACAGTTACACGTGGGTTTAATTTGTTCAGGTGGTTTGTTGATAGTTTTCTTGTTGTACCCTTTTTATTATTTGTGCCATGTTATCAGTGCAACTGTAGCTGATTTTTACAGTGTTTTTATTGAATATTTTGTGTAGAATGCTTGATTCCGAGAAGTGTTTGTTTAAGTGTTTGAGAAATATTTTTCCTACGTTTGTTTCCACGTTTTTGCTGTACGGTGGGTTGAACCATATGATATTTCTTTTCCTGTTGGCCTTTTTTGTGCTCTGTGGTGAGTACGCGAGTGTTGTCGGGAGTCCACTATCTTTTAGGGCTGTTTCGTAATCTTTCTTAGCTTCGTTAAATATGGTTTCATTGCAAGACTTGTCGGAAAGCCTGCGGTTAATCGATTTTGGTATCTGTTTGATTATAGGAGGTAGGTGATTGGAAGATGTGTGTATATAGAGTGGTTCATAATTGGGTTTTCTGTATGTTTTATATGTGCCTTTTCTAAGGTTGAAGCTAACATCTAGAAAATCTACTTCGTTTAGGTTAGTTTTTATATCTATGTCAAATCCGTTATTTAAAAAAATTCTTATTATTGCTTTTCTAGTTTTGTCTGTGTTTTGTTTGTTATAGTTTCTTAGGATTAAGAGACCGTCGTCCCTATAGAGTCCTGTATCATTTTTATTTTGCTTAGTTTATGTGGTAAATATAAATCGATGATTTCGCATGACTCTGCACCGTGAAAATTTCGATGCAGAGACTAAAAATTCTTTTACTACGTTAATAAAACATCGAAAACCAAAAAGAATAAATAAACATAAAATAAAAAATTAAAATGAAAAACAAGAAAAATAAATTAAAAGTAAAACAAATAAATAAACAAGCCGCTCCCGTCTAAATAATCGCCAGAATAGATTATCCACAATGCCCACTGACCCATATATATATAAATAGTCGAGGGAAAATCCAACACTTGCGGCCTGAAGATAGCGCGTAATAACGGAATTTATAAGGCAAATTCAAGGATTTTATTTTGCAACACAATAAACAGAAGTAGAAATATATCGTTAGGTTTTCAAAATATTTAGCAGCACTCATAAATACTCTTCGTGCTAACTGTGGAAGCCAAGGTAGACTATGGAAGATGTTAAGTGATGTTTTTATTCTTAATTTTTTTAAATGTAATTATTATTAATTATTTTATTTTAATTAGATAAATTATTTGTGTATTTCACACATTCACAAATATATGTATTTTACACACACAATACATATATATATATATATATATATATATATATATATATATATATATATATATATATATATATGTATGTATGTATGTATGTGTGTGTGTGTAAAGACAAAGAAACATTTTAGCTGATGTGTTTCGTTCTCTGTGGAATGTTATCAAGGCAAGGATTTTATTTTTTAGCAAGTATTTATATACAAAAGCAAAAAAGCATTTTTTTTTTACAAAATTTAGTTAGGAACGGTTATCAGTATTCATCACGTTATCTAAAACATCAGACCAGCTATGAAGGACGCAAAGTGATATAATTTAATATCTAATAAACGATAATGGGTAAAATGATGTTTTGGAAATTTTTTGTTTTTTATAGAAATTTTCTTCAAATTAGTATTTAAATTAAAAATTAAAATTAGTAATTAAATTACTTAATGTGTTTTAAATAACGTTAGGTCATGGGTTAAATCATTTTCTTTTAATTTTTTAATATTTTTGTAGTTATGTATCTTGGCTTGGGGAAGTAGTAATTCTTTCATTCTTTCAGGAATGGAGATATTGGAAATAAATCCAGTGAGCATATTTATATTTTGGTAAGATTCAATAGCGGCACTTTTGAGAATTTTCCTCCTAAGCAAGTTACTTTCATGTTTGATAAGTGTGGCGTTCGTTAGATGAAAGTTCTAGTAGAACTAGTTAAAACGACCTACTAACTCCATAACATTTACTATCCAAAACAGCGTATCCAATCTAAACAGCATCAAAATGATTACAACCACATCCAAAAATCTGATGGATATGATCAGAACCAAAAATACTCCTAACAATAATAATTCTGAATCAGAAATAAAATAACTGCCAGAACTGCTCGTCACAATACATTGGGGAAACTTGCAGAAATTAAAAAAAAAATTACAAGGATGTGCTTCAACCATTTTAAAGTTTTGTTTTAATCCTGCTTGGTGTCTAACACAGTTCTTACTCGAAAAGACTGGTGTGGTAACCGATCAAGTTGATCATGCGGTGGATTGTATTACATGGTATTAGTAGGACTCGTAGAGTGCCTTGAGAATATATATATATATATATATATATATATATATATATATATATATATATATATATATATATATACATAATTTATTTTAGGATATTAAAGCAAAAACATGTTAAATATCGCGTTTGTAGTGTCGAAACATGATTGTAATCGTGTAGCGATTTTTAACATGTTTTTATTTTAATATCCCAAAATAATTAATAATTAGCTCTACTCTGTATTGAGCCCTCTTTTAAATTAAATGTTATGCACAGTGGAATTATTATCAATTTATTCTCATTTAACTTATATATATATATATATATATATATATACATATATGTTGTGTGTATTTAGGCAGCATCTTTTCATTCATACACGTTTCATTAAATAATATAGACAAGTGTTGTCTATTTTATGTAAATTTTTTTCGTAACATCTGATAAGTTTAATAACATTATCGTTGAAAGAAGAAAGAAATTCACAGTAGTGATCCATATTTTTTTAATACAATCTAAGCTTTCGGCTTACTTAAGCCATTATCAAAGATGAAAATTACATTACAATATATTAAACTATACACGGACAAGACAGTGATGATAGTCTGTCAATGTTTACATAGAAGATTTCTAAGCAATGATAAACACGCGCATATAAGACGCTAGAAGCGAAAATCGCACCGCATCTCATGACGTCACACATGACCACACGAGAGTGAATTGTAGAAGTGTGAATCGAAAGCCGTTGGTATAAACCAATGGCTTCTGTTACCAATTATAGACATTTAAGAATATTTGTAGAGATGCCATAATTGATTTTGTTTAGGTTGGGTTTCAACTGTTTGATGTATAATGCTTCAAGGATTTTTAGTTTTTGTCTATTGTTTTCATGTCGAAGTATAATTGTGTTTTCGACAAGTATTTTACGGAATTGTGCATACGGGCAGGCATGTTGTTTTAAATGCCTTAAAATGTTAGAGTTTTCATTTAAATGGAGTGTCAAGCGTCGTGAAAGCGAGTTTGTGGTGTGACCAACATAAATATTATCTAATTCGTTGGAGATACACTCTCCCAAAGGGCACTTGAATTTATAAACTATGTTGGTTTTTTGCAAATCGCTAACCGGGGGAGAAGAATTATTGCGAAGAATTAAGTTGGATATACTAGATTTAGTGTAGTATATGATTAATTTAATTTTTTAACAAGATGAAAATATACTAAAAAATTTAGTATATTCTAATATAACAACTACAGATCCTAGCAAAAATTTTTTTATTTTGGCCTAATAACACTTGCGCACCAACCAGATGTGTGTTTGTTTGGGGTCTAATCAAGCCGATTTCATTTAGATTATTATTATTATTATTATTATTATTATTATTATTATTATTATTATTTTCATGTTTCCATTACTTCTCTTATTAGATATCCCACGCCGTGATAAGAAAAGATCTGCCAGAAATGGTGAAACATTGTAAGAGCTAGGGCTCAAATTTATTGTTGATCTATGGATCAAGGCACTCTCTAAACCAGCGTTTCTCAACCTTTTTACCCCTTACGTAACCCTTAAAATAAATTACATGTCTCGAGGAATCCCTGCGCAAAAACAAAATTATATACCATATTTTTCTCATTTTATTTTCATCGTAGTTCACGTGGTAAATATTATGTTGGTGCAAAAATAATGTCGTTTTTTGACGTTCAACTTTATGTGAGAAAAGGACATTATTTTTGCACCAACCTAATATCATAGTATATATTTTTGGATAACACGTTTAAGGAAAAATGAATACTTCTTTGTTAAATTTTTCGGTAATGCTAAATAAAATTCATACTGTTCGTTTATAATACTTCATCAAGGAGTTTTCATTCACACACACACAAAAAATTCTAAACTGAAACCTAAAAAATAAACATAAGAAACCAATATCGTATATCTATAATATAAATGTAAACAGAACGAAAACAGATAATTGTTGCATCAGTTTTTTATTCATTTATCCTTTATTGGCAATGTTGAAAAGACATCAGGTAAATCAAGGCAAAATGTCCTGTGAACCAATAAATGAGTTTAGAAAATGAATCAATAACCAAGAATATATTGTATGTTTAATAATATTACGTATAATATATGAAATTAAATAAAAAGTCAAAAGTGCATTAGCTTATCTCACCTGTTCTCGCAGAACCTTTTGCGGAACCTTAGGGTTTCAGGGGAACCCCGGTTGAGAAACGCTGATCTACATACTAAAATCTCTTGTTTTCTCCTTTGATCAGAGTAGCATTTTTTATATCAAAATTGTGGTCAGCCTTCGTTACGATGAGCAACTAAGGCTTTTAATGTGCTGTTCAGTAAAATATCCCTTTTGTGTTCATATAATCTTTTATTTGAATTCCTTGCTATGTATTTTTTGGGTGACAATTATTACGGGCGAAAGAGTAAATTCCTACTTCAAGTTTTAGCTTATTGCTTCGTTTTGTACTGACGAATTCTTTTACATTTTTAAAAAATATTTTGAAAATTAAATCTCACTATGTTCTAAACGCCACTTGTTAGTAATATACCGGGTGTTGCATCAAAATCCGACACTTGACAAAAAGAAAACGAAATAGGCAATAAAAACAAAAGTTGTATATGCAGAGACCTGACAGTTTATTTAGCAACACTACATACTACATTATTTTTCAATGTAACCACCGGCGGCGGCGACGACCATCTCAAGGCGGGCTCGAAATGAGTTAGACGCTTTGGCGACCATGTCCTTGTCCATAACGACGAACGCCTCCACGATGGCAGCCTTCAGAGAGTCGACCATGTTGTGGGCGTGCTTGTTGGTCTTGGCCTCGATCACGTCCCAGAAGAAATAGTCAAGGTGGTGAGAAGGGCGGCCACAAGTCCGGCGACCAGTGGTGAGGAACATTGTTGAGCAGCCACGCTTGGGCCGTCTTGGCCTTGTGTGCAGGAGCGGAGTTCTGCTGGAAGACGTAGGCACATCCGGTGGTGATCTTGTCCATCCAGGGCTTCACCACGCTCCTAAGCACCTCTTGGTAGACTCAGCGGTGACTCTTAGGCTCTTTTGAAAGAAGAACGAAGGCATAACGCCCCCCTCGCTGGAGATGACGCCAGGGACCATGACGAAGGAGGTCAACTTCGTATGTTTCACGACGAGGACCTCGTTGATGTCTTTGCAGATTCACCTGTCGTTCTGCCTGTTTCTCGTCTAGTCCTGGATGAAATTATTTTCATCAGAGAAGAACCTCAGCATCTCGGTGGATCCGTGTTTGAGCTCGTTCAGTAAAAGCCACCGCCTTGACCTTCCTCGACTTCTTGGAGGCATTCGTGATGAGCATGCGGTAAGACTTGCGGTAGGAGGTGTAACTAATGTCCTTCCTGATCGTTCGGCAAATCGTCGATTTGTGACAGCCCATGTCAGCGGCGTTTTAGGCATAGCTCTGGCTTCCATCATTGTCGACTCTCTCCTTGACGAACTCGTTGGTCCTAACGGCAGAAGAACAAACGTTGTGAGCCTTTCGTTTGGCAGTAAACTCGTCCTTGTTCTCACACGCCTTCCACTTCCTCCAAATGTCCATGATCATGGCCCTCTTGAACCCAAACCAGGCCATCACTTCCGCAGGCTTCTTCCCGACGCGGAAAGAAGCTACTACCGCTGCTCTGCGGTCATATTCCATCCTGTAAAAGGGCAGAAAGAAAAACGTTAGTTAGTTGTCAAACGATCGGGTATCTTTATATACAACTTTTGTTTTTATTGCCTATTTCGTTTTTTTTGTTTTTTTTTTTTTTGTCAAGTGTCCGATTTTGCAGGAACACCCTGTATATAAAAAGCTAAAAAAAAACAAACAACAAAACCCCCCAAAAAACACAGTTAAATCGAAGTAAAAATATGACGTCACTTTTCCCTAATGATGTATGGTGGAGACGAACAGACAATATTTAACCTTAGGCAAATTTATAAAAGTTAAGAGTTGTTAATACCTCTTTCCCACACACATAATTTATTTTTTAATGTAAAAGAAATGTCATGTAAATTTCTAACAGTCGATAAGGCTTTAACAATAAAAAAAAAAATGCGTAAATAGTAGGTCAGAGGTGTATGACTAATTTGTTACGATAATGAATTTTTTTGGTCCGGCAAAACTGATAAACCGCCAGAACTGTGGAATAAAGAGCGCTGTACCTGTATCTAAAACGTACTGAAATGTTCTCTGTTCGACTCACATTGCAAAATGTGACTAAATGCCAAATATGAGAATTTGGATGAGTCCTTTTTGGGGCAAATAGATCATTTTTCTACACCTCCTTATCTATCTATCTACCTGACATCCTTAGGTCGGTGTTTCGAATCCGACTCGCACGAGGAAATTTGACATGTAACTAAGGGAATATATATATATATATATATATATATATATATATATATATATGTGTGTGTGTGTGTGCGTGTGTGTGTGTGTGTGTGTGCATATATATATATATGTGTGTGTGTGTGTGTGTGTGTATGTGTATGTGTGTGTTTGTGTGTTACTTTAATTCAATTTAATTTTAATAATTATATCGATGTTTTCGGCTCTCGTTTTTGAAACATGAGAACTCTTATGTAGCGAAGGAATCATATTTAAAAATATATATATATATATATATATATATATTCTACGTGAATATATATTCTTCGTAAGTATATATTATACGTAAATATGTTATAAAATGACTACAAAAATAGCCATTTTGTTCGAACACTTCTGGTGTCTTATCCATTGATGGTGTTGAATGTCGATTAAAGTGATTTAGAAGGTTCAAATCGACCAAACATCCCTCGATAGAGGAAACGCTGTTACATAAGCTGTAATGACCAATCAAAATACAAGTATATGAGAATTCAAAAAACTTGACAACAAACCTTGATTATAATTCTGAATGTCTTAATGTTAGGGTTAGACTAAAACAGAAATCATTCTAATTAATATTAAATTTTACTATAAAAATAAAAATTACCAATTTTAAATTTTAATCTGTATTAAGTTTAAAATATAAAATTATTTAAAGAAGAAACTGAGGAAAATATATATATTTTGTTATTTATTTTGTTTTAACTGAAAAGCCAAAATCTCAGTTAGAATGAATGCTAATCTAATGGCAATGTAAAACATTGTAAAGAAAATTTTCTCTTTTTAATGAAATTAAATTTAGAGCACTCTTTTGTGAGTGAGTTTTAACATATTTCAAATTCTATGTTGTGTTAATAGGACTCGCCTGGATTATACCACCTGATTACTACCTTTCTCTCTCTCTCTCTCTATCTATCTAGCTATCTATCTATCTATCTATCTATCTATATATATATATATATATATATATATATATATATATATATATATAGTGCACAGTGTGTGCTGAGAGTAATTAAGCTTGACGTAAAATAACAGAGCAAAATTATTATTAAAAAGAATTATACAGCTGTTCCTCACCGATCGAAACTCCTTAAAATTCCTTGCACATGGCAATCATCACGTATTACTACATACTTGAAACTTTAAGGAACATCGAATGGTAAAGAACTGCTGTATAATTATTTCTACACACACACACACACACACACACACACACACACATATATATATATATATATATATATATATATATATATATAAGTATATTAAGTCGGTTCCCCACGAAAGATTACTACCTGTAGAACAACATTTCCGCCTAGAAAATCATGATTTTAAAAGCCATGCTAAATTCACTATAATTGAAAAAATAGAAAAGTTCGCAAAAGATAACATTTGAAAAATTTTAGAAGACTATAAAGACAAATGGATTTTGCACCTCAAAACAATCCATACAGACCGGCTTAATCACAAATTTAACAACATAGATTGAATTAATATATAACCCCTTATATAATCCACATTTCTCACCCACACAAAACAGACATGCTTGCGGAGGTGTTGAGGTCTCAGACTTATATACACACCCATACTAGTATATACACTTACACACATCATACACTCTCCTGAAGAAGTAAATGATAACATACACTTAGCACAGACACATCCCCTTCCCAGGAACCAATAAAACCGTCGAAATAACCATGGGAATTCAGAGTAGCATGATTCAATCCAGACTTTATCTTTAAAAAAAAAAACAACTTAAAAGAGGCCGTTTGACCAACACAAGGACTGACCAAAATTAAAAAAAAAAAAAAAATATGAAAACTTCAGATAAAGTTCATTTTCTTCATAAAGTCGTTCATTCGTGTTGTTCGCTGTTACTAACAGGATTGTTTCTCTTGTTCATGGCCATACTGACCGAAACTAGTCGAGGAACTTAATTGAAATAATAAAACAAAACAAAATAATAATAATAATAATAATAATAATAATAATAATAATAATGATAATAATATGCAGCCCGGTGTGTCTGAAAATTTTAATTTTTGAATTTTGTTCTGGAAATTCTTGCGACGACGCCGGTGCAAAGATGTATTGGCCTCTTCGTTTCCTTTGGACAACGTCGTTCGCTTGGTGAGGGAACAGGTGCTTCACGGGCAACTGCCGATCTCTCATAAAAAATCCGGTGACAAATATACGTGAGTGAGGTTGATATTTTTGAACGGAGTTTTCCTATTCCATTAGTAAAGAGCAACTTCCATTCAGATAGCTTCTTCCCGAGAACTTGTTGCTTTTGTGGGACAGAATCCCAAGAGAATGCTTTCCCACCCGAATACAATCTCAACCTCTTCAAGTCTAGGGTTAACCGTCATCTGTCACACATATCTGCATAAACTTCGCCCCTTACTCTTACTGCTCACACAACAAACGCTTTTATGAACTCTCTATCTTGAGTGGCTCTTGAGTCTTGTAAAGGGTGAACATTTGTAAGAAGAAAGTACTTCCTCGTTGCCGTCTCTAAGCGATTTCAATTCAGGGTATTCCTTCTCTTTGACTGGCTTCCATCCAAGTCTAAAGAACCCAGTCTACCCAGATATTTAACATATAGCGGATGACGAGGGGTGGAGGTGTGGGGTTAAGACAGGTAGATTAATGACTTTCTCAAGAGCATTAATGCGAGAAGTGAGCGTAACTGACTAGAACGGAATTTGAACTTTCTGCGTCGATAACCGTTATGCTACCCGAAAATAACAGTTTTACTGCGAAAGCATTGAGTTTCGAAAATAAATCTGCAGTCATGTATATAGAAATATAACTGTGGCATCTATCTATCTATCTATCTATCTATCTATCTATCTATCTATCTATCTATCTATCATTGTCCTTTTTTCCATATCTATCTATCTATCTATCTATCTATCTATCTATCTATCTATCTATCACAGTCTCTTCATATCTATCTATCTATCTATCTATCTATCTATCTATCTATCTATCTATCACAGTCTACTTATTTCTATCTATCTATCTATCTATCTATCTATCGATCTATCTATCTATCACAGTCTCTTCATATCTATCTATCTATCTATCTATCTATCTATCTATCTATCTATCTACATCGTCATATTCTGTCTCTTTGAATTCTGTTCTTTTATTGCCCTCTTTGTTTCGTTCTCTTTCCAGACATCCCTTGTAAATCTTAATAGATTTTATCATCTTACTTGGCGTAAAATGATAAAAAAAAGATAGATATATAGATATGGAAAAAAGGTCAGTGATAGATAGAAAAAAGATAGATATATAGATAGATATGGAAAAAAGCATAATGATAGATAGATAGATAGATAGATAGATAGATAGATAGATAGATAGATAGATAGATATAGAAAAAGGACAGTGATAGATAGATAGATAGATAGATAGATAGATAGATAGATAGATAGATATAGAAAAAGGACAGTGATAGATAGATAGATAGATAGATAGATAGATATAGAAAAAGGACAGTGATAGATAGATAGATAGATAGATATAGAAAAAGGACAGTGATAGATAGATAGATAGATAGATAGATAGATATAGAAAAAGGACAGTGATAGATAGATAGATAGATAGATAGATAGATAGATATGGAAGAAAGAACATTGATAGATAGATAGATAGATAGATAGATAGATATGGAAGAAAGAACAGTGATAGATAGATAGATAGATAGATAGATAGATAGATAGATAGATAGATATGGGAAAAGGACAATGATAGATAGATAGATAGATAGATAGATAGATAGATAGATAGATATGGAAAAACAAGAGATAGCGAGTGAGAGAGAGATAGCGTGGAGAAATGTTCTGACCGGTGTAAAAAACTGAAAACTGAAACAAAATGGAAAGAAAGATAGACTGACACACACGCACACACATCTATGTATATATATTACTTCAAATGTTATTATTGCGGATACTTGAAATAGACGACCCATTTTTATTAAAACGTCTAAATTTTTATTAAAACGTCTAAATTAACAAGAATGTCTGATTATATTATATATATATATATATATATATATATATATATATATATATATATATATATATATATATATGTGTGTGTGTGTGTGTGTGTGTGCATATATATATATATATATATATATATGAGAAATATAGATAGATAGATAGATAGATATGGAAAAAGGACAGTGCTAGATAGATAGATAGATAGATAGATAGATAGATAGATAGATATTTAGATAGATAGATATTATCATTGGGTATGAACCAACAAGATATAGTGAGAAAGATGGACAGATTGATTGATTCAAATGCGGGTCGATAAGAGAAGAGAAGCTGTAACAAAAACCGAATCCTAAAATATCTGCTGCCTCGCGTTCTGGGTTTTGTAGGTAGAGGATCATGGGAAGGCTTCGCAGCCAGTGATTTTCCCACGTTCTACTTTCTTTCTCTTTCGTTTTATTCTTTTCCCTTTCTTTTTCTTTCTTTTCTTCTTTTTTTCTTTTTTTCTCGGTCCACAAATAGAGGAAACCAACTCAAGTCTGAAGAGAAAATTCTTTCCAAAGAAGAAACGTCTTGCAGACAGAAAGGTGACCTTGAACGAAGTCCAGAAATTCTTAATGTTAGGAGCAAGCCTTTTCTCCTTCTTTTATTTTGGCTCAAGGTGAAAGCACTGCTATCAAAAGAAAAGAGCAATCATGAATTGGTACATATTTTCGTATACTAGCAGACTGGCAGGTAGCAGGCACTCAAGCGAATTGATAGACAGACATCTATATTCTCGGATGTGGATGTGTACGAAAAGTTAAAATATGAGAACGTACGTGTGTAGAACGTGATAACTCAAAAAAGCAAATAGAAACATATATAATATACAAAGTTGTGCATTATCTTCACATTAACTTACACAGAGACGTTTTCGTTTTAGAGAGGACCTTCACCCATTGAAACTTCATGAACAGGTGCGATAGAATCACAAACGAACGATAGCAAATAGCAGAAACCAAATCGCTTTTCAACGTCGGGTCCAGTGCTCCTGACATATATTTAGAGATACATGATAAAATACAAAGAGTATGCAATATTATTGGCCACGACCTGGCATCTCGGCTTCAGTCCCTTTCCCACCGCCGTAACGTAGCTTCCCTGTGCCGTTTCTATAAATTTTTTCATGGTAATTGTTCGGATGTACTTTCCTCTTGTGTATAAATTGTTTTCTTCGTAAATATTCATTTGGGTTTAATTTTTAAATATTGTTATTTTATTCCCTGTCTTAGACAAATTGTACATATGGCAATTAGTTAGGACTACATAGAGACTCTGAGGTATTACGGTAGCTGTAATTAGATTAGAAAGGAAACCGCAGTCAAAAAGGAAAGAACAATAGCAGTAATTGGACTTGAGAAACCTATTTTCATTATATATATATATATATATATATATATATATATATATATATATAGAGAGAGAGAGAGAGAGAGAGAGAGAGAGAGGATGCAATGGGTAAATTTTTGCCATCTTATATTTTTAATTTCGCGCGTGCGCGTTGCTTGTTTTTTATTTTGTCGACTGTATAGTATAGTAGGGTTAGTTGGGTACTATCTGTGAGAAAAACAGCGCCATGATGTGATTCACTCCGGCAGAAATTTGGAAGCACCAAGCAGTACTACTTGGCATTCGCTCCGGAAACTCCAAATACGAACATTTCAGAATGTTTGGGTATCAATCTGAGGAGAGTGCAAAGGATTCGGAAAGAGTTTGATGAGTCTAATGGTATTACGAAGGTTCGGCAGCTCGGGAAACTCACTCTAATTATTCTGATAAGAAAAGAAATTCCGAATTTGTTGGTAATAACCTCAAACTCAACACGGAGGCCTACATCAAGTGCCTTGTGGAGATAGTGCTGCCCTGAGTCAAGAGAGTAACTGCTAGAAGTCTCTATGTCTGGCAGCAGGAGTCTATACCATGCCGCAGAAGCCGGAGAATGCAGTATTGCCGTCAAAATCATTGTACTATTATTAAGAGGAAAGATCAAATATATTTTGATGTATAAAAAACATCTTTATTCTTTTTTTAGAACCGTAAAAACTTTGGTTAAAGTTTTTGTTTTTACTGGATGAACGATTTTGTGTTTTTGGATGAAAGGTTTCTAGTTAAAGATTTTGTTTTTTACTGGACGCTGAAATTTCCTAAACAAATTTATGGTTCCACGTTAAGTGAGGCCATAAATTTGTATAGGAAATTTGAGCGTCTTTTTGCGGTGAAAATCATTGACTTGGAAATTCTTGTAAAATCAAATAATCGTTGGATTTTAATGAACCTTTCATGACTTATACACAAATTTATGAAATTGTTTTATAAATGTTTCTGTTTTAGAAAATTAAATGTTTCTTTTTTTTATAAATTAAATGTTTCTTTTTTTATAAATTAAATGTTACTTTTTTTATTAATTAAATGTTTCTTTTTTTATAAATTAAATGTTTTTTTTATAAATTAAATGTTTCTTTTTTTTATAAAAACTTGGCAAAAATATTTATTTTACAGCTGTTAACCTCCACTTATTGGATTTTATAAAATTGCAAAAAATTCATTTTTATTCTTAATGTTTATATTATTTATAAGGACAAATCATAGGAGAATTTAAATTAAATAATTTGGGTCAAAAAACACCCTAGTTACAGAAAATCTGCTCTGAATCGTAAAATAATAATAAAAAAAATGCAGCAAAACTAAGTCATTACGAGTGTGGGCTGAAAAGATATAGGCTGACTATGAAGGTATGATGATATGACTGTGAAATCTTGCATGCATTCATTTCAACTCTTATTGATAACTGCATTGCTTCTTTCCAGGTAAACTGAGATCTGTTCAAAGACATGCAAAATATCTACGAGCGAATTCTCTTGAAAATGAACAAAATTCGGCATTTTAGTGTTGGCAAGTATCTGCAGAAAAAGAGTTTAGCCCCCAAGGACATTCATGCTGATATGGTTGCAACATTAGCGAGTGACACTCCAGATTTATTAACAGTGCAAAAGTGGGCAGCTGAAAAGTGGAGAAGGAAAGAGTCTTGAAGATCGCCCAATGTCTGGTTGTCCCGCATCTACCACCAACGAGGAAAATATTGATC
Source organism: Acanthosepion lycidas (assembly GCA_963932145.1). Classification (NCBI taxonomy): domain Eukaryota; kingdom Metazoa; phylum Mollusca; class Cephalopoda; order Sepiida; family Sepiidae; genus Acanthosepion; species Acanthosepion lycidas. The sequence goes on from OZ010586.1 coordinate 33,092,405, forward strand.
GTGTTCACTACATGGTGATAAATGACAGGTGATTGGCTAATTAAACAGCCAATGCTATCAGCATATCCCATGACAGATTTGAGAATATCTTGTATAAGGAACTTGGCATGACGAAGGTTTATGCCTAGCGGATGCTACGTCTTCTGGCACCTCATCAAAAACGCATCAGGCTGATCACGTCATGGGAAAATCTGACATTGTTTGAGGCAGATCTAATTGGCTTGTTTGAAGCAAGGATCAGTGTTGGGTTCGTCACTTTGAAACAATTCTTGTTCCACCTGCTCCAAAGAAGCACAAGGTGATTTCATCGGCAGAAAAGGTCATTTTTTGGAATGCAGTAGGCATTGTTTTTTTTTATTGGCAATCTGCAAAAGGGCCACACCATCACTGGAGAGTACTATGCCAATTTGCTGAGGCAATTAAGAAAGGCTAACAAGACCAAACGCCCAGGAAAACTGTCGAAAGGGGTCTGGTTTCAGCAGAACAATGTTCCAACACAAAAGTTCATGGTTTCAGTGTCTGCTGTCCTATTATTCTGATTTGGCTCTATCTGACTATCATCTGTTCACCAACATGAAAAAAAAAACAAAAAACAATTGGCTGGGAACCAGTATTGCAGTGATGAATACGTGATATTTGCTGTTGATGACTTTTTTGACAAACAGGATGAAAGCTTCTTCACCAATGGGACCCAAGCGCCGTAACATTGATGGAAGAATGTGTGAATCGGCAAGGGGGTGCTATGTTAGAAAATAAACTTCATTTAGTCACATTGCCTGAGGGTATCTTGGTCAGCCTGTGAACTTTTCAGCCGGCCCTAGTATTTAATTAGAAAAGCCGTTAATTGCTTTTATGAATAAAATATATTATGGACACTATTGTCTTAAGGAAAATGCTTTTGATGAGTTTTAATAAGAATTGTTTTCAATTTTTTAATGTTTTAATTTGAATAATTTATAAACTTTTAAGTCATTTTAAAATTCCGTGTTAATATATGGTGGTTAAGTGTTATTGTTATTAAATAAAAACTCTATTTACTAATCATAAATGGAAAAGATTATTACAATTCAGTGACCCCCAATATTTTACAAAGTATTCTGAATTTTTTATTGAATTTGTGTATAAACGTGCCAATTTTTGCAAGTACGAATGGCCAAACAGAACATTAACAGAAAATAAGAGCAGTAACTAAAGTAAATTTAAAATTTATTGGTAATTTTTTAACATTTTCTCAACAAGCATTTTTGGTAAGTAGGACTATAAAGCCAAAGTATCTAAAATTCTATAAAATATTAGAATGTTTGAATTATTTAAAATTTACTTGGTTATTTAAATATTATAAAAATGTATTTGCGTTGTATTCGGCATGCCATTTTATTACGATTATCTCTTCCTTAGATAAATTTCCCAAATAGCAAGCTGTCGATAAATGTGTCAACACCCCCAAAAACACGCACCTGCCATTTCAAAAATGATACTTTGCAATATCTAAAACTAAAAGTAAGTAATATTCACAATAGTTAAATAAATTAATTGAATAAATTTGAACAAATAAAGTGTGCTTTAAAGGCAAATATAAGCTTTCTTGATTATGAATCTCTTTGTAGCCGAATGGTCAAAGCACGTCGAATCTAATGACAGTTTCTCCTGCAAAGGGGGATACAGGTTCTTCAATGAGATTTCTCGAATGCTCAGGTCGGAGGTTGTCCAAGCAGGTAGACTAAATGAAATACTGTTAAAAAATAAACGTAGCGTCTACTCTAATATGAATATACCCTAAAAATAACGTTTGATGTAATGCATAGCGGCTTGGATTGAGGAAATGGAGAGCAGAGTTCGAATGACAGTCGAATCCATTACATTCGCTTACGTGCTAATATCCTTGAGAAAGGTGTGAATCCTCTTCTTCTCCCTCCAGCTATGGATAAATAGCAGGAGAGACTTGGTTCTATAGCCTTGGGTGGCAACTGGTCTAGGAGAAGGACAACTCTGAATTCAAAAGCAGCGGTGGGTCTTTGGGGACGTAGTGCACCAAATCTCTGTATTCGGCCCTTCAAAAAGTGTTGATAGTTCTGCACAAAACCTTCACCACTATAACCTCATGTGCTGGCTGTCAGTTTCCTAGGAACTGATCTGCTTGACCCTCGAGTCGAGTATATATATATATATATATATATATATATATATATATATATATATATATATATATATATATATATACTCGACGTAATAAATCCGGTGGTATATACTCCAAGTTGATCCTAGTATTAGGTTGGTGCAAAAATAATGACGTAATAATGTCGTTTTTTGACGTTATACGTCAAAAAACGACATTATTACGGAATAACCTAATAATATAAAATATTAAAACTGATCCATAAAAAGAGCTCAATGTATTTATTATTACAGAGCAAAAATTTATACACAATAAAATCCCAAATCACCTCATATGGGGAATAACTTGTTTCGACCTACGAAAATTTTCGTCAGTCTTATTCAACTCCGGTGATTTGTGATTTTATTGTGTGTGTATATATATATATATATATATATATATATATATATATATATATATATTATTGTGTATTAATATATATATATATATATATATATATATATATATATATATATATATATATATATATATATGTAAGCAAATATATGGATATAGATCCGACACTATGAAGAAAAATATACGGAAAAAACAAACAAAAATCCTTATATGCAATTATGCTGTTTTAATGTTAATATAATGTCAATGTCGGACGTTTCGGTCTAATAAACCATCTTCAGGACATATTCATAAAATATAATTAACATTATCAATTCAACATGACAAAGACGATGGACATAAGAACAAGACTTATACAAACAGATAACTGAAAGTTTTATAAGATCAGCGTTCCGTTTAAACATAATTGCATATAAGGATTTTTGTTTGTTTATTCCGTATATTTTTCTTCATATATATATATATATATATATATATATATATATATATATATATATATGTATATATTATGTGTGTGTGTGTGCGCGCGTCTGTGTGCGTGTGTGTAATTGTGTTTGTTGAAAATGACAAGTTTTTGCATATAAAAATATATTCAGAAAATTCTCTACTTTGTTCATTTGCTCAGATTTTAGGAAGTCGGTCTGGCCGAGAACTTATCAGCAGCGCTTTGGGCATACACATAAGTGTAGGCAAATTACGTGTGTGCAAAAGTATCTACTTTTCTTTCTTTCTTCTTTGTTTTTCTTCTTCTTCTTCACAAAACCGGTTTTCTACAGCGTATTCTGTCTCGAGGTTTCAAAAAACGAGGGTCGCTGGGAACAGTTTCTCGCGCTTTATACCTGACGCATTGTATTTTCCGATTCGTCATTGTAGGAGTTTGCATGCTGGAGAACCATTTCTCACTACTGACCTCACCGCATACGCAAAGGACACAATTCTTGCGGGTAAAGTAAATGTGCAGATTCTCAAATCTATCCGAAAAACAAATCGGAAATTAGCTTTAATCTCGATTACGTCATAAAGTTCAATTTGAGATTCGCAGCTGCAAATAATCCTACTTGAATACCCCCCCTATATATATATATATATATATATATATATATATATATATATATATAGAGAGAGAGAGAGAGAGAGAGAGAGAGATAGAGATGTGTGACAAAGTGGAAAAAGTTTTTCGTTCTTTTGGACTTCATCGAACTATGTTTACGTTTACGGTGATGGGACTACGCATGCGCACGAACGAAAGAGAGACGCTGAGAATTATAAATTTAAAAATATAAATTTTTTTTTTATTTAAACATGTGTCTTGGGTATATAATATAGACCATTTTGAGAAAAAGAATCTCAGTGAAATTGGTTAGATTATATACCCAAAACACATTAAACAAAAATAAATTAAATTTAAAATCCTCAGCGTCTCGCTTTCGTTTGTGCGTATGTGTAATCACATCAATGTAAACATAAACGCGTCACATGAAAATTTCTTTCATATATATATATATATATATATATATATATATATATATATATATATATAGTCATCCGCAGACAGACTGTTTCGCTGTATCACAGCTCCTCAGTGTGGCTAGACGTCCGATTGCATCAAGCTGGGATTTGACATAAGTCAAATATCTTAACTCTAGGTTATCGTCGCACTGCGGAAAGGAAGGGAGTTTTAACGATTTTCTCTATACGAAATACAGTTCGGAAAACTCAGTTTACTTGGAAAGTAATGCTTAATATATATATATATATATATATATATATATATATATATTAATCGGTGCAGCATATATAATATTATAAAGAAGTAATCACGCAAATAATTAACCAGTTAAGTTCGCTAACATCTAACCCATCTTACAATTTTAAACATGAGGATCGCGTCATTCAGCGATTTTTTAGTAAGTTAATGCTTTATTAAATCTGTATACGAAATGATTTCAGGCTATATGACGGTTCCATATAGGATACATGTTAGATTCCTGTCGGAGGACGCATATTTTCTATGAAAATTTCTCGGTCATTCAGGCCGGTAAATGTTGTTAATACTGTTTATTATAAACAGATCATTTACTTAAATATTTGTATCTATAAAAAGAACATATAAACATAAAAAATGTCTTAAAATAATTGTCGGACTTTGTCCATTTCATGATGTGTATATATTATATATATAGTAGTGTACCCGCGCCGTCAAAATTGATGCCAAGACGGAATGTTTTATAAGTAATATGTATTATGTTGTAAGTATTCGTTTAATCGAAGTACAATTTTTTTCTGTGTAACACTTAAAGAGAAGGGGGCAAAATAACGATGACTCACCAGCCCAAATTCAAGTTATATCTGCTTTTGGAAAGAAAAAAAGAACTTTAGTTAAATAAAAATTATGAGAGCCAGACATGATTTATGGGCAACATTAGTCGTGATGAAGTTTTCTTTCACGAATTTAACTATAGTTTATTTAATTTAATGTGTCGTGTCTACTAAAATATTTAATAAAATATTTCAACAAAATATCGTGAGGATGTTAGAAATAAATAAACATAATTTATGTGAAAAATAGTGAAATGTTTTTATAGGTTTCTTTTTTCTTTTTTCTTTTCAAAAACAATTATAACTTGAATTTGGGCCGGTGGGTCATCGTTTGCGTGAAAGAGTCTGTATGTGTGTGCGTGCTTAGTTGTAACGAGGGATACAATAGATAGATAGAATTTTATAACTACTGTGAAATGTGTCGTCGTTGTTCGTAGCGCTCTTTTTGTAATTAGTCAGCGCGGTAGCTTTATGCGTGCGGACGTGAATGGGGTTTTGACTTCTGTGCGTCTCATGTCTTAATTTTGCACACTGACCCTCAATTGTTGCACACACACACACACACATACACACACACACACACACACGCATACGCACACATAAAACTTAAATATGTGGTGTATTATATATAGTGAAGATAAAAATCCGTTGGTATATAATCCAAGTGGATCCTAGTAATATAAAATATTAAAACTGATCCACATAAAAAGTGCTCGATGTGTTTATCAATGCAGAGCAGTATAATTAACAAACAAATAAATCCCAAATTACCTCATATGGGGAATAGCCTTTTCGGCGGACGATGATATCGGTCGTCTGTCTGTTATGGAATGAGTTCATGTCTATAAAGTTAGATGAGGTAGGAAGTAGAATTTAACCGTGAAAGCTAACAAATCAACCCAAATACAACTTGCCGAAAATCTTTTCAGCAAGTTGGATTATGGTTGACTTGTATATATATATATGATTTATATATATATATATATATATATATATATATATATGTGTGTGTGTGTGTGTGTGTGTGTGTGTGTAAGAAAAAAACGAAGAAAAGGACAATATATTAGGTTGGTGCAAAAATAATGACGTAATAATCATTATTTTTGCACCAACCTAATATATTCTACTAAGAATTACGCAACCATTTGAGGAATATTTCCTCCATGACAAACTTCTCTTGGGTGATTTCAGTGCACGTGTTGGTCACGATACAACAGTATGATGTAATCTCATTGTTAAGCAAGGCGTTGGTAAGGGCAACTCAAGTGATAATCTACTGCTGTCCCTTTGTAGTGAGTATGAATTCTTGATTAACAATTGCATCTTCCAGCTTCCTAACTACCTAACTGGAGAAGTTTTTTAACCAAACACTTTAAAAAAATAAATTTCCTATAGTTCGGATCATTTTTATGGTTTCTAAACAGACTTAAAAACAGTTGTCGGTTTCTGTCTGAATTTCTGGGTTTCATTTATTTATATCTTTGGTGTTGTTATCGCCACATTTCGCCCGTTGTGCAGTCCAGACTTCATCAGATGTTTTTCAATCCCGATAATCTTCAGGGGACTTCAAACTGAACAATTTATTTAATCTACGGGTGTAGCGTAATGGGAACAATCTACTCACTTAGATTAAATAAAGGGTTCAGTTCGAAGTTCCCAGAATGACGAGGACAATAGTCCGCGTGTAAATAATGCTTCAGAGCCTTCTGTGTAAACAATGCTTCAGGGTATTTACATGTAAACAATGCTGCAAAGTTTTCAGAGCGTTTTCAGCTTTCATGAGTCTGATGTGGACAGCACTTTATAATATTGGCGGTTTTCATGGTAGGTGTCATGTTGGTTTCTTCTTTTTAACTTATTTTTTGAGAGTTTATGTTTGCTAATGAACATTTATTCTTGTTGGTTTGTTTGATTTTATGGTTAAGGCCTCCAACATTTTTAATCGCTATTTCTTAGTTTTTGTGGTATAATATTTTTGTGCTATTGTTAAAGATCTGTCGAATTTCTTGTGATTTGTTTTTGCGTTAGTGATATGCGATTTAATTGAAGCATTATCCACACATACGCACGCACGCACACACACACGCACACACACACAAACACATACACAAACACATAGGAAAAGCTCTTAGATAGTGGACAATTTATGTTGAAATGTTCTCCAGGAAACAAAATAAAATGTTTCAAACAAAAAAATAAAGAATTAAAAAAGAACTTAACCAAAGAATTTTGTGAATCTTCCAAGAAATTGCTAGTCAAGCAAGCAGACACACACACAAACATATACATATATATATATATATATATATATATATATATATGTATATATATATATATATACACACACACACACACACATATAAATATATATATATGTATGTGTGTGTGTGTGTGTGTGTTTTGTCAAAAATAACAGATAGTTTATCTGTTATATTTAATTATCATTTTTTCTAATATACGGAGGACCTTTTGCAAATTGTTTTTAACGACACATGTTTAAAAGAGCCATTGCTGCCGAATTATATCGAATATATATCTATATAAATAAATGCGAATGTCAGTGTGTCACACTTTTTCAACTTTGCTGCTAGAGGCCATAGCCCAACATATCATACCATTTTGGAATCAGGCAGAAACCGTGGGCAATATTCCGGGCAGGATACCGGCCCGCAATCCTGAAATTTTGCATTCCGAAGTTTACATTACTTCGAATGTTTTCGGCAATATTTTACATGATTTTTTGCGACAGATTTGGAAATTAATTTGGGAATAATCGAATCGAAATTAATTGCGAAATCCAGCGAAAGTCACCCATGAAATAAAAATAATTGTTTGTACGGAAAGTAAGGACCTACGCACATCAAATTTTCTTTAAATTAATTGGCGGCAGAAGAATTATCGTTGAACTTTTAAAAGGCAAGCTTAAATATTAATGCAATACTTAAATGCAGCGATCAATTTTGAGTTCTTCTGTAGTTTATTGTTGCTTATCGCATACGGCATTAGTATGCCTCGCTAAAAGAAATCTCTGCCAACAGAGGACCAGATTGCAATCAAAAGAGCCATGGCTGCAGCGAGGAAAAGAAGGTTACGTGCAAAATGGAAACCCAGATCAAACGGCAGCAAGGGGAGCTTCCAATGCTGAAAATATGCCAAGAGCCCTCCGCATGAGCTAGCATAAATGACGCCCGACAGGGCAATTTTCAAGCTAGTACATAAATATATATATATATATATATATATATATATATATATGAGATGAAAATTCGAAGAAAATCTTACTTTGGATTTATATACATATATATATATATATATATATATATATATATATATATATATGTAATCATAATTTAGCTCTCTGCCTTGTTTTATATATATATATATATATATATATATATATATATATATATATGTATATATATATGTATATATGTGTGTGTGTGTGTGTGTGTGTGTGTGTAGTTCTATCAGTTCAGGCCATTACAACTAAGATCTAGAGTGAACTGTTACTTTCATAAAACAATTTCACTCAGTAACCTTTTATCTTAAGTCGCTCTTGTGCTTTGAATTGGATGGATTATATATATATATATATATATATATATATATATATATATATATATATATATATATATATACAATTTAAATAAAAACACAACACTTTAAGGTTCCACGTAATAAATTATTTCACCATACCCCTTTTAAAAGGACTGCGGATCATCAGACTTTACTTCCAAACAAAAAATTAAAAGAAAATTTACACATTTTTGACGGGCCGTATTAAACATATATAAATTAACGAAGTGAGGTGGGAGAGAGATAAGACATGAGTGAGTTTAACCGTTTAAATGTGTCAATATCTGCTAAAATGTGCAAATTTTCTTTTGTTTGGAAGTAAAGTCTGATGATCCGCAGTCCTTTTAAAAGGGGTATGGTGAAATAATTTATTACATGGAACCTTAAAGTGGTCTGGTTTTATTTAAATTATTTGCTCTGGATTTACATTGAGCTCTCTGGATTTTATCCTCCTTAGGTTTACCCATACGGATTACCTAGTCTTTCATAAACTATATATATATATAAGAAGAAGAAGAAGAAGAAGAAGAAGAAGAAGAAGAAGAACAGCGGCGGCATATCGAGAAAAATATACAGAGGATAAAGAAGTAGAAAAGAAAAAAGCGAAAAATACAAAGGAAAGTAGAAGGAAAAGGAAGAAATATAAAAAGAATGAGGAAAGGAGGAAGAGAATATATGGTGCAGGAGGGAAATAAGAGAAAGATAGAGAGAACAAAGAAGAAAGAAAGGAAGAGTAAAAAGTATAGAGTGAATAACGAAGAATGAAAGGAAGGAGAGAAAATAGAGAGACAAAACAGAACAGAGAAAGGAATAGAATATAACGAAGAAGGAAAAAGGAAAATAGAAAAAAACCAGAAAGAATAAGGAAGCAAGAAGGAAGGAAAAGAATATACAGAGGGAATACAGGCGGAGGAAAGGAAGAAGATAATATAAAGAATAGAGAAGGAGAGTAGCAGGTGAAGAATATGGAAAGAATAAGGAAGCGTGAAAGACGGAAAAGAATATAGAGAGGGAATACAGAAGGAGGAAAGGAAGAAGATGATATAACGAATAGAAAAAGAGAGTAGGAGGTGAAAAATATGGAAAGAATAAGGAAGCATGAAAGTAGGAAAAGAATATAGAGAGGGAATACAGGCGGGGGAAAGGAAGAAGATAATATGAAGAATAGAAAAGGAGAGTAGGTGGTGAAGAATATGAAAAGAATAAGGAAGCATGAAAGAAGGAAAAGAATATAGAGAAGGAATACAGGCGGGAGAAAGGAAGAAGATAATATGAAGAATAGAAAAGGAGAGTAGGTGGTGAAGAATATGGAAAGAATAAGGAAGCATGAAAGTAGGAAAAGAACATAGAGAGGGAATACAGGCGGGGGAAAGGAAGAAGATAATATAAAGAATAGAAAAGGAGAGTAGGTGGTGAAGAATATGAAAAGAATAAGGAAGCATGAAAGAAGGAAAAGAATATAGAGAAGGAATACAGGCGGGAGAAAGGAAGAAGATAATATGAAGAATAGAAAAGGAGAGTAGGTGGTGAAGAATATGAAAAGAATAAGGAAGCATGAAAGAAGGAAAAGAATATAGAGAGGGAATACAGGCGGGGGAAAGGAAGAGGATAATATAAAGAATAGAGTAGGAGAGTAGGAGGTGAAGAATATGGAAAGAATAAGGAAGCATGAAAGTAGGAAAAGAATATAGAGAGGGAATACAGGCGGGAGAAAGGAAGAAGATAATATGAAGAATAGAAAAGGAGAGTAGCAGGTGAAGAATATGGAAAGAATAAGGAAGCATGAAAGTAGGAAAAGAATATAGAGAGGGAATACAGGCGGGGGAAAGGAAGAAGATAATATGAAGAATAGAAAAGGAGAGTAGGTGGTGAAGAATATGAAAAGAATAAGGAAGCATGAAAGAAGGAAAAGAATATAGAGAAGGAATACAGGCGGGAGAAAGGAAGAAGATAATATGAAGAATAGAAAAGGAGAGTAGGTGGTGAAGAATATGGAAAGAATAAGGAAGCATGAAAGTAGGAAAAGAATATAGAGAGGGAATACAGGCGGGGGAAAGGAAGAAGATAATATGAAGAATAGAAAAGGAGAGTAGGTGGTGAAGAATATGAAAAGAATAAGGAAGCATGAAAGAAGGAAAAGAATATAGAGAAGGAATACAGGCGGGAGAAAGGAAGAAGATAATATGAAGAATAGAAAAGGAGAGTAGGTGGTGAAGAATATGAAAAGAATAAGGAAGCATGAAAGAAGGAAAAGAATATAGAGAAGGAATACAGGCGGGAGAAAGGAAGAAGATAATATGAAGAGTAGAAAAGGAGAGTAGGTGGTGAAGAATATGAAAAGAATAAGGAAGCATGAAAGAAGGAAAAGAATATAGAGAAGGAATACAGGCGGGAGAAAGGAAGAAGATAATATGAAGAATAGAAAAGGAGAGTAGGTGGTGAAGAATATGAAAAGAATAAGGAAGCATGAAAGAAGGAAAAGAATATAGAGAGGGAATACAGGCGGGGGAAAGGAAGAGGATAATATAAAGAATAGAGTAGGAGAGTAGGAGGTGAAGAATATGGAAAGAATAAGGAAGCATGAAAGTAGGAAAAGAATATAGAGAGGGAATACAGGCGGGGGAAAGGAAGAGGATAATATAAAGAATAGAGTAGGAGAGTAGGAGGTGAAGAATATGGAAAGAATAAGGAAGCATGAAAGTAGGAAAAGAATATAGAGAGGGAATACAGGCGGGGGAAAGGAAGAGGATAATATAAAGAATAGAGTAGGAGAGTAGGAGGTGAAGAATATGGAAAGAATAAGGAAGCATGAAAGTAGGAAAAGAATATAGAGAGGGAATACAGGCGGGGGAAAGGAAGAGGATAATATAAAGAATAGAGTAGGAGAGTAGGAGGTGAAGAATATGGAAAGAATAAGGAAGCATGAAAGTAGGAAAAGAATATAGAGAGGGAATACAGGCGGAGGAAAGGAAGAAGATAATATGAAGAATAGAAAAGGAGAGTAGGTGGTGAAGAATATGGAAAGAATAAGGAAGCATGAAAGTAGGAAAAGAATATAGAGAGGGAATACAGGCGGGGGAAAGGAAGAGGATAATATAAAGAATAGAGTAGGAGAGTAGGAGGTGAAGAATATGGAAAGAATAAGGAAGCATGAAAGTAGGAAAAGAATATAGAGAGGGAATACAGGCGGGGGAAAGGAAGAAGATAATATGAAGAATAGAAAAGGAGAGTAGGTGGTGAAGAATATGAAAAGAATAAGGAAGCATGAAAGAAGGAAAAGAATATAGAGAAGGAATACAGGCGGGAGAAAGGAAGAAGATAATATGAAGAATAGAAAAGAAGAGTAGGATATGAAGAATAAGCAATGAATAAGGAGGCATGAAAGAAGGAAAAGAATATAGAGAGGGAATACAGGCGGAGGAAAAGAAGAAGATAATATAAAGAATGGAAAATGAGAGTAGGAGGTGAAGAATATGGAAAGAATAAGGAAGCATGAAAGAAGGAAAAGAATATAGAGAGGGAATACAGGCGGGGGAAAGGAAGAGGATAATATAAAGAATAGAGTAGGAGAGTAGGAGGTGAAGAATATGGAAAGAATAAGGAAGCATGAAAGTAGGAAAAGAATATAGAGAGGGAATACAGGCGGGGGAAAGGAAGAAGATAATATGAAGAATAGAAAAGGAGAGTAGGTGGTGAAGAATATGAAAAGAATAAGGAAGCATGAAAGAAGGAAAAGAATATAGAGAAGGAATACAGGCGGGAGAAAGGAAGAAGATAATATGAAGAATAGAAAAGGAGAGTAGGTGGTGAAGAATATGGAAAGAATAAGGAAGCATGAAAGTAGGAAAAGAATATAGAGAGGGAATACAGGCGGGGGAAAGGAAGAAGATAATATGAAGAATAGAAAAGGAGAGTAGGTGGTGAAGAATATGGAAAGAATAAGGAAGCATGAAAGTAGGAAAAGAATATAGAGAGGGAATACAGGCGGGGGAAAGGAAGAGGATAATATAAAGAATAGAGTAGGAGAGTAGGAGGTGAAGAATATGGAAAGAATAAGGAAGCATGAAAGTAGGAAAAGAATATAGAGAGGGAATACAGGCGGGGGAAAGGAAGAAGATAATATGAAGAATAGAAAAGGAGAGTAGGTGGTGAAGAATATGAAAAGAATAAGGAAGCATGAAAGAAGGAAAAGAATATAGAGAAGGAATACAGGCGGGAGAAAGGAAGAAGATAATATGAAGAATAGAAAAGAAGAGTAGGATATGAAGAATAAGCAATGAATAAGGAGGCATGAAAGAAGGAAAAGAATATAGAGAGGGAATACAGGCGGAGGAAAAGAAGAAGATAATATAAAGAATGGAAAATGAGAGTAGGAGGTGAAGAATATGGAAAGAATAAGGAAGCATGAAAGAAGGAAAAGAATATAGAGAGGGAATACAGGCGGGGGAAAGGAAGAGGATAATATAAAGAATAGAGTAGGAGAGTAGGAGGTGAAGAATATGGAAAGAATAAGGAAGCATGAAAGTAGGAAAAGAATATAGAGAGGGAATACAGGCGGGGGAAAGGAAGAAGATAATATGAAGAATAGAAAAGGAGAGTAGGTGGTGAAGAATATGAAAAGAATAAGGAAGCATGAAAGAAGGAAAAGAATATAGAGAAGGAATACAGGCGGGAGAAAGGAAGAAGATAATATGAAGAATAGAAAAGGAGAGTAGGTGGTGAAGAATATGGAAAGAATAAGGAAGCATGAAAGTAGGAAAAGAATATAGAGAGGGAATACAGGCGGGGGAAAGGAAGAAGATAATATGAAGAATAGAAAAGGAGAGTAGGTGGTGAAGAATATGAAAAGAATAAGGAAGCATGAAAGAAGGAAAAGAATATAGAGAAGGAATACAGGCGGGAGAAAGGAAGAAGATAATATGAAGAATAGAAAAGGAGAGTAGGTGGTGAAGAATATGAAAAGAATAAGGAAGCATGAAAGAAGGAAAAGAATATAGAGAAGGAATACAGGCGGGAGAAAGGAAGAAGATAATATGAAGAGTAGAAAAGGAGAGTAGGTGGTGAAGAATATGGAAAGAATAAGGAAGCATGAAAGTAGGAAAAGAATATAGAGAGGGAATACAGGCGGGGGAAAGGAAGAAGATAATATGAAGAATAGAAAAGGAGAGTAGGTGGTGAAGAATATGAAAAGAATAAGGAAGCATGAAAGAAGGAAAAGAATATAGAGAAGGAATACAGGCGGGAGAAAGGAAGAAGATAATATGAAGAATAGAAAAGGAGAGTAGGTGGTGAAGAATATGAAAAGAATAAGGAAGCATGAAAGAAGGAAAAGAATATAGAGAGGGAATACAGGCGGGGGAAAGGAAGAGGATAATATAAAGAATAGAGTAGGAGAGTAGGAGGTGAAGAATATGGAAAGAATAAGGAAGCATGAAAGTAGGAAAAGAATATAGAGAGGGAATACAGGCGGGGGAAAGGAAGAGGATAATATAAAGAATAGAGTAGGAGAGTAGGAGGTGAAGAATATGGAAAGAATAAGGAAGCATGAAAGTAGGAAAAGAATATAGAGAGGGAATACAGGCGGGGGAAAGGAAGAGGATAATATAAAGAATAGAGTAGGAGAGTAGGAGGTGAAGAATATGGAAAGAATAAGGAAGCATGAAAGTAGGAAAAGAATATAGAGAGGGAATACAGGCGGGGGAAAGGAAGAGGATAATATAAAGAATAGAGTAGGAGAGTAGGAGGTGAAGAATATGGAAAGAATAAGGAAGCATGAAAGTAGGAAAAGAATATAGAGAGGGAATACAGGCGGAGGAAAGGAAGAAGATAATATGAAGAATAGAAAAGGAGAGTAGGTGGTGAAGAATATGGAAAGAATAAGGAAGCATGAAAGTAGGAAAAGAATATAGAGAGGGAATACAGGCGGGGGAAAGGAAGAGGATAATATAAAGAATAGAGTAGGAGAGTAGGAGGTGAAGAATATGGAAAGAATAAGGAAGCATGAAAGTAGGAAAAGAATATAGAGAGGGAATACAGGCGGGGGAAAGGAAGAAGATAATATGAAGAATAGAAAAGGAGAGTAGGTGGTGAAGAATATGAAAAGAATAAGGAAGCATGAAAGAAGGAAAAGAATATAGAGAAGGAATACAGGCGGGAGAAAGGAAGAAGATAATATGAAGAATAGAAAAGAAGAGTAGGATATGAAGAATAAGCAATGAATAAGGAGGCATGAAAGAAGGAAAAGAATATAGAGAGGGAATACAGGCGGAGGAAAAGAAGAAGATAATATAAAGAATGGAAAATGAGAGTAGGAGGTGAAGAATATGGAAAGAATAAGGAAGCATGAAAGAAGGAAAAGAATATAGAGAGGGAATACAGGCGGGGGAAAGGAAGAGGATAATATAAAGAATAGAGTAGGAGAGTAGGAGGTGAAGAATATGGAAAGAATAAGGAAGCATGAAAGTAGGAAAAGAATATAGAGAGGGAATACAGGCGGGGGAAAGGAAGAAGATAATATGAAGAATAGAAAAGGAGAGTAGGTGGTGAAGAATATGAAAAGAATAAGGAAGCATGAAAGAAGGAAAAGAATATAGAGAAGGAATACAGGCGGGAGAAAGGAAGAAGATAATATGAAGAATAGAAAAGGAGAGTAGGTGGTGAAGAATATGGAAAGAATAAGGAAGCATGAAAGTAGGAAAAGAATATAGAGAGGGAATACAGGCGGGGGAAAGGAAGAAGATAATATGAAGAATAGAAAAGGAGAGTAGGTGGTGAAGAATATGGAAAGAATAAGGAAGCATGAAAGTAGGAAAAGAATATAGAGAGGGAATACAGGCGGGGGAAAGGAAGAGGATAATATAAAGAATAGAGTAGGAGAGTAGGAGGTGAAGAATATGGAAAGAATAAGGAAGCATGAAAGTAGGAAAAGAATATAGAGAGGGAATACAGGCGGGGGAAAGGAAGAAGATAATATGAAGAATAGAAAAGGAGAGTAGGTGGTGAAGAATATGAAAAGAATAAGGAAGCATGAAAGAAGGAAAAGAATATAGAGAAGGAATACAGGCGGGAGAAAGGAAGAAGATAATATGAAGAATAGAAAAGAAGAGTAGGATATGAAGAATAAGCAATGAATAAGGAGGCATGAAAGAAGGAAAAGAATATAGAGAGGGAATACAGGCGGAGGAAAAGAAGAAGATAATATAAAGAATGGAAAATGAGAGTAGGAGGTGAAGAATATGGAAAGAATAAGGAAGCATGAAAGAAGGAAAAGAATATAGAGAGGGAATACAGGCGGGGGAAAGGAAGAGGATAATATAAAGAATAGAGTAGGAGAGTAGGAGGTGAAGAATATGGAAAGAATAAGGAAGCATGAAAGTAGGAAAAGAATATAGAGAGGGAATACAGGCGGGGGAAAGGAAGAAGATAATATGAAGAATAGAAAAGGAGAGTAGGTGGTGAAGAATATGAAAAGAATAAGGAAGCATGAAAGAAGGAAAAGAATATAGAGAAGGAATACAGGCGGGAGAAAGGAAGAAGATAATATGAAGAATAGAAAAGGAGAGTAGGTGGTGAAGAATATGGAAAGAATAAGGAAGCATGAAAGTAGGAAAAGAATATAGAGAGGGAATACAGGCGGGGGAAAGGAAGAAGATAATATGAAGAATAGAAAAGGAGAGTAGGTGGTGAAGAATATGGAAAGAATAAGGAAGCATGAAAGTAGGAAAAGAATATAGAGAGGGAATACAGGCGGGGGAAAGGAAGAGGATAATATAAAGAATAGAGTAGGAGAGTAGGAGGTGAAGAATATGGAAAGAATAAGGAAGCATGAAAGTAGGAAAAGAATATAGAGAGGGAATACAGGCGGGGGAAAGGAAGAAGATAATATGAAGAATAGAAAAGGAGAGTAGGTGGTGAAGAATATGAAAAGAATAAGGAAGCATGAAAGAAGGAAAAGAATATAGAGAAGGAATACAGGCGGGAGAAAGGAAGAAGATAATATGAAGAATAGAAAAGAAGAGTAGGATATGAAGAATAAGCAATGAATAAGGAGGCATGAAAGAAGGAAAAGAATATAGAGAGGGAATACAGGCGGAGGAAAAGAAGAAGATAATATAAAGAATGGAAAATGAGAGTAGGAGGTGAAGAATATGGAAAGAATAAGGAAGCATGAAAGAAGGAAAAGAATATAGAGAGGGAATACAGGCGGGGGAAAGGAAGAGGATAATATAAAGAATAGAGTAGGAGAGTAGGAGGTGAAGAATATGGAAAGAATAAGGAAGCATGAAAGTAGGAAAAGAATATAGAGAGGGAATACAGGCGGGGGAAAGGAAGAAGATAATATGAAGAATAGAAAAGGAGAGTAGGTGGTGAAGAATATGAAAAGAATAAGGAAGCATGAAAGAAGGAAAAGAATATAGAGAAGGAATACAGGCGGGAGAAAGGAAGAAGATAATATGAAGAATAGAAAAGGAGAGTAGGTGGTGAAGAATATGGAAAGAATAAGGAAGCATGAAAGTAGGAAAAGAATATAGAGAGGGAATACAGGCGGGGGAAAGGAAGAAGATAATATGAAGAATAGAAAAGGAGAGTAGGTGGTGAAGAATATGAAAAGAATAAGGAAGCATGAAAGAAGGAAAAGAATATAGAGAAGGAATACAGGCGGGAGAAAGGAAGAAGATAATATGAAGAATAGAAAAGGAGAGTAGGTGGTGAAGAATATGAAAAGAATAAGGAAGCATGAAAGAAGGAAAAGAATATAGAGAGGGAATACAGGCGGGGGAAAGGAAGAGGATAATATAAAGAATAGAGTAGGAGAGTAGCAGGTGAAGAATATGGAAAGAATAAGGAAGCATGAAAGTAGGAAAAGAATATAGAGAGGGAATACAGGCGGAGGAAAGGAAGAAGATAATATGAAGAATAGAAAAGGAGAGTAGGTGGTGAAGAATATGAAAAGAATAATGAAGCATGAAAGAAGGAAAAGAATATAGAGAAGGAATACAGGCGGGAGAAAGGAAGAAGATAATATGAAGAATAGAAAAGAAGAGTAGGAGATGAAGAATAAGGAATGAATAAGGAGGCATGAAAGAAGGAAAAGAATATAGAGAGGGAATACAGGCGGAGGAAAAGAAGAAGATAATATAAAGAATGGAAAATGAGAGTAGGAGGTGAAGAATATGGAAAGAATAAGGAAGCATGAAAGAAGGAAAAGAATATAGAGAGGGAATACAGGCGGGGGAAAGGAAGAGGATAATATAAAGAATAGAGTAGGAGAGTAGGAGGTGAAGAATATGGAAAGAATAAGGAAGCATGAAAGTAGGAAAAGAATATAGAGAGGGAATACAGGCGGGGGAAAGGAAGAAGATAATATGAAGAATAGAAAAGGAGAGTAGGTGGTGAAGAATATGAAAAGAATAAGGAAGCATGAAAGAAGGAAAAGAATATAGAGAAGGAATACAGGCGGGAGAAAGGAAGAAGATAATATGAAGAATAGAAAAGGAGAGTAGGTGGTGAAGAATATGGAAAGAATAAGGAAGCATGAAAGTAGGAAAAGAATATAGAGAGGGAATACAGGCGGGGGAAAGGAAGAAGATAATATGAAGAATAGAAAAGGAGAGTAGGTGGTGAAGAATATGAAAAGAATAAGGAAGCATGAAAGAAGGAAAACAATATAGAGAAGGAATACAGGCGGGAGAAAGGAAGAAGATAATATGAAGAATAGAAAAGGAGAGTAGGTGGTGAAGAATATGAAAAGAATAAGGAAGCATGAAAGAAGGAAAAGAATATAGAGAGGGAATACAGGCGGGGGAAAGGAAGAGGATAATATAAAGAATAGAGTAGGAGAGTAGCAGGTGAAGAATATAGAAAGAATAAGGAAGCATGAAAGTAGGAAAAGAATATAGAGAGGGAATACAGGCGGAGGAAAGGAAGAAGATAATATGAAGAATAGAAAAGGAGAGTAGGTGGTGAAGAATATGAAAAGAATAAGGAAGCATGAAAGAAGGAAAAGAATATAGAGAAGGAATACAGGCGGGAGAAAGGAAGAAGATAATATGAAGAATAGAAAAGGAGAGTAGGTGGTGAAGAATATGAAAAGAATAAGGAAGCATGAAAGAAGGAAAAGAATATAGAGAAGGAATACAGGCGGGAGAAAGGAAGAAGATAATATGAAGAATAGAAAAGGAGAGTAGGTGGTGAAGAATATGAAAAGAATAAGGAAGCATGAAAGAAGGAAAAGAATATAGAGAAGGAATACAGGCGGGAGAAAGGAAGAAGATAATATGAAGAATAGAAAAGGAGAGTAGGTGGTGAAGAATATGAAAAGAATAAGGAAGCATGAAAGAAGGAAAAGAATATAGAGAAGGAATACAGGCGGGAGAAAGGAAGAAGATAATATGAAGAATAGAAAAGGAGAGTAGGTGGTGAAGAATATGAAAAGAATAAGGAAGCATGAAAGAAGGAAAAGAATATAGAGAGGGAATACAGGCGGGGGAAAGGAAGAGGATAATATAAAGAATAGAGTAGGAGAGTAGGAGGTGAAGAATATGGTAAGAATAAGGAAGCATGAAAGTAGGAAAAGAATATAGAGAGGGAATACAGGCGGGGGAAAGGAAGAAGATAATATGAAGAATAGAAAAGGAGAGTAGGTGGTGAAGAATATGAAAAGAATAAGGATGCATGAAAGAAGGAAAAGAATATAGAGAAGGAATACAGGCGGGAGAAAGGAAGAAGATAATATGAAGAATAGAAAAGGAGAGTAGGTGGTGAAGAATATGAAAAGAATAAGGAAGCATGAAAGAAGGAAAAGAATATAGAGAGGGAATACAGGCGGGGGAAAGGAAGAGGATAATATAAAGAATAGAGTAGGAGAGTAGGAGGTGAAGAATATGGAAAGAATAAGGAAGCGTGAAAGTAGGAAAAGAATATAGAGAGGGAATACAGGCGGGGGAAAGGAAGAAGATAATATGAAGAATAGAAAAGGAGAGTAGGTGGTGAAGAATATGAAAAGAATAAGGAAGCATGAAAGAAGGAAAAGAATATAGAGAAGGAATACAGGCGGGAGAAAAAGAAGATAATATGAAGAATAGAAAAGGAGAGTAGGTGGTGAAGAATATGAAAAGAATAAGGAAGCATGAAAGAAGGAAAAGAATATAGAGAGGGAATACAGGCGGGGGAAAGGAAGAGGATAATATAAAGAATAGAGTAGGAGAGTAGGAGGTGAAGAATATGGAAAGAATAAGGAAGCATGAAAGTAGGAAAAGAATATAGAGAGGGAATACAGGCGGGGGAAAGGAAGAAGATAATATGAAGAATAGAAAAGAAGAGTAGGAGATTAAGAATAAGGAATGAATAAGGAGGCATGAAAGAAGGAAAAGAATATAGAGAGTGAATACAGGCGGAGGAAAAGAAGAAGATAATATAAAGAATGGAAAATGAGAGTAGGAGGTGAAGAATATGGAAAGAATAAGGAAGCATGAAAGAAGGAAAAGAATATAGAGAGGGAATACAGGCGGGGGAAAGGAAGAGGATAATATAAAGAATAGAGTAGGAGAGTAGGAGGTGAAGAATATGGAAAGAATAAGGAAGCATGAAAGTAGGAAAAGAATATAGAGAGGGAATACAGAAGGAGGAAAGAAAGAGAATAATATAAAGAATAGAGAAGAAGAGTAGGAGGGGAAGAATATGGAAAGAATAAGGAAGCATGAAAGAAGGAAAAGAATATAGAGAGGGAATACAGGCGGGGGAAAGGAAGAGGATAATATGAAGAATAGAAAAGGAGAGTAGGAGGTGAAGAATATGGAAAGAATAAGGAAGCATGAAAGTAGGAGAAGAATATAGAGAGGGAATACAGGCGGGGGAAAGGAAGAAGATAATATGAAGAATAGAAAAGGAGAGTAGGTGGTGAAGAATATGAAAAGAATAAGGAAGCATGAAAGAAGGAAAAGAATATAGAGAGGGAATACAGGCGGGGGAAAGGAAGAAGATAATATGAAGAATAGAAAAGAAGAGTAGGAGATGAAGAATATGGAATGAATAAGGAGGCATGAAAGAAGGAAAAGAATATAGAGAGGGAATACAGGCGGAGGAAAAGAAGAAGATAATATAAAGAATGGAAAATGAGAGTAGGAGGTGAAGAATATGGAAAGAATAAGGAAGCATGAAAGAAGGAAAAGAATATAGAGAGGGAATACAGGCGGGGGAAAGGAAGAGGATAATATAAAGAATAGAGTAGGAGAGTAGGAGGTGAAGAATATGGAAAGAATAAGGAAGCATGAAAGTAGGAAAAGAATATAGAGAGGGAATACAGAAGGAGGAAAGAAAGAGAATAATATAAAGAATAGAGAAGAAGAGTAGGAGGGGAAGAATATGGAAAGAATAAGGAAGCATGAAAGAAGGAAAAGAATATCGAGAGGGAATACAGGCGGGGGAAAGGAAGAGGATAATATAAAGAATAGAGTAGGAGAGTAGGAGGTGAAGAAGATGGAAAGAATAAGGAAGCATGAAAGTAGGAAAAGAATATAGAGAGGGAATACAGGCGGGGGAAAGGAAGAAGATAATATGAAGAATAGAAAAAAAGAGTAGGTGGTGAAGAATATGAAAAGAATAAGGAAGCATGAAAGAAGGAAAAGAATATAGAGAGGGAATACAGGCGGGGGAAAGGAAGAAGATAATATGAAGAATAGAAAAGGAGAGTTGGTGGTGAAGAATATGAAAAGAATAAGGAAGCATGAAAGAAGGAAAAGAATATGGAGAAGGAATACAGGCGGGGGAAAGGAAGAAGATAATATGAAGAATAGAAAAGGAGAGTAGGTGGTGAAGAATATGAAAAGAATAAGGAAGCATGAAAGAAGGAAAAGAATATAGAGAGGGAATACAGGCGGGGGAAAGGAAGAGGATAATATAAAGAATAGAGTAGGAGAGTAGGAGGTGAAGAATATGGAAAGAATAAGGAAGCATGAAAGTAGGAAAAGAATATAGAGAGGGAATACAGGCGGGGGAAAGGAAGAAGATAATATGAAGAATAGAAAAGGAGAGTAGGTGGTGAAGAATATGAAAAGAATAAGGAAGCATGAAAGAAGGAAAAGAATATAGAGAGGGAATACAGGCGGGGGAAAGGAAGAAGATAATATGAAGAATAGAAAAGGAGAGTTGGTGGTGAAGAATATGAAAAGAATAAGGAAGCATGAAAGAAGGAAAAGAATATAGAGAAGGAATACAGGCGGGGGAATGGAAAAGATAATATGAAGAATAGAAAAGGAGAGTAGGTGGTGAAGAATATGAAAAGAATAAGGAAGCATGAAAGAAGGAAAAGAATATAGAGAGGGAATACAGGCGGGGGAAAGGAAGAGGATAATATAAAGAATAGAGTAGGAGAGTAGGAGGTGAAGAATATGGAAAGAATAAGGAAGCATGAAAGTAGGAAAAGAATATAGAGAGGGAATACAGGTGGGGGAAAGGAAGAAGATAATATGAAGAATAGAAAAGGAGAGTAGGCGGTGAAGAATATGAAAAGAATAAGGAAGCATGAAAGAAGGAAAAGAATATAGAGAAGGAATACAGGCGGGAGAAAGGAAGAAGATAATATGAAGAATAGAAAAGGAGAGTAGGTGGTGAAGAATATGAAAAGAATAAGGAAGCATGAAAGAAGGAAAAGAATATAGAGAGGGAATACAGGCGGGGGAAAGGAAGAGGATAATATAAAGAATAGAGTAGGAGAGTAGGAGGTGAAGAATATGGTAAGAATAAGGAAGCATGAAAGTAGGAAAAGAATATAGAGAGGGAATACAGGCGGGGGAAAGGAAGAAGATAATATGAAGAATAGAAAAGGAGAGTAGGTGGTGAAGAATATGAAAAGAATAAGGATGCATGAAAGAAGGAAAAGAATATAGAGAAGGAATACAGGCGGGAGAAAGGAAGAAGATAATATGAAGAATAGAAAAGGAGAGTAGGTGGTGAAGAATATGAAAAGAATAAGGAAGCATGAAAGAAGGAAAAGAATATAGAGAGGGAATACAGGCGGGGGAAAGGAAGAGGATAATATAAAGAATAGAGTAGGAGAGTAGGAGGTGAAGAATATGGAAAGAATAAGGAAGCATGAAAGTAGGAAAAGACTATAGAGAGGGAATACAGGCGGGGGAAAGGAAGAAGATAATATGAAGAATAGAAAAGGAGAGTAGGAGATTAAGAATAAGGAATGAATAAGGAGGCATGAAAGAAGGAAAAGAATATAGAGAGTGAATACAGGCGGAGGAAAAGAAGAAGATAATATAAAGAATGGAAAATGAGAGTAGGAGGTGAAGAATATGGAAAGAATAAGGAAGCATGAAAGAAGGAAAAGAATATAGAGAGGGAATACAGGCGGGGGAAAGGAAGAGGATAATATAAAGAATAGAGTAGGAGAGTAGGAGGTGAAGAATATGGAAAGAATAAGGAAGCATGAAAGTAGGAAAAGAATATAGAGAGGGAATACAGGCGGAGGAAAAGAAGAAGATAATATAAAGAATGGAAAATGAGAGTAGGAGGTGAAGAATATGGAAAGAATAAGGAAGCATGAAAGAAGGAAAAGAATATAGAGAGGGAATACAGGCGGGGGAAAGGAAGAAGATAATATGAAGAATAGAAAAGGAGAGTAGGTGCTGAAGAATATGAAAAGAATAAGGAAGCATGAAAGAAGGAAAAGAATATAGAGAGGGAATACAGGCGGGGGAAAGGAAGAAGATAATATGAAGAATAGAAAAGAAGAGTAGGAGATGAAGAATATGGAATGAATAAGGAGGCATGAAAGAAGGAAAAGAATATAGAGAGGGAATACAGGCGGAGGAAAAGAAGAAGATAATATAAAGAATGGAAAATGAGAGTAGGAGGTGAAGAATATGGAAAGAATAAGGAAGCATGAAAGAAGGAAAAGAATATAGAGAGGGAATACAGGCGGGGGAAAGGAAGAGGATAATATAAAGAATAGAGTAGGAGAGTAGGAGGTGAAGAATATGGAAAGAATAAGGAAGCATGAAAGTAGGAAAAGAATATAGAGAGGGAATACAGAAGGAGGAAAGAAAGAGAATAATATAAAGAATAGAGAAGAAGAGTAGGAGGGGAAGAATATGGAAAGAATAAGGAAGCATGAAAGAAGGAAAAGAATATAGAGAGGGAATACAGGCGGGGGAAAGGAAGAGGATAATATAAAGAATAGAGTAGGAGAGTAGGAGGTGAAGAAGATGGAAAGAATAAGGAAGCATGAAAGTAGGAAAAGAATATAGAGAGGGAATACAGGCGGGGGAAAGGAAGAAGATAATATGAAGAATAGAAAAGGAGAGTAGGTGGTGAAGAATATGAAAAGAATAAGGAAGCATGAAAGAAGGAAAAGAATATAGAGAGGGAATACAGGCGGGGGAAAGGAAGAAGATAATATGAAGAATA
Organism: Acanthosepion lycidas; assembly: GCA_963932145.1. NCBI lineage: Eukaryota > Metazoa > Mollusca > Cephalopoda > Sepiida > Sepiidae > Acanthosepion > Acanthosepion lycidas. Next base: position 33,116,226 of record OZ010586.1, read on the forward strand.
GAAAAGGAGAGTTGGTGGTGAAGAATATGAAAAGAATAAGGAAGCATGAAAGAAGGAAAAGAATATAGAGAAGGAATACAGGCGGGGGAAAGGAAGAAGATAATATGAAGAATAGAAAAGGAGAGTAGGTGGTGAAGAATATGAAAAGAATAAGGAAGCATGAAAGAAGGAAAAGAATATAGAGAGGGAATACAGGCGGGGGAAAGGAAGAGGATAATATAAAGAATAGAGTAGGAGAGTAGGAGGTGAAGAATATGGAAAGAATAAGGAAGCATGAAAGTAGGAAAAGAATATAGAGAGGGAATACAGGTGGGGGAAAGGAAGAAGATAATATGAAGAATAGAAAAGGAGAGTAGGCGGTGAAGAATATGAAAAGAATAAGGAAGCATGAAAGAAGGAAAAGAATATAGAGAAGGAATACAGGCGGGAGAAAGGAAGAAGATAATATGAAGAATAGAAAAGGAGAGTAGGTGGTGAAGAATATGAAAAGAATAAGGAAGCATGAAAGAAGGAAAAGAATATAGAGAGGGAATACAGGCGGGGGAAAGGAAGAGGATAATATAAAGAATAGAGTAGGAGAGTAGGAGGTGAAGAATATGGTAAGAATAAGGAAGCATGAAAGTAGGAAAAGAATATAGAGAGGGAATACAGGCGGGGGAAAGGAAGAAGATAATATGAAGAATAGAAAAGGAGAGTAGGTGGTGAAGAATATGAAAAGAATAAGGATGCATGAAAGAAGGAAAAGAATATAGAGAAGGAATACAGGCGGGAGAAAGGAAGAAGATAATATGAAGAATAGAAAAGGAGAGTAGGTGGTGAAGAATATGAAAAGAATAAGGAAGCATGAAAGAAGGAAAAGAATATAGAGAGGGAATACAGGCGGGGGAAAGGAAGAGGATAATATAAAGAATAGAGTAGGAGAGTAGGAGGTGAAGAATATGGAAAGAATAAGGAAGCATGAAAGTAGGAAAAGACTATAGAGAGGGAATACAGGCGGGGGAAAGGAAGAAGATAATATGAAGAATAGAAAAGGAGAGTAGGAGATTAAGAATAAGGAATGAATAAGGAGGCATGAAAGAAGGAAAAGAATATAGAGAGTGAATACAGGCGGAGGAAAAGAAGAAGATAATATAAAGAATGGAAAATGAGAGTAGGAGGTGAAGAATATGGAAAGAATAAGGAAGCATGAAAGAAGGAAAAGAATATAGAGAGGGAATACAGGCGGGGGAAAGGAAGAGGATAATATAAAGAATAGAGTAGGAGAGTAGGAGGTGAAGAATATGGAAAGAATAAGGAAGCATGAAAGTAGGAAAAGAATATAGAGAGGGAATACAGGCGGAGGAAAAGAAGAAGATAATATAAAGAATGGAAAATGAGAGTAGGAGGTGAAGAATATGGAAAGAATAAGGAAGCATGAAAGAAGGAAAAGAATATAGAGAGGGAATACAGGCGGGGGAAAGGAAGAGGATAATATGAAGAATAGAAAAGGAGAGTAGGAGGTGAAGAATATGGAAAGAATAAGGAAGCATGAAAGTAGGAAAAGAATATAGAGAGGGAATACAGGCGGGGGAAAGGAAGAAGATAATATGAAGAATAGAAAAGGAGAGTAGGTGGTGAAGAATATGAAAAGAATAAGGAAGCATGAAAGAAGGAAAAGAATATAGAGAGGGAATACAGGCGGGGGAAAGGAAGAAGATAATATGAAGAATAGAAAAGAAGAGTAGGAGATGAAGAATATGGAATGAATAAGGAGGCATGAAAGAAGGAAAAGAATATAGAGAGGGAATACAGGCGGAGGAAAAGAAGAAGATAATATAAAGAATGGAAAATGAGAGTAGGAGGTGAAGAATATGGAAAGAATAAGGAAGCATGAAAGAAGGAAAAGAATATAGAGAGGGAATACAGGCGGGGGAAAGGAAGAGGATAATATAAAGAATAGAGTAGGAGAGTAGGAGGTGAAGAATATGGAAAGAATAAGGAAGCATGAAAGTAGGAAAAGAATATAGAGAGGGAATACAGAAGGAGGAAAGAAAGAGAATAATATAAAGAATAGAGAAGAAGAGTAGGAGGGGAAGAATATGGAAAGAATAAGGAAGCATGAAAGAAGGAAAAGAATATAGAGAGGGAATACAGGCGGGGGAAAGGAAGAGGATAATATAAAGAATAGAGTAGGAGAGTAGGAGGTGAAGAATATGGAAAGAATAAGGAAGCATGAAAGTAGGAAAAGAATATAGAGAGGGAATACAGGCGGGGGAAAGGAAGAAGATAATATGAAGAATAGAAAAGAAGAGTAGGAGATTAAGAATAAGGAATGAATAAGGAGGCATGAAAGAAGGAAAAGAATATAGAGAGTGAATACAGGCGGAGGAAAAGAAGAAGATAATATAAAGAATGGAAAATGAGAGTAGGAGGTGAAGAATATGGAAAGAATAAGGAAGCATGAAAGAAGGAAAAGAATATAGAGAGGGAATACAGGCGGGGGAAAGGAAGAGGATAATATAAAAAATAGAGTAGGAGAGTAGGAGGTGAAGAATATGGAAAGAATAAGGAAGCATGAAAGTAGGAAAAGAATATAGAGAGGGAATACAGGCGGAGGAAAAGAAGAAGATAATATAAAGAATGGAAAATGAGAGTAGGAGGTGAAGAATATGGAAAGAATAAGGAAGCATGAAAGAAGGAAAAGAATATAGAGAGGGAATACAGGCGGGGGAAAGGAAGAGGATAATATGAAGAATAGAAAAGGAGAGTAGGAGGTGAAGAATTTGGAAAGAATAAGGAAGCATGAAAGTAGGAAAAGAATATAGAGAGGGAATACAGGCGGGGGAAAGGAAGAAGATAATATGAAGAATAGAAAAGGAGAGTAGGTGGTGAAGAATATGAAAAGAATAAGGAAGCATGAAAGAAGGAAAAGAATATAGAGAGGGAATACAGGCGGGGGAAAGGAAGAAGATAATATGAAGAATAGAAAAGAAGAGTAGGAGATGAAGAATATGGAATGAATAAGGAGGCATGAAAGAAGGAAAAGAATATAGAGAGGGAATACAGGCGGAGGAAAAGAAGAAGATAATATAAAGAATGGAAAATGAGAGTAGGAGGTGAAGAATATGGAAAGAATAAGGAAGCATGAAAGAAGGAAAAGAATATAGAGAGGGAATACAGGCGGGGGAAAGGAAGAGGATAATATAAAGAATAGAGTAGGAGAGTAGGAGGTGAAGAATATGGAAAGAATAAGGAAGCATGAAAGTAGGAAAAGAATATAGAGAGGGAATACAGAAGGAGGAAAGAAAGAGAATAATATAAAGAATAGAGAAGAAGAGTAGGAGGGGAAGAATATGGAAAGAATAAGGAAGCATGAAAGAAGGAAAAGAATATAGAGAGGGAATACAGGCGGGGGAAAGGAAGAAGATAATATGAAGAATAGAAAAGGAGAGTAGGTGGTGAAGAATATGAAAAGAATAAGGAAGCATGAAAGAAGGAAAAGAATATAGAGAGGGAATACAGGCGGGGGAAAGGAAGAAGATAATATGAAGAATAGAAAAGGAGAGTTGGTGGTGAAGAATATGAAAAGAATAAGGACCATGAAAGAAGGAAAAGAATATAGAGAAGGAATACAGGCGGGGGAAAGGAAGAAGATAATATGAAGAATAGAAAAGGAGAGTAGGTGGTGAAGAATATGAAAAGAATAAGGAAGCATGAAAGAAGGAAAAGAATATAGAGAGGGAATACAGGCGGGGGAAAGGAAGAGGATAATATAAAGAATAGAGTAGGAGAGTAGGAGAGTAGGAGGTGAAGAATATGGAAAGAATAAGGAAGCATGAAAGTAGGAAAAGAATATAGAGAGGGAATACAGGTGGGGGAAAGGAAGAAGATAATATGAAGAATAGAAAAGGAGAGTAGGTGGTGAAGAATATGAAAAGAATAAGGAAGCATGAAAGAAGGAAAAGAATATAGAGAAGGAATACAGGCGGGAGAAAGGAAGAAGATAATATGAAGAATAGAAAAGGAGAGTAGGTGGTGAAGAATATGGAAAGAATAAGGAAGCATGAAAGTAGGAAAAGAATATAGAGAGGGAATACAGGCGGGTGAAAGGAAGAAGATAATATGAAGAATAGAAAAGGAGAGTAGGTGGTGAAGGATATGAAAAGAATAAGGAAGCATGAAAGAAGGAAAAGAATATAGAGAGGGAATACAGGCGGGGGAAAGGAAGAGGATAATATAAAGAATAGAGTAGGAGAGTAGGAGGTGAAGAATATGGAAAGAATAAGGAAGCATGAAAGTAGGAAAAGAATATAGAGAGGGAATACAGGCGGGGGAAAGGAAGAAGATAATATGAAGAATAGAAAAGGAGAGTAGGTGGTGAAGAATATGAAAAGAATAAGGAAGCATGAAAGAAGGAAAAGAATATAGAGAAGGAATACAGGCGGGGGAAAGGAAGAGGATAATATAAAGAATAGAGTAGGAGAGTAGGAGGTGAAGAATATGGAAAGAATAAGGAAGCATGAAAGTAGGAAAAGAATATAGAGAGGGAATACAGGCGGGGGAAAGGAAGAAGATAATATGAAGAATAGAAAAGGAGAGTAGGTGGTGAAGAATATGAAAAGAATAAGGAAGCATGAAAGAAGGAAAAGAATATAGAGAGGGAATACAGGCGGGGGAAAGGAAGAGGATAATATAAAGAATAGAGTAGGAGAGTAGGAGGTGAAGAATATGGAAAGAATAAGGAAGCATGAAAGAAGGAAAAGAATATAGAGAGGGAATACAGGCGGGGGAAAGGAAGAGGATAATATAAAGAATAGAGTAGGAGAGTAGGAGGTGAAGAATATGGAAAAAATAAGGAAGCATGAAAGTAGGAAAAGAATATAGAGAGGGAATACAGGCGGAGGAAAAGAAGAAGATAATATAAAGAATAGAAAAAGAGAGTAGGAGGTGAAGAATATGAAAAGAATAAGGAAGCATGAAAGAAGGAAAAGAATATAGAGAGGGAATACAGGCGGGGGAAAGGAAGAGGATAATATAAAGAATAGAGTAGGAGAGTAGGAGGTGAAGAATATGGAAAGAATAAGGAAGCATGAAAGTAGGAAAAGAATATAGAGAGGGAATACAGGCGGGGGAAAGGAAGAAGATAATATGAAGAATAGAAAAGGAGAGTAGGTGGTGAAGAATATGAAAAGAATAAGGAAGCATGAAAGAAGGAAAAGAATATAGAGAGGGAATACAGGCGGAGGAAAAGAAGAAGATAATATAAAGAATAGAAAAAGAGAGTAGGAGGTGAAGAATATGAAAAGAATAAGGAAGCATGAAAGAAGGAAAAGAATATAGAGAGGGAATACAGGCGGGGGAAAGGAAGAGGATAATATAAAGAATAGAGTAGGAGAGTAGGAGGTGAAGAATATGGAAAGAATAAGGAAGCATGAAAGTAGGAAAAGAATATAGAGAGGGAATACAGGCGGGGGAAAGGAAGAGGATAATATAAAGAATAGAGTAGGAGAGTAGGAGGTGAAGAATATGGAAAAAATAAGGAAGCATGAAAGTAGGAAAAGAATATAGAGAGGGAATACAGGCGGAGGAAAAGGAGAAGATAATATAAAGAATGGAAAATGAGAGTAGGAGGTGAAGAATATGGAAAGAATAAGGAAGCATGAAAGTAGGAAAAGAATATAGAGAGGGAATACAGGCGGGGGAAAGGAAGAAGATAATATGAAGAATAGAAAAGGAGAGTAGGTGGTGAAGAATATGAAAAGAATAAGGAAGCATGAAAGATAGAAAAGAATATGGAGGGGGAATACAGGCGGGGGAAAGGAAGAGGATAATATAAAGAATAGAGTAGGAGAGTAGGAGGTGAAGAATATGGAAAGAATAAGGAAGCATGAAAGTAGGAAAAGAATATAGAGAGGGAATACAGGCGGGGGAAAGGAAGAGGATAATATAAAGAATAGAATAGGAGAGTAGGAGGTGAAGAATATGGAAAGAATAAGGAAGCATGAAAGTAGGAAAAGAATATAGAGAGGGAATACAGGCGGGGGAAAGGAAGAAGATAATATGAAGAATAGAAAAGGAGAGTAGGTGGTGAAGAATATGAAAAGAATAAGGAAGCATGAAAGATAGAAAAGAATATAGAGAGGGAATACAGGCGGGGGAAAGGAAGAGGATAATATAAAGAATAGAGTAGGAGAGTAGGAGGTGAAGAATATGGAAAGAATAAGGAAGCATGAAAGTAGGAAAAGAATATAGAGAGGGAATACAGGCGGGGGAAAGGAAGAGGATAATATAAAGAATAGAGTAGGAGAGTAGGAGGTGAAGAATATGGAAAGAATAAGGAAGCATGAAAGTAGGAAAAGAATATAGAGAGGGAATACAGGCGGGGGAAAGGAAGAATATAATATGAAGAATAGAAAAGGAGAGTAGGTGGTGAAGAATATGAAAAGAATAAGGAAGCATGAAAGATAGAAAAGAATATAGAGAAGGAATACTGGCGGGGGAAAGGAAGAGGATAATATAAAGAATAGAGTATGAGAGTAGGAGGTGAAGAATATGAAAAGAATAAGGAAGCATGAAAGATAGAAAAGAATATAGAGAGGGAATACAGGCGGGGGAAAGGAAGAGGATAATATAAAGAATAGAGTAGGAGAGTAGGAGGTGAAGAATATGGAAAGAATAAGGAAGCATGAAAGTAGGAAAAGAATATAGAGAGGGAATACAGGCGGGGGAAAGGAAGAGGATAATATAAAGAATAGAGTAGGAGAGTAGGAGGTGAAGAATATGGAAAGAATAAGGAAGCATGAAAGTAGGAAAAGAATATAGAGAGGGAATACAGGCGGGGGAAAGGAAGAAGATAATAGAAAATATAGAAAAGGAGAGTAGGAGGTGAAGAATATGGAAAGAATAAGGAAGCATGAAAGTAGGAAAAGAATATAGAGAGGGAATACAGGCGGGGGAAAAAAGAGGATAATATGAAGAATAGAGTAGGAGAGTAGGAGGTGAAGAATATGGAAAGAATAAGGAAGCATGAAAGTAGGAAAAGAATATAGAGAGGGAATACAGGCGGGGGAAAGGAAGAGGATAATATAAAGAATAGAGTAGGAGAGTAGGAGGTGAAGAATATGGAAAGAATAAGGAAGCATGAAAGTAGGAAAAGAATATAGAGAGGGAATACAGGCGGGGGAAAGGAAGAGGATAATATGAAGAATAGAGTAGGAGAGTAGGAGGTGAAGAATATGGAAAGAATAAGGAAGCATGAAAGTAGGAAAAGAATATAGAGAGGGAATACAGGCGGGGGAAAGGAAGAGGATAATATGAAGAATAGAGTAGGAGAGTAGGAGGTGAAGAATATGGAAAGAATAAGGAAGCATGAAAGTAGGAAAAGAATATAGAGAGGGAATACAGGCGGGGGAAAGGAAGAGGATAATATGAAGAATAGAGTAGGAGAGTAGGAGGTGAAGAATATGGAAAGAATAAGGAAGCATGAAAGTAGGAAAAGAATATAGAGAGGGAATACAGGCGGGGGAAAGGAAGAGGATAATATGAAGAATAGAGTAGGAGAGTAGGAGGTGAAGAATATGGAAAGAATAAGGAAGCATGAAAGTAGGAAAAGAATATAGAGAGGGAATACAGGCGGGGGAAAGGAAGAGGATAATATGAAGAATAGAGTAGGAGAGTAGGAGGTGAAGAATATGGAAAGAATAAGGAAGCATGAAAGTAGGAAAAGAATATAGAGAGGGAATACAGGCGGGGGAAAGGAAGAGGATAATATAAAGAATAGAGTAGGAGAGTAGGAGGTGAAGAATATGGAAAGAATAAGGAAGCATGAAAGTAGGAAAAGAATATAGAGAGGGAATACAGGCGGGGGAAAGGAAGAGGATAATATGAAGAATAGAGTAGGAGAGTAGGAGGTGAAGAATATGGAAAGAATAAGGAAGCATGAAAGTAGGAAAAGAATATAGAGAGGGAATACAGGCGGGGGAAAGGAAGAGGATAATATAAAGAATAGAGTAGGAGAGTAGGAGGTGAAGAATATGGAAAGCATAAGGAAGCATGAAAGTAGGAAAAGAATATAGAGAGGGAATACAGGCGGGGGAAAGGAAGAGGATAATATGAAGAATAGAGTAGGAGAGTAGGAGGTGAAGAATATGGAAAGAATAAGGAAGCATGAAAGTAGGAAAAGAATATAGAGAGGGAATACAGGCGGGGGAAAGGAAGAGGATAATATGAAGAATAGAGTAGGAGAGTAGGAGGTGAAGAATATGGAAAGAATAAGGAAGCATGAAAGTAGGAAAAGAATATAGAGAGGGAATACAGGCGGGGGAAAGGAAGAGGATAATATAAAGAATAGAGTAGGAGAGTAGGAGGTGAAGAATATGGAAAGAATAAGGAAGCATGAAAGTAGGAAAAGAATATAGAGAGGGAATACAGGCGGGGGAAAGGAAGAGGATAATATAAAGAATAGAGTAGGAGAGTAGGAGGTGAAGAATATGGAAAGAATAAGGAAGCATGAAAGTAGGAAAAGAATATAGAGAGGGAATACAGGCGGGGGAAAGGAAGAGGATAATATGAAGAATAGAGTAGGAGAGTAGGAGGTGAAGAATATGGAAAGAATAAGGAAGCTTGAAAGTAGGAAAAGAATATAGAGAGGGAATACAGGCGGGGGAAAGGAAGAGGATAATATAAAGAATAGAGTAGGAGAGTAGGAGGTGAAGAATATGGAAAGAATAAGGAAGCATGAAAGTAGGAAAAGAATATAGAGAGGGAATACAGGCGGGGGAAAGGAAGAGGATAATATGAAGAATAGAGTAGGAGAGTAGGAGGTGAAGAATATGGAAAGAATAAGGAAGCATGAAAGTAGGAAAAGAATATAGAGAGGGAATACAGGCGGGGGAAAGGAAGAGGATAATATGAAGAATAGAGTAGGAGAGTAGGAGATGAAGAATATGGAAAGAATAAGGAAGCATGAAAGAAGGAAAAGAATATAGAGAGGGAATAAACGCGGGGGAAAGGAAGAGGATAATATAAAGAATAGAGTAGGAGAGTAGGAGGTGAAGAATATGGAAAGAATAAGGAAGCATGAAAGTAGGAAAAGAATATAGAGAGGGAATACAGGCGGGGGAAAGGAAGAGGATAATATGAAGAATAGAGTAGGAGAGTAGGAGGTGAAGAATATGGAAAGAATAAGGAAGCATGAAAGTAGGAAAAGAATATAGAGAGGGAATAAACGCGGGGGAAAGGAAGAGGATAATATAAAGAATAGAGTAGGAGAGTAGGAGGTGAAGAATATGGAAAGAATAAGGAAGCATGAAAGAAGGAAAAGAATATAGAGAGGGAATAAACGCGGGGGAAAGGAAGAGGATAATATAAAGAATAGAGTAGGAGAGTAGGAGGTGAAGAATATGGAAAGAATAAGGAAGCATGAAAGTAGGAAAATAATATAGAGAGGGAATAAACGCGGGGGAATAGAAGAGGATAATATAAAGAATAGAGTAGGAGAGTAGGAGGTGAAGAATATGGAAAGAATAAGGAAGCATGAAAGTAGGAAAAGAATATAGAGAGGGAATACAGGCGGGGGAAAGGAAGAGGATAATATAAAGAATAGAGTAGGAGAGTAGGAGGTGAAGAATATGGAAAGAATAAGGAAGCATGAAAGTAGGAAAAGAATATAGAGAGGGAATACAGGCGGGGGAAAGGAAGAGGATAATATGAAGAATAGAGTAGGAGAGTAGGAGGTGAAGAATATGGAAAGAATAAGGAAGCATGAAAGTAGGAAAAGAATATAGAGAGGGAATACAGGCGGTGGAAAGGAAGAAGATAATAGAAAATATAGAACAGGAGAGTAGGAGGTGAAGAATATGGAAAGAATAAGGAAGCATGAAAGTAGGAAAAGAATATATAGAGGGAATACAGGCGGGGGAAAGGAAGAGGATAATATGAAGAATAGAGTAGGAGAGTAGGAGGTGAAGAATATGGAAAGAATAAGGAAGCATGAAAGGAAAAGAATATAGAGAGGGAATACAGGCGGGGGAAAGGAAGAGGATAATATAAAGAATAGAGTAGGAGAGTAGGAGGTGAAGAATATGGAAAGAATAAGGAAGCATGAAAGATAGAAAAGAATATAGAGAGGGAATAAACGCGGGGGAAAGGAAGAGGATAATATAAAGAATAGAGTAGGAGAGTAGGAGGTGAAGAATATGGAAAGAATAAGGAAGCATGAATGAAGGAAAAGAATATAGAGAGGGAATAAACGCGGAGGAAAGGAAGAGGATAATATAAAGAATAGAGTAGGAGAGTAGGAGGTGAAGAATATGGAAAGAATAAGGAAGCATGAAAGAAGGAAAAGAATATAGAGAGGGAATAAACGCGGAGGAAAGGAAGAGGATAATATAAAGAATAGAGTAGGAGAGTAGGAGGTGAAGAATATGGAAAGAATAAGGAAGCATGAAAGAAGGAAAAGAATATAGAGAGGGAATAATCGCGGAGGAAAGGAAGAGGATAATATAAAGAATAGAGTAGGAGAGTAGGAGGTGAAGAATATGGAAAGAATAAGGAAGCATGAAAGAAGGAAAAGAATATAGAGAGGGAATAAACGCGGAGGAAAGGAAGAGGATAATATAAAGAATAGAGTAGGAGAGTAGGAGGTGAAGAATATGGAAAGAATAAGGAAGCATGAAAGAAGGAAAAGAATATAGAGAGGGAATAAACGCGGAGGAAAGGAAGAGGATAATATAAAGAATAGAGTAGGAGAGTAGGAGGTGAAGAATATGGAAAGAATAAGGAAGCATGAAAGTAGGAAAAGAATATAGAGAGGGAATAAACGCGGAGGAAAGGAAGAGGATAATATAAAGAATAGAGTAGGAGAGTAGGAGGTGAAGAATATGGAAAGAATAAGGAAGCATGAAAGTAGGAAAAGAATATAGAGAGGGAATAAACGCGGGGGAATAGAAGAGGATAATATAAAGAATAGAGTAGGAGAGTAGGAGGTGAAGAATATGGAAAGAATAAGGAAGCATGAAAGTAGGAAAAGAATATAGAGAGGGAATACAGGCGGTGGAAAGGAAGAAGATAATAGAAAATATAGAACAGGAGAGTAGGAGGTGAAGAATATGGAAAGAATAAGGAAGCATGAAAGTAGGAAAAGAATATATAGAGGGAATACAGGCGGGGGAAAGGAAGAGGATAATATGAAGAATAGAGTAGGAGAGTAGGAGGTGAAGAATATGGAAAGAATAAGGAAGCATGAAAGGAAAAGAATATAGAGAGGGAATACAGGCGGGGGAAAGGAAGAGGATAATATAAAGAATAGAGTAGGAGAGTAGGAGGTGAAGAATATGGAAAGAATAAGGAAGCATGAAAGATAGAAAAGAATATAGAGAGGGAATAAACGCGGGGGAAAGGAAGAGGATAATATAAAGAATAGAGTAGGAGAGTAGGAGGTGAAGAATATGGAAAGAATAAGGAAGCATGAATGAAGGAAAAGAATATAGAGAGGGAATAAACGCGGAGGAAAGGAAGAGGATAATATAAAGAATAGAGTAGGAGAGTAGGAGGTGAAGAATATGGAAAGAATAAGGAAGCATGAAAGAAGGAAAAGAATATAGAGAGGGAATAAACGCGGAGGAAAGGAAGAGGATAATATAAAGAATAGAGTAGGAGAGTAGGAGGTGAAGAATATGGAAAGAATAAGGAAGCATGAAAGAAGGAAAAGAATATAGAGAGGGAATAATCGCGGAGGAAAGGAAGAGGATAATATAAAGAATAGAGTAGGAGAGTAGGAGGTGAAGAATATGGAAAGAATAAGGAAGCATGAAAGAAGGAAAAGAATATAGAGAGGGAATAAACGCGGAGGAAAGGAAGAGGATAATATAAAGAATAGAGTAGGAGAGTAGGAGGTGAAGAATATGGAAAGAATAAGGAAGCATGAAAGAAGGAAAAGAATATAGAGAGGGAATAAACGCGGAGGAAAGGAAGAGGATAATATAAAGAATAGAGTAGGAGAGTAGGAGGTGAAGAATATGGAAAGAATAAGGAAGCATGAAAGTAGGAAAAGAATATAGAGAGGGAATAAACGCGGAGGAAAGGAAGAGGATAATATAAAGAATAGAGTAGGAGAGTAGGAGGTGAAGAATATGGAAAGAATAAGGAAGCATGAAAGTAGGAAAAGAATATAGAGAGGGAATAAACGCGGAGGAAAGGAAGAGGATAATATAAAGAATAGAGTAGGAGAGTAGGAGTTGAAGAATATGGAAAGAATAAGGAAGCATGAAAGAAGGAAAAGAATATAGAGAGGGAATAAACGCGGAGGAAAGGAAGAGGATAATATAAAGAATAGAGTAGGAGAGGAGGAGGTGAAGAATATGGAAAAAATAAGGAAGCATGAAAGAAGGAAAAGAATATAGAGAGGGAATAAACGCGGGGTAAAGGAAGAGGATAATATAAAGAATAGAGTAGGAGAGTAGGAAGTGAAGAATATGGAAAGAATAAGGAAGCATGAAAGAAGGAAAAGAATTTAGAGAGGGAATAAACGCGGGGGAAAGGAAGAGGATAATATAAAGAATAGAGTAGGAGAGTAGGAGGTGAAGAATATGGAAAGAATAAGGAAGCATGAAAGAAGGAAAAGAATATAGAGAGGGAATAAACGCGGAGGAAAGGAAGAGGATAATATAAAGAATAGAGTAGGAGAGTAGGAGGTGAAGAATATGGAAAAAATAAGGAAGCATGAAAGAAGGAAAAGAATATAGAGAGGGAATACAGCCGGGGGAAAGGAAGAGGATAATATAAAGAATAGAGTAGGAGAGTAGGAGGTGAAGAATATGGAAAGAATAACGAAGCATGAAAGTAGGAAAAGAATATAGAGAGGGAATAAACGCGGGGGAAAGGAAGAGGATAATATAAAGAATAGAGTAGGAGAGTAGGAGGTGAAGAATATGAAAAGAATAAGGAAGCATGAAAGAAGGAAAAGAATATAGAGAGGGAATACAGGCGGGGGAAAGGAAGAGGATAATATAAAGAATAGAGTAGGAGAGTAGGAGGTGAAGAATATGGAAAGAATAAGGAAGCATGAAAGTAGGAAAAGAATATAGAGAGGGAATAAACGCGGGGGAAAGGAAGAGGATAATATAAAGAATAGAGTAGGAGATTAGGAGGTGAAGAATATGGAAAGAATAAGGAAGCATGAAAGTAGGAAAAGAATATAGAGAGGGAATAAACGCGGGGGAAAGGAAGAGGATAATATAAAGAATAGAGTAGGAGAGTAGGAGGTGAAGAATATGGAAAGAATAAGGAAGCATGAAAGAAGGAAAAGAATATAGAGAGGGAATACAGGCGGCGGAAAGAAAGAAGATAATAGAAAATATAGAAAAGGAGAGTAGGAGGTGAAGAATATGGAAAGAATAAGGAAGCATGAAAGAAGGAAAAAAATATAGAGAGGGAATAAACGCGGGGGAAAGGAAGAGGATAATATAAAGAATAGAGTAGGAGAGTAGGAGGTGAAGAATATGGAAAGAATAAGGAAGCATGAAAGTAGGAAAAGAATATAGAGAGGGAATAAACGCGGGGGAAAGGAAGAGGATAATATAAAGAATAGAGTAGGAGAGTAGGAGGTGAAGAATATGGAAAGAATAAGGAAGCATGAAAGAAGGAAAAGAATATAGAGAGGGAATAAACGCGGGGGAAAGGAAGAGGATAATATAAAGAATAGAGTAGGAGAGTAGGAGGTGAAGAATATGGAAAAAATAAGGAAGCATGAAAGAAGGAAAAGAATATAGAGAGAGAATAAACGCGGGGGAAAGGAAGAGGATAATATAAAGAATAGAGTAGGAGAGTAGGAGGTGAAGAATATGGAAAGAATAAGGAAGCATGAAAGAAGGAAAAGAATATAGAGAGGGAATAAACGCGGGGGAAAGGAAGAGGATAATATAAAGAATAGAGTAGGAGAGTAGGAGGTGAAGAATATGGAAAGAATAAGGAAGCATGAAAGAAGGAAAAGAATATAGAGAGGGAATAAACGCGGGGGAAAGGAAGAGGATAATATAAAGAATAGAGTAGGAGAGTAGGAGGTGAAGAATATGGAAAAAATAAGGAAGCATGAAAGAAGGAAAAGAATATAGAGAGGGAATAAACGCGGGGGAAAGGAAGAGGATAATATAAAGAATAGAGTAGGAGAGTAGGAGGTGAAGAATATGGAAAGAATAAGGAAGCATGAAAGAAGGAAAAGAATATAGAGAGGGAATAAACGCGGGGGAAAGGAAGAGGATAATATAAAGAATAGAGTAGGAGAGTAGGAGGTGAAGAATATGGAAAGAATAAGGAAGCATGAAAGTAGGAAAAGAATATAGAGAGGGAATAAACGCGGGGGAAAGGAAGAGGATAATATAAAGAATAGAGTAGGAGAGTAGGAGGTGAAGAATATGGAAAGTATAAGGAAGCATGAAAGAAGGAAAAGAATATAGAGAGGGAATACAGGCGGCGGAAAGAAAGAAGATAATAGAAAATATAGAAAAGGAGAGTAGGAGTTGAAGAATATGGAAAGAATAAGGAAGCATGAAAGTAGGAAAAGAATATAGAGAGGGAATAAACGCGGGGGAAAGGAAGAGGATAATATAAAGAATAGAGTAGGAGAGTAGGAGGTGAAGAATATGGAAAGAATAAGGAAGCATGAAAGAAGGAAAAGAATATAGAGAGGGAATAAACGCGGGGGAAAGGAAGAGGATAATATAAAGAATAGAGTAGGAGAGTAGGAGGTGAAGAATATGGAAAGAATAAGGAAGCATGAAAGTAGGAAAAGAATATAGAGAGGGAATAAACGCGGGGGAAAGGAAGAGGATAATATAAAGTATTGAGTAGGAGAGTAGGAGGTGAAGAATATGGAAAGAATAAGGAAGCATGAAAGAAGGAAAAGAATATAGAGAGGGAATAAACGCGGGGGAAAGGAAGAGGATAATATAAAGAATAGAGTAGGAGAGTAGGAGGTGAAGAATATGGAAAAAATAAGGAAGCATGAAAGAAGGAAAAGAATATAGAGAGGGAATAAACGCGGGGGAAAGGAAGAGGATAATATAAAGAATAGAGTAGGAGAGTAGGAGGTGAAGAATATGGAAAGAATAAGGAAGCATGAAAGAAGGAAAAGAATATAGAGAGGGAATAAACGCGGGGGAAAGGAAGAGGATAATATAAAGAATAGAGTAGGAGAGTAGGAGGTGAAGAATATGGAAAGATTAAGGAAGCATGAAAGAAGGAAAAGAATATAGAGAGGGAATAAACGCGGGGGAAAGGAAGAGGATAATATAAAGAATAGAGTAGGAGAGTAGGAGGTGAAGAATATGGAAAAAATAAGGAAGCATGAAAGAAGGAAAAGAATATAGAGAGGGAATAAACGCGGGGGAAAGGAAGAGGATAATATAAAGAATAGAGTAGGAGAGTAGGAGGTGAAGAATATGGAAAGAATAAGGAAGCATGAAAGAAGGAAAAGAATATAGAGAGGGAATAAACGCGGGGGAAAGGAAGAGGATAATATAAAGAATAGAGTAGGAGTGTAGGAGGTGAAGAATATGGAAAAAATAAGGAAGCATGAAAGAAGGAAAAGAATATAGAGAGGGAATAAACGCGGGGGAAAGGAAGAGGATAATATAAAGAATAGAGTAGGAGAGTAGGCGGTGAAGAATATGGAAAGAATAAGGAAGCATGAAAGAAGGAAAAGAATATAGAGAGGGAATAAACGCGGAGGAAAGGAAGAGGATAATATAAAGAATAGAGTAGGAGAGTAGGAGGTGAAGAATATGGAAAAAATAAGGAAGCATGAAAGAAGGAAAAGAATATAGAGAGGGAATAAACGCGGGGGAAAGGAAGAGGATAATATAAAGAATAGAGTAGGAGAGTAGGAGGTGAAGAATATGGAAAGAATAAGGAAGCATGAAAGAAGGAAAAGAATATAGAGAGGGAATAAACGCGGGGGAAAGGAAGAGGATAATATAAAGAATAGAGTAGGAGAGTAGGAGGTGAAGAATATGGAAAAAATAAGGAAGCATGAAAGAAGGAAAAGAATATAGAGAGGGCATAAACGCGGGGGAAAGGAAGAGGATAATATAAAGAATAGAGTAGGAGAGTAGGAGGTGAAGAATATGGAAAGAATAAGGAAGCATGAAAGAAGGAAAAGAATATAGAGAGGGAATAAACGCGGGGGAAAGGAAGAGGATAATATAAAGAATAGAGTAGGAGAGTAGGAGGTGAAGAATATGGAAAAAATAAGGAAGCATGAAAGAAGGAAAAGAATATAGAGCGGGAATAAACGCGGGGGAAAGGAAGAGGATAATATAAAGAATAGAGTAGGAGAGTAGGAGGTGAAGAATATGGAAAGAATAAGGAAGCATGAAAGAAGGAAATGATTATAGAGAGGGAATAAACGCGGAGGAAAGGAAGAGGATAATATAAAGAATAGAGTAGGAGAGTAGGAGGTGAAGAATATGGAAAAAATAAGGAAGCATGAAAGAAGGAAAAGAATATAGAGAGGGAATAAACGCTGGGGAAAGGAAGAGGATAATATAAAGAATAGAGAAGGAGAGTAGGAGGTGAAGAATATGGAAAGAATAAGGAAGCATGAAAGAAGGAAAAGAATATAGAGAGGGAATAAACGCGGGGGAAAGGAAGAGGATAATATAAAGAATAGAGAAGGAGAGTAGGAGGTGAAGAATATGGAAAAAATAAGGATGCATGAAAGAAGGAAAAGAATATAGAGAGGGAATAAACGCGGGGGAAAGGAAGAGGATAATATAAAGAATAGAGTAGGAGAGTAGGAGGTGAAGAATATGGAAAAAATAAGGAAGCATGAAAGAAGGAAAAGAATATAGAGAGGGAATAAACGCGGGGGAAAGGAAGAGGATAATATAAAGAATAGAGTAGGAGAGTAGGAGCTGAAGAATATGGAAAGAATAAGGAAGCATGAAAGAACGAAAAGAATATAGACAGGGAATACAGGCGGGGGAAAGGAAGAGGATAATATAAAGAATAGAGTAGGAGAGTAGGAGGTGAAGAATATGGAAAAAATAAGGAAGCATGAAAGAAGGAAAAGAATATAGAGAGGGAATAAACGCGGGGGAAAGGAAGAGGATAATATAAAGAATAGAGTAGGAGAGTAGGAGGTGAAGAATATGGAAAGAATAAGGAAGCATGAAAGAAGGAAAAGATTATAGAGAGGGAATAAACGCGGGGGAAAGGAAGAGGATAATATAAAGAATAGAGAAGGAAAGTAGGAGGTGAAGAATATGGAAAGAATAAGGAAGCGAGAATGAAGGAAAAGAATATAGAGAGGGAAACAGGCGGGGGAAAGGAAGAAGATAATATAAAGAATAGATAAGGAGAGTAGGAGGAGTAGAATATAGAAAGAATCAGGAAGCGAGAAAGAAGGGAAAGAATATAGAGAGGGAATACAGGCGGGTGAAAGGAGAAGGTAATATAAAGAATAGAGAAGGAGAGTAGGAGGAGAATGATGTACAGATGATAAACGTGCAGATAAAGGAAGAAAGAAATTATATTGACCCTAAGAGGGAAAAGAGCAGAAAAAATAGTGAATTGAAGAGGAAGATGAGGAGGAAACATAGTGTTAAAGTGTGAGGAAATATACTGAAAGAAGTAAGTAGAGAAAGAAGAAGAAAACACCTTTTAATGAAGAGGAAGAAGAGGAGAGAGGAGGAGTTAAATGGCGGAGAGGAGCAGTGTGGTGGATGGGCGAGGTGTTAAATGAGGAATGTTTGACAGGTCTGTGAAAAGTACATTGGGCATTAGCCAGGTGCTCTCCTCCGAAGTCAAGATGCTCTTTCGCATCCTGCGTAATCTTCCGCCGCCCTCACCAACACTTTCCTACGGTATTGCACATACCCGATCATCGTTTTCTACCTGCAAAACCCTAACCCTACCCATCGACAAGGGAGTGGATCAAAAAAAAAAAAATAAATAAATAAAAAAATACGCCCTCTGCTTAAACTTTCTAAAGCGGATAGCCGACATCATCTATTGCATTTTGTGCAACTTTCACTTGCAATCGTAGTGACGCCCACATATACATTGGCGTGCAAAAGTGTTGGGTCAACCACATAAAATGATTATCCACCCTTATTGTATTAATAAGTTAAGATTGTTTAATGGTATCCATTTATCATTAGTACCCGTGGACCTTGAAGATGGAAAATAGGCTGTTGCCTTTTTATAATTGCTTTGTCAGAGAAGACTTTCTTTCCTTTTATGTGTCGTGTCCTTTCAGGACTTAGGCAATCATGGCTCTCCGCCTTCTCTATCCCTAGCAGCTCTCAACAAGTCCCTTCCCTCTGCTTCCTTCTCCAGACCATGTTCCGTCGTCCTCTTGCTTAAGCCTTCCAGTTATGTCACGCGTTGTTTTCCCTTTCCCTCTATTCATATTTATCTATTATATAAATTTTGTCTCTTTGGAAAGATGGGAACAGTTACAGAACGATTTCTACCAACCTGAATATTCCTTTTACTACAATTGCTTCGTTCATTGCATGTCAGTTATCAGTTATCTAACTAACGCCTTTATCCACTATGCCATGTGTCCTCAGTTAGATCCAGTGGCAGGATCCAAAGAGTTGTGAGTTCAATACCCGGTTAAGGCAGTGGAGAATTTGGAGAGGGGAATTAACAGGAGATAACTGATAACCGACATCCATTAAACATGGCACGTGGAACTAGAACAGTCTACCCCAGTGAGCGAAATAAAGGGTTCAGTTCGACATTCCAACCACCTGAATAAGGCCGGAGCGTACAACGGCCGAAACGTTGTAATAAATATGGCGACCAAGATGAGGACAATAGTCCGAATAATGTAAATAAAAATGTAAATATATAATGTAAATGTAATGTAAATAAAACCAAATATATATATATATATATATATATATATATTCTTTTAGCTGTATTCTTTATTGCTCTTAGCTCTGTCGCGGGCCACTCTGTTTATTAAAGCCCACGTCAAGATATTTCTTTAGCTCTGTTTTTTTTTTTTTCTTTTTTTTTAAAGCGTTTCACCCCAAGCAAGGCGGGAAGCCACTAGGACGCAAGGGCTTCCAGAAGATTTGAAGCAAGATCAGATAGGTGTGATAGAGGAAATGACGAGGAGAAGAATAGTGGATAGATCAAGGCAACTGGAGATGTCGATTGACATTACATTTGAATAGTTGGACATTATAGCTATCAGGGGAACTGGAATAGGGAAGGGAGTTACACAGGCGAGAGGTGCGAGACATGAAGCTATTGGAGTAGAAGAGACGGCTACATTTAGTAGTTTCGACAGTGAAAGGGTAAGAGCGGGATGCCAGCCTAGTAGCATCAAGTAGCGCTTGAACTCATGAAGTCTGGGAACCAGCGAAAGCAGCTCCTCGGAGCAATTTCCATGAAAGTATTTGTAAAAAAGACAGAGAGGGGCGACGGCGTTTCTGTGAGAAAGTGACTGTAAACGAGATGCCAGAGCAGGGCCAATTATATTGCATATCCGCCTCTGGAGCTTATCAAGAACCCCGAGGCAAACAGAAGGGGCTCCAGACCATATATGGCAGCAATACTCCATTATGACATTAGTTAAGATGATACATTCGACATTACAATTGGTTCCCCCAAACGGAAATAACTTATGGCTCAACTTAATATCACTGGTTTTTTCGACTAATCACTTTACTCCCACGAGAATATTTACCGACATTTGCTTTATGTAGACAGCGGACTATTTTTACTTATAAAACAGGGTTGTAGTGCATGCGGGGTGGACGAATATTCTTCCCTCTTTGTGGCTTGCGAAATCTGCACGCTTAAAACTTTACGTAGAAATTCTCTTTGAGTGACGGGGTTATTGCGCCAAATGTTGTTTTTGAGTAGCTTTCTCGTTTTTAACTATACTCCATTAGAAACGATTACACCCGCTTCCTACTATTTTTTTTAGTTTTTTTTTTTTTTTTTAGTTTTTTTTCGTACCTAAAGAAGAGTGGCAGGTGCAACAGGTCGCTGAAGTGTAATTCTGAAGAATCTGCCTTTAACAGCCTGTAACGCATTTTGCATCTCCACAGTCCAAACATCTCAGATACTGACTCTAACTAATTATAGTGATTGACTAAGCCTGGCACAAGGCCAAGAGTGTAAGGTGCCCAAAGAGGATAGATCTCATAATTGTAGGAATGCTACATATCTACTATCTGCTAGATAGATTTTTTCCCACCCATTGCACTGTGGGAGAGTACCCAATTATCTACCTTGTTTTGTTTCGTAAAAAAAACACACTGTAAAAGGCCCGCGAGCCACTCGAGGTAGAGGGTTACAAAGTAAGAGGCACAATTTAGGCGGATAGGTGAGGAAGAGGACCGTCAGCTCGAGATTTGAACAGCATAAGATTGTAGTGATTGGGAAATGATCGTCTTGGGAGTCGATTCCGCAGGTCAGTTGTTCGCGGGAAGAAGCTGCTCGAGTGGAACTTACATCTCACCAATGGAATACGAAGGGAATAAGGTTGGTTCGCTAGAATGGGCGTAGCATGGCGTGAAGTTTAGAACTGGTGGAACTAAAAAATAGTGTTCGCCTGAGCACATTCCGTGGAAATAGCGATAGAGCAGTGAGTGGTTTGCGACATTTCGTTTGTGAGAAAAGGGGTTGTAGGGTGGAAAATAACTTGTCACCCACAAGAACACGGAGACGCTTTTGGACTCTATCGAGACTAGAAAGTGAGGAATGGACCGCTCTAGTCCCAATATGGCAGCAGTACTCCATTTTCGGTCTGACCTAACACTTATAAAGGTAGAGGATAGCATGGGGAGTCAAGTTCAGGGAACCGATCATTTTTCCTGCAACTTTAGCGATTGATCGTTAGTACGAGTTCCACTCGAGGTCTGGGTTGAATTTAAGGCCCAATAGTCCCTCAAAGCCCAGGGCCTCCCCGAGGGAACATCGTGATTGGTGATAGTTCAGGGTTCGATCAGCGATGATGGAATGTAACTAGTTTGGCGTTCGAGGAATT
Organism: Acanthosepion lycidas; assembly: GCA_963932145.1. Taxonomy (NCBI): domain Eukaryota; kingdom Metazoa; phylum Mollusca; class Cephalopoda; order Sepiida; family Sepiidae; genus Acanthosepion; species Acanthosepion lycidas. The sequence continues at coordinate 33,137,215 of OZ010586.1, forward strand.
TAATGCAACTAGCCTGTATTTTTTTTCGCACTGAGATGTTAGAGCTAGATCGGAGAAAAGTGGTCAATGAAAAATTTGTCCATATACTAGAATTTTTGCTCTGTTCCGAACCATCTTATTACTCTGATCAGTGCATTTTGCCAATGTTACCATTGAAAATAATATCCATGTGTCTCGTTCGGGCAATGTCGATTTAATTGAGCCATTAGCGCTAATATATCGACCTAATAAATAAGACGCAAAGAGAAATCCGACAACAATATCACAAAAATACTGATGTAATGGAATAACCAGTTACCCCCATGAGTGATTGCACTACCTACAAAGTCTACTGTGAGAGCGAGACGACGCAAGCACGTCCGACCTTCCCATTAGTGGCACTCATTACTAGTGTATAACTGTACCGTTATTTCATATTGTACTCGTTGTGTACAATAAACCTGTCTTCTGGTATCCACCTAGTGTTATGTGTTTATTCCCTTAGCACGGAATATAGGTTCAGGAATATAATACTATACTGTATAATATAGGTTCGGAATATAATACTATACTGTATAAGCCGTAAAATACGATTACAAGTACAAGAAGATTTACGCATAAAAGATTTCACCATAAAAACCGAATAACCCAACATCATTTAAATTTCTATCAACTTAGAAATAATCATACGAAATATACTTTACAACTAAAACAAACTAATAAACAAAAAACGACACCACACCAAACTAACGCGTGAAGACCCGATACCCGAAAAAAAATTAAAAAATAAATAAAAAAGCACAGAAAAAAAGAAATGATACCCACCAATGCATGTAGACGCGACGCTCAAAAACCACAAAGAAATAAAAATAGTAATCGTAATAAATAGGTTAAAAAAAAACGAAAAAAAAAGTAGTAATTATTATAAACAATAAACGAAGTGTCAGGAAAAATAAAATCTAAAAGGGGGTGGGTTCAATAAATGAGGCGGTTGGAAAATTATTAAAAGCCAGTCTTTCAAACTATCGCATCAAACTATCGAATAAATAAAAGTAAAAATAAATGTCATTAATGTATTTAAATAAAATTCTTTAAGAAATTCGAAAATGGTTCCATTAATTCTGAAAAATGTTGCAATATAAAGACGAAGGAAAGCATTTACATCTGTAAATCCTTTCTTGATTAAAGTATCGGGTTTCGACTGATTACCCAAGTACAACAGCGTTGAAGCTGGTCCGTACTGTACTCTTTATAGAGAAGAAAAGAAAAGAGAGAGAGAGAGAGCAAAAGAAAGAAAGAAAGAAAGAAAAAAAGAAAGAAAGAATGAAAGAAAGAGAAAAATTGATTAGGTATTAGGTTGGTGCAAAAATAATATCGTTTTCTCACATAGTAACATATGTGAGAAAACGACAATATTTTTGCACCAACCTAATATTATGGGAAGCAGAAGAAAAGAGAGAGGTAGTTTTATATAATGAAGCAAGCGAGGTAGACATAAAAATGAACATAAAACAAAATAAAAGCAAGAGTGAGTTTTATATAAAGCATTGCAGTGAGAAGGACATTTATGGAAAAGAAAGAAAGAATGAAACAAACAAAGGACAAACAAACAAAGAATTTATGGGAAGTCGCGAGAAATAAATTTATGGACATTTAAGAAAGAAAGAAAGAAAGAAAGAAAGAAAGAAAGAAAGAAAGGGTTATTTATTGGTAAGTAGCGAGAAATAATGAATCTATGGATGAAATTGTGACCAAATAGCGGGAAAAGAATGAATGTATGTGAAAGAAAGAAAGAAAGAAAGAAAGAAAGAAAGAAAGAATGAGTCTATGAATGAATTTGTGAGCAAATAGCGAGAAAGGAATGAATGGATATAAAAGAAAGAAAAAAAAAGAAAAAGAAAGAAAAAGAAAGAATTAATCTATGAATGAATTTGTGAGCAAATAGCGAGAAAAGAATGAATGTATGTGAAAGAAAGAAAGAAAGAAAGAAAGAAAGAAAGAAAGAAAATGAGCAAGTAGCGGGAAAGAAATTAATGGATATAAAAGAAAAAAAATTATTTATATAAGAAAACAAGAGAGAAAGATTTTTGAGATTTATAGAAAATAAAAGAATAGAAAGAGGGGGACTTAATATAAGAAAATCAAACGAGAAAAAAAAACATTAACAAGCTTTATAGAAAACGAAATAAAAAAGAGAGGTTGAGATTTACATAGGTAAGCAAGCGACAGGAAAATTGATAGAAAACAGAAGAAAAAAAGCGATGGGGTTTATATGAATAAGCATACAAGAATGAAATACGTAGAAATTTATAGAAAAAAAAAGAGAAGTTGGTTTATATAAGCAAAAAAGAGAGGAAAACAAAACTTTATAGACGGTAAAGAAACGAGAGAGAAAGTAAGAGAAAAGAGGAATTTATAGAAAATAAATATGAAGACAGATTTTTTAAAAAAGAGAACCACCCCCAAATTCAAGATAGTCGGTTATATAAAATCGTTTTGAAAGTATACGCCCAATCGAAAAAAAAAAAAAAAAAATCGTATCTCCTTCATGTCTAAGATTACAGAGTGATTTCTGTTAAACACTTCAGAGCAGACGACAGGGAAGCGGATGTGATAACGTTTTGTAAAAAATAAATAAAAAAATAAATCGGCTTAAATTCATAGAATATAAATGAAATAAGATAAACGTTCCCAACGATGTTTATCTGCACTTAACATATTCGCTATCTGAGATAAAGTTAATCAATAAGTCCAGATACATAATTTTTTTCTATGTGCCGTGTCTTTTCAAGACTTTGGCGATCATGACTCTCCACGATTTCTTATCTTTTTTTTTGTTTTGTTGCTCTTAATAAATTTCCTCTTTTTGCTATCTCTCCTAAATCCTGTTCCGCCATCCATTTACTCACGTTCGCTAGGGGGGTTATGCGTTGTTTTCCACTGCTTCTCTTGACTTCCAATCTGTCCTGTGAGTATCAAAATTTCCAAGCCCTCTTTCCTCAGTACATACCCCAGAAATTTCAACTGTCTCTTCCTGACGTTAACTATGTTTCCTTTTTGTTTCCATTTTCTCTAAAACTTCGCCGTTGTTCAAATGTTCTAAGCATGGCATCCCAAGCATCTTTCTGTAGAACCAGATAGAAAATGATTCTTTTGGGCACTTCGACTTGGTTATCAAGCTTGTCTCGCTAAGACAATTAAGACTGAATAGTGAGTTCGATTCTCACTGAGTGTGTCCCATACTTTCGGCCTTGTGCCACGTCTAAATGACGCTTATAAAACCACTATAGAGACTGCTTTTTCTTAAACACCCCAGAGCAGACGGCGAGGCAGCGGATCTGATAAGGTTTTGTAGGAGAAAAAAAGGTTTAATTTCATTGAATATAAATGAGATAGGCTAAACATTTCCAATGATGTTTACCTACACTTAATATGGGAGATAAGAAAGCTAATCAATAAGTTAGTTACCCGATACATATCAGTGTTGAATTTTGATCAGAAATTTTCCCCTGTATAATGTTCAGTCTTTATGTTTAATTTTCAACACTGAACTAACAAGAGATATTTGAAATTTCTAGGCCGTATAATGAGGAAAGGCGGCTTGGAGAATTTACACTGACAAGGCATACTGAAGGCAAGAGGGACAGCTGAAAACATCGACTAATGTACCTAACAAGCTCGTATAAAAGAATGGCAGAATAGGGGGTGAAAGGTATAGTAAAAAAGATAAATCTTGCTAAGAGCGATAAAGGATAGGAAGTTGTGGAGAGGCATGATCACCCACGTCCTGAAGAAGATTGAATTGAGTAAATTGACCAGAAAGAACTGTTTGGTCCGTGGTAATACCACGCTCGATGATACTGTTGTGATTTCAGAAGCAAATTTGCTGGCGCCATATTCAACAGATTTGAATTTTCCTTCTTCTAGACTGGTTGACCATTGTGTGCCCCTGTATTTTACCCTTACACGTGTGCATGTGTAGAGTGGGGGTAATTTTTCCCTTACACGTGTGCATATGTAGAGTGGGGGGGATAATTGGATTCATACATTTCCTAAGGCTATTAGTGCAAAGGAAACACAACAAAAGGCCGTAATTTGAACTACAATCGCCGATTCCTTATCGAAGTTAAGCAACGCTGAGAATGGTTTGTTCCCAGATGGGTGACCGATGGTAGATACTAGGTGCGGCAAGTTACGCGACGGGCTCCAAACGAGTCTGCGATGGATACAATCTCACTAGTTGTACTAAGAGAAGACCTCGATACGCAGATGTGTTTCTGGGGTGACAGGTCGTAAGACCTATCTGGAGTTGGGCAAGTGAAGTTAGTGTGAGTGGCTCACCGATTCCATTTCACGCGTCGGTGACCATTACACGTTCATAAAGACGTGCTTGCCCACACTCTCTCTCACCCACACACACACACACACACACACACACACACACACACACACTCTCTCTCTCTCTCTCTCTCTCTCTATATATATATATATATATATATATATATATATATATATATTATATATATGTAAAATGCGTACTTTGAAGTTAACGCCCATAGGCGACTGTTTCTTTCATGTTAAACTAAATCACCAGGCCTCTGGGCTTTGACTTCAATATACACTTTTATATATACATGAGCTTTATCCCTAATAGTGAGCACTTAAACCCATAAATATATAAATATAGCATATTTTAAACTATATATATATATATATATATATATATATATATATATATATATATATATATATATATATATCATAACGAGACAGTGGGTGTAAATATAAAGAGACTAGAAAAACTGAATTATATATTTTATATATAAATATATTTATATATATATATATATATATATATATATATATATATATATATATATATTATAAATAAAATATTAAAATATTATGTTCTACCTTGTATCGAGCACATTTTTAAAAAAGTAAATGCTGATGATATTTTCCCCTGGGCATTTTTTGAGAAAAGAAAAATTACCCATAAAACCCCATAAAACCCCAGAGTAAGTTGTGGTCTGTACTTGTGTCAACAATACTTTGTATTCCTTTAAGTGATCACTTCAATGATTCTATTTGAATGAATTTCCAATTAATCTGAGGGATCCAACTTCAACTAGTATTGTTGATACCCACATGTGTCTTATTTTTTGAGATTTCGATTTCAAGGTCTTTTTATTTCTATAGGTTTTTTATGCTCTTCAAAGACACATTACAATCCGCATGGACTGCCGTGACAATATGAAGGCATATTCTGATTTTGTGCTCTTTGATCACAATATTTGGGCGATTAGCTTTGATTGTTCTGTTTGTGTGTATTGTAAAATCCCATAAAATTGTAACAGGTCCTATCTCCATAACCGGATCTGGGTGGTGTTCATACCAATTTTTTACAATTTCCTTTCCCTAAAAGTTGCAAATTATTCAATGCAGATATTAGCCCATTCTGTCATGCTGGGTTTTATATTCAGTGGGTGACAATACTGTGCAACCTGTTACAATATGTCTAATTGCTTTTGGATATTTATCATAGATTCTGCATTTTGGGCTAACACAGTTTTTCAGCATATGTGGTTGGTAATTTCTAGCTAACAAACATTGGTTCTGTGCAGCAAGAATAAAACCTTCGGTTTCAGCTTTTAAACCTGCAATACATAGCCACTGATGGGTACAGGGTTTGTCGACATCAGTTTGTTTGGTACGGACAGAATATTGACCATGAACTGGATTATCATGCCATCGTTTCTGCATTTGGTACATTGCATTTGCTTTCTTTTTTAAGCTTTTTGTCGCTACATTAGGTGTATAATGTTTTGCCTACATTTCTTCACCCACTTGAGATTCCATTTTGAATTTATTGGCTTCCTTTATTACTGAGTGGGGATTCTTACTTCTTTCATGTTCTTTAACGCAAATCATCATCCAGTCTTCTGTAGTTTCCAGGTAGCTTTGAAGGCCGATTGTTGTAGTTTTGTAGGACAGTTCTAGTTGAACTAATCCTCTGCCTCCTTCGGATATGGACACATAGAGACGATCGACATCAGCCTTAGGAAAATACATGCGATGGCAAGTGAGAAGCTTTCTCGTTTTGGCGTCCATTTGCTTGATGTCAGCTATGGTCTAATTAAGGATGTTGAAACTGTATTGCACTACAGCTACAGCCAATGTGTTTATGGCTGATATTCTGTTTTGTGAATTCAACTCTGTATTCAGTACCAGATGCAAACGTCTGTAGTATTCTTTTCTTACTTTCTCCTTCATTTGGGTATGCTTAATTCCATCTTCGCTGACTCCTAGGTATCTATAGGCTTCTTCTTGTTACAGTTCCCTAATCTTTGTGAAAAAATCTAGATCTGTTGAGTGTGTTTCTCCCTTTCTTGAATGTTACTTTTTGCACATTTATCTGATCCAAAACCCATACCTAAGTTATTACTGAAACATTTTACAGTATTGAGGAAACCCTTCAACTCATTAACGTCTTTGACAAAGAGTTTGAGATCATCTATGTAGAACAAGTGGTTAAATACTTTCTTGTTTACTTTGTATCTATAGCTATTATTATTTAATTTATGCGAAAGGAGGATTAAGGACAAACAAAACAGAGGGTGTGGCAGGGAGTCTCCTGGAAAGTTTGCTCGTCGGATATTCAGGCGGTTGGAAGTGGCAGTGCTTTTGGTGTGATTTAGGTATAATGTTTTCCAGTTTAATTCTATATTTAAGGAAATTTACTATCACTGAGGAGACTGTACATTTTCAAAACTTTAAGGGTCCTAGAATGTGGCACAATATCAAAGCCTTAACGGTAATCTATCCATGATGTAGGGATATTTCTGCCTCTTTTTTTCTGCATTTTTTCAGGATCATTTTGTTTATCAATAGTTGATGTTTGCAAGCATATGAATCTCTTCGAAATCCCTTCTGTTTCAAGGGGAGAATGTTGTTTTTATCAAGAAAAGAGTAAGTACAGTTCGTCAGGAGAGACGTGATCAATTTATGTGGTGGGCAGACATGTTATTGGCCTATAATATTTTTCAGATCTAACCCTACACTCGTTTTTAGTAGTAAGTATGTAATACCTTTAGTGATTCATTCAGGGACTTTATTGGGATTATTAATTAGCACTGATGAAGTTTGCGGAAGGGTTTTATGGACTGATGACAGATGATAGAACCAAAAATTGTGTTCCTTGTCATTTCCTGGGGATTTCCATTTTGGGGGATTTCGTTATAGCTTGCCTAACATTATTATTGGTTATATTTTTTGTAGAGGTTTATCCTTTATTTTTTTCTTCTCGTTCGATCCATTCTGATTTGGGATTATATCCATTTTGTCTGCTCCAGATATTCTCCCAAAATGGTTGCATTTCTTCAATAGTCTGTGGCTTTTTGACTCCATAAATGCTTTTCCAATATCCTTGTAAAACTTCTTGACTTCCGTTCGGAATTATTTCCTTTATTGGTGGAATTAAATTTAGTAATTGTTGTGACCTAGTAAATGTTTAAAGAAATAACAAAACAAGTGTTGAAGATATATCATATATTAAACAGTAAGTACAACAGAAGAGTATTACACGACTAGTGAGTGTGTGTCGGTTGAGCCAGCGTTCAATCTATTCGACTCTTCCCTCAAGGCCTTCTCTCCTACTAATTTTATAGTAGGTGGAAGAATCCAACATAGACTCTTTAGAGGGAGGACACCACAACAGTAATTTAATTTAATATTTCCGCTTTATCTTCCTGTGTTTGCTTGTTGAAACATTTGGGTTTCTGTGGACTATTTTCTGAATCATCAGATTTCCTCTCTTTTTCGTTTTAATTTTACCTGCCAAACTGACTCTTTTTGTTTGTTGTTTGATCATTTATTTGTCTTGACATTAAGTTTCCCATTAGCTGCTAAAGCTGTTGTGTATATGACTTTATTTACTTCTGTGTCGTCAGCCATTTGTTTGTCTGTTAACAGTGTTTTCAGTGCAGCATTATATATTCACACAATATGTTTATTAGACTTTGTCATATGAAAGTTTGGGAGCTAGTCTCTGTCTGATATTTGTGTGCAAGTTACTCTGCTGAGTATTTGAGCGATGTCGTTTTTCGCTTCCGTGATTTCACCACTGTTGTTTTCAAGGAATTCTTCCCTAATTTAATTCATCTTCAACGACATGATCTCAATAACTGCAATTGTTTATGTCGCAAGTAGATTTTTCCGTTTTATCTCCTGAGAGATTATTATTACTTATTTCATTTATTATAGTTTTTACTTCATCCTCTGTCATATTATTTATTTCCACACTTACCTCATTTTCCTTCGGCAGATGGAGGTGAAAATACTCTCAAGTAATAAGCTTCATTCCTAGAAGGAACTTTTTTTCAAACTAATAATGGTTTTATCAATGAAGTTAAACATATTTTTAATTTTTTATTTATTTATTGTATTTTGCCTTATATTTAGTTTTATCTGATCTATTTACGCATTTGAAAGTTTTTATTTTATTTTATTTAGCACGATGTCCCTGCGGACAGATTTTGGTTGAGATAGGGTTTCATTTCAGTTATATATTTTATTTCAATCTAGTATAAGTATTTGTTTGTAAGCATTGAGATTCTTGCTTTTTTTTTTCTTTCTTTTTTTTATCCTTGACCACCAAGGGGCAGTTTTGTTCAAGATACCAATTCTAGGACGACTGTCGAATAAGACTAAAGAGCTAGTCCTACCCATGAAGCAAAGGAGTTATATTTATAAGTTCAGTATTTGAGAGTTCTTCAGCTAGTACCTGCATTCAAGGAGGTAACTTAAGGATATGGAAATGGTACTGAATATAAGTTTTAACTTACTATAAGTCACAATAGCCATTACCGAATAAAAAGTCAGAGGTGACTTTACATTTGGGTTATTGTTATTATTATTATTATTATTATAAATATTATTATTATTATTATTATTTCGATTTCTGCTATGGCCACATTACCTACGAAGTCTGCGGGAAGACCTAAGGCAGGTAGTCATGTGGTCATGTGTTGTTATGGCTGTTATTATTATTATTATCATTATTATTATTATTATTATTATTATTATTATTTTGTCTTATACTTAGTTTTATCTGATCTATTTCTGCATTTGAGAGTTTTTATTTCGCACGAAGTCCCCGCGGGCATTGGCAAGTAGATTTGGGTTAAGATTTCAGTTCCTATCTTAACTCTCTATATGTCTGATCCAGGATATTCTTTTATGAATTTTCAGGAAAAAAGGATGTCATGCCTTGTTGATACACTTTGCAATTCGATTTCATTCGCTTTCTTTTTTATTAATTGATTTAGCATTGAGTCACTTGGTCTACGGTTGGAATTAGTCTGGGTTTAGAGACCAGATGTCTCATAGTTGTTGGAAGAGTTTGTTCCAGTGACAGATTTTTCGGACCCAGACTGCTTCCTCTTTGAGGGACGCGTCCCTTGTTGACCCGGGTGACGACCGATTCGGTATTTATGTGTAAGCATTGAGATTCTTGCTTTCTTTTTTTTTCTTTTTTTTTTTTTTTTCGTTTTATCCTTGACCGTCATAATTTTGTTCAAGATACCAGCTCTAGGACGATTGTCGACCAAGACTAAAGAGCTCATCCTGCCCATGAAAGTTATATTCACAAGTCCAGGGTTCAAGAGTTCTTCATCTATTACCTGCATTCAGGTAGGTAACTTAGGGATATGGAAAGAGTACTGAATATAAGTTTTAACTTAGTATAAGTCACAATAGCCATTACCAGATAAAAGGTCGGAGGTGAATTTACATTGGTGTTATTATTATTATTATTATTATTATTATTATTATTATTATTATTATTCAATTTCTGCTATGGTCGCATTACCTACCAATTTGCGGAAGACCTAAGGCGGTTAGTGGTGTGTTGTTATGGCTACATTACATGATTTGTTTTTCTAAAACCCATAACGTCAATAGCGTTGCATGAGTTACAAAGCTACACAGAGTTACAAAGGATGGTAAATGCGATACTGAGATCCGTAGACGTATTGGGATGGTCAAGGACGCATTCCTAAATCTGGGCAGGGCATTGCGAGACAGGAGGATTTCTTTGGTAACGAAGAAAAGAATACTGAGCTGTTACATGACATCTGTCCTTCTTTACGGCAGCGAATGTTGGACGATTTCCCCAAAGATGAAGAAGAGGCTTGAGGTGACAGAGATATGGTTCTACAGAAGGATGCTAAGAATATCATGGACCGAGCGTTTAAGCAACGATGAAGTGTTAAAGAGGAGGCTTATACTTAAACATCAGGAACAGGAAGCTGAAGTTTATGGGACACATAATGAGGAAGGAGGGCCTGGAGAATCTGATACTCACGGGTTGAATAGAGGGAAAGAGGGACAAGGGAAAACAACACGTGACATACTTGGCGGGATTAAGCAAATGGATGACAGAACGTGGTCTGGGAGAGGTTTGCAGATGGAAAGAATTTGTTGAGAGCTACAAGGTTGTAGAGGAAGGTGGAGAGCCATGATCGCCTACGTCCTGAAAGGACAGGACATATAGAAAAAAGATCCATTATTGTTGTAAGGGTGCATGCAACAGCAAGAAAAGCTTCCACTTACTTAAGCGCCTATAAACGTAATATCTCATGTTCCAAATTCTGATATTTTTCCTCCTTTTTCATTTTTTTCTCAACTACTACTACTACTATTATTATTATGATGATCATCCTTGATTTCTGGCGTTTACACATTTCTTTCCGGGTCCCGCCCAGGGACCTAAGGTTAGAAATGGCATCATGACACTTTCCACTGACAAAAAAAAAAAAAAAATTACATAGATAAAGCCCTTCGTAAAGTGTGGGCTGTACTTGTCAGAACAAATTTTTGTATCTCCTTGAGGTATGGACTTCCAGGAATCCCTTCAATTAGTCTACTACAATCTTTTCCAACCAGTCCTAGGGCTTCAGCTACAAAAGGGATTGTTGATGTTCCCATATGCCACATTTTTGAGATTTCTATTTCAAGGTCCTTGTATTTTGACAGCTTTTTGAATATCTTCAAAGACACATTGCAGTCAGTAGGGAGTGTCATATCAATAAGGAGGCACTTTTTTTGTTTGTGGTCTTTAATAACAATGTCTGGGCGGTCGGCCTTGATTGTTCTGTCAGTGTGTATTGTGTAGTCCCATAGAATTGTAACAGGTCCTATCTCCGTAACCGGGTCTGGGTGGTGTTCATACCATTTCTTTTCAGTTTCCTTCCCATAGAAGTTGCTTATTGTTATTATTATTATTATTATTATTATTATTATTATTATTATTATTATTATTATTATTATTATAATATAAAGCTGCCTTTTTTTTCGTTCCTTAGTTATTTAAAACGTACGTTATTCCCTGCCAGTATCCCGTAAATAATGGACTATTCCGTTTTGATCACAAGTAAAGATGAAAACGACACATCTGAGACGCTGTTGGGTTTCCGTGAGAAAAAGAAAGAAAAGAAAAGACAAAGAAATCAATAACGCCCTGATGTTTAACGTCTGCTTCAGTGAAATGGAAGAACTCGTCAATATTCAATCTTTTCATTTGTACCCTCTTCTTTAAATGATGACCTAATTCATCATTCTGAGTGTTAATGCAATACTTTCTTAAAACTCAAACATCTAACGTTGCCATAAAGGAACTTCCATTTTATAGTCGTAGAACTCACACTGAGCTTATTCAATCATTAACTTAAGAATTATGATTCATCTGAAAATTTAAATAAAAAAGCTGTGAAATTTTCACAGGTATTCACAGGTTATTAATATTATTAAAAAAAATTCAGGACAGTCCAAATTCCACGTTTTATCCAAGATTTTCTTTCTAATTTTAAATGCTTACAGTTATAAACACTAAATTTTTCCTTAATATGTACTGTTGAAATGGGTGGAGCGGCTCCTGTGGTCGAGGTTCTTATATGTCATCAGATATGTTAAGCAATATTTACATGGCCGAAAATAAAGGATAAATTTATATACTATTTAAAAATTTGATTTCTCATTTCCCCCCCCCCTTGATTTCTGACTTAAATCATTTAACTTGATATTAAACATCAACGAGGGTATACATTTACATCTGATTAAAATATGCATGCATATTTTCCCGCACGTGAACCAGCTCAACTTACATGCGCATACACACGCGAGAGGATACACACATGTGCTCGAAAGAACGTGCATGCACACACACACACACACACACACACACAAGCATACGCGCGCGAACGCGAATGAGTTAGGAAGTTGAATGTGGTCGGCGAGATTACGCCTTTAGATAGACCGTACGTCAATTTTTTTAAATTAGTACTTAGTGTCCCTGTATTTTTAACGGTTTCGGTGTAAAATTATAACTGGTGCTTCTTGTATTTCTCCAGCCACTGTCTGTCTGTCTGTCTGTCTGTCTGTCTGTCTCTCTCTCTCTCTCTCTCTCTATATATATATATATATACAATACTGTATATGTATATATATATATATATATATATATATATATATACATACAATACTGTATATATATATATATATATATATATATATATACACAGTACTGTATATATTTATATATATATATATATATATATATTTATATACATATATATAAACAGTACTGTATATATATATATATATATATATATATATAAATATATACAGTACTGTGTGTGTATATATATATATATATATATATATATATATATATATGTGTGTGTGTGTGTGTGTGTGTGTGTGTGTGTGTGTGTGTGTGTGTGTGTGTGTGTGTGCGTGTGTATTTCCTGTTTAGGATTGGTTCGACGTACTTCAGACCTGGCCGCCTGAAGTCTGAAATTTTATTAATTCTTTTTTTTTCCTCTCCCAATAGGTGTAGTTAGGTGTGCCTATCGTCCCGTTCACACTCCTTGCCTATCTTTTAAAAAGGCGTAGAGGTTCATCACTTGTTTTCTGATTAGGATTTGAGTGGCTCTTGAGGCTTGTATTGGGTAAACATTAGTAAAAAAATTTTTTAAAAATTAAAAAATATGTCTGACTTCATCAATAAAACCATTATTAGTTTGAAAAATATTCTTACTAGGAATGAAGTCTATTATTTGGAAGTATTTTCACCCCAATTTTCATTCAGTTAACTACTGTATGTACGCAATCTGATCAAAAAATATCGGTGCTGGTTCTATAAAAAACTACAACGCATATCAATTCAGCATTTAATCTCCTTCTAAATAGTTCCCTTTTAAAGACGCACTCTATCTAGAGTCTTTTCCTTTAATGGAAGCATTCCCAGAACTACTTTTTAAGAATAGCGAGCAGCTGCCTCGTCACATTCTCTTGGATTTCCTCGATGTCTTCAAATCTTGTTACCTTCAAGTGGGTTTGATTTTTGAAAAGAAAAAAGTCGTAAGTGCCTAGAGCTGAGGAATACAGTTGCGTGGAATGAGGACTTGTGCTTAGTCGGAAAAAGGTGCACAAGCCATAGTCACTAATGGATCCTTTAAGGTGTGGAAAGTGGGATCCTCTGACTTCAATGCACTTGTAGTGTTGCAGCCACTTCGCAAAGACTCCATGGAACTCATCCAAGGTGAAGATGACCAGGATCCTAGTCGCAGCATCCTTCGTCTTCTAAACGTCTTCTAAACGACAGCTCTTGAGATTATCCTTCATCTTGCGGAACAGCCAAATGTCACAGGGATCAAGGTCTGGACTGTAGAGAAGGTGAGGGACAGTTTTGATGTCCATCTCTGACAACAGAATACTTTATGTAGCGAGATTTCAACTACATTGCGCAAACTCGTCAGTTGTGACATGAAGTGTCTAGTGAGGCATGTTGAACGAGCTCTTACAGCCGTCTCCTTCAATCAAAAATAACAAAAGCTGGCAGGTCAGCTTATTAGATGTTTACTAATGATAACCCAAAAATTACAGTAGTCTGGGATAGTTAAAACTGGTTCTATTAAATCAGTCTCAAAGGTCCTTGAATGAACCTCGTATGTATGTCTCTAACTATATATATATATATATATATATATATATATATATATATATATATGTGTGTGTGTGTGTGTATGTGTATGTGTGTGGTGTGTATAGATATTGATAATATTAATGGTCAATATATATATATATATATATATATATATATATATATATATATATATAGAGAGAGAGAGAGAGAGAGAGAAATTGCCAAAAGGATATAATCCAGGTAGAACTCAATGTCCAGGACAGAGTAAGAATATAATACAAAAGGCTCGAACACTAATATTCCATGGTTATAATTTATTACATTGGAATCGTAATCACGATCCAATTCATCAGACCTACAAATTCAAAAAGAAATATATGTGTGTGTGTGTGTGAACACATACGTCCTTCCGATACCATAACAATCTAATCACAATTTAAACAATATTCATTTAATATATATATATATATATATATATATTTTTTTTTTTTTCTTGAATATTACTCACTGACTTTTACCAGATTTTGAATTATGACACTTTGTGTCCTGCACATGTTTTCACTGACCTTTCAACTTGCTGATGAATATTCATGAACATTCTCAAATTTAAAACCTTCATAACCGAGTGACATCCTTGCTACTGCAGATTAACACAGGAAATAAAATAAATCAAACACTGACTTGATGAGGGTCCCTCAGAGGACGAAAAGCTTTTCCTCTTGTCTTTTTATTCATTTTATTCCTTTAGAGATACACGCTTTCTGAAAATTTTACACACACACACACACACACACACACACATATATATATATATATATATATATATATATATATATATAAATTTAAAAGAAAAACAGACCACTTTAAGGTACCGTTATAATAATTTATTTTACCAGAGCCCTTTTAAAGGACGCCGGATCATCAGATAGCACTTTCAAAAACCATATATATATGTATGTATGTATATATGTGTATGTATGTATGTATGTGTGTGTGTGTGTGTGTGTGTGTGTGTGTGTGACAGGACCCAAAGAGTGTGAGTTCAATACCTGGTTAAGGCAGCGAAGAACTTGGAGAAGGGAATTAACTGACAGCCATTAGACATGGCACGTGGAACTAGAACAGTCTACCCCAATGAGCGAATTAAAGGGTTCAGTTCGGGATTTCAACCACCTGAAGAAGGCCGAAGCGTACAACGACCGAAACGTTGTGATAAATATGGCAACAAAGATGAGGCCAATACTCCGAATAATGTAACTGAAACAAAATTGAAATACTGTAGTGATCATATAACATGTTAATGTTATAAATCTGAATAAATATTATTAGCTCTACTCAGTATTAAACACTCTTAAAGAATAGTGTTTTGGCTATTGGACGGTGGAGTAATGGATAGCGGCTTGGTTTGAGGGATGAGAGAGCCGAGTTCGAATTCCAATCGAATCCATTACATTTCCTTGGGAAAGGTGTGAATCCTCTTCTTATGGGTAAATAGCAGGACAGACTGGGTTCTATAGCCTTGGATGGCAACTGGTCTACGAGAAGGACAACTCTGAAGTCAAAACCTGCGGAGGGTCGTTTGGGGAGCCTGTGGCACGTAGTGCACCAGGTCTCTGTATTCGGCCCTTCAAAAAGTGTGGATAGTTCTGCACAAAACCTTCACCACTATAATCAAATCTAATGTGCTGGTGTCCGGCGGTCAGTTCTGATCTGCTTGACCCTCATACGTCGAATTCGACGGGAGAATCGAGTATATATATATATATATATATATATATATCTGTGTTGGTGTGTGTATAGATATAATAGGCCGGTGAAATTTGAGAGATAAAAAAAGAACAAAAATAATGATATTTATTCCTCCTTGGTGCACACTACTAACGGGGCGACCATGTTTACACTGTAACATCAGCAAGAACACTGTTGTGCTCAAGCTCAAATGTCGATCACGTGACCACAATACTACTAACTAGAAACACGCATGCACAGAAAGCAGTGTCACAAAACTAAAGATATGTTTATATTTATTCATATATTTATAAAGTGTTGATGATTTTTGACTTACCCTCGTATATATATATATATATATATATATATATATATATATATATATATATATATATATATATATATATATATATATATATATATATTTTAATGTTTTGGAATGTTCAAATCCTGCCAAATATTTTAGTATCATATTATCCCAGCCAGTCAAAGAGCCGAGCGAAATATTTAGTAGGAAATACATTTAATCAAGTGCATGCGAACTTAGAAAGATACTGGTTAATCCAACAACCGAAGACCCACTCGTGTTATCTGTAAAGATTTGAGGGTGAGGGAATCACTTTCTTAAATGAGATTCGATGCTTAATCGTATCTGCTGAACGATAGCGTGAGACTCTTAGTCCGGTATTTATGAAGACGGGGGCACTGGAAATTAATTCAGTCGGAGCCAGGCAAGCTATGAATGATTTTTCGCATACCGACAGGATTTCATTTTTTTAGTTCATGATCAAGTACCTTGCTTTCTTTCATATGTAGATATTTACCTTTGTTAATAATCTAAAAGTTAAAAAGTGAGGCGAGATGTGTTGCACCAATCGTCAAAATGGGAAGGATTCATCGGACTTGAAGATCAGCAATCAAAATCTTTAATTCTAACAGATCTGAGCACTGCCATTGCAATAAACTACGTTTTATAACGATCAACATAGTTTACTAGTTTACACACCGAAACGCGCGAGCACGCACACACACACACACATATATATATATATACACTTTTAATTGTGTATGTATGTACGTGTGTGTTGGTTTCCCTACCCCCAACTTCCTTTTATTTTATTTTTTTATTTTTTTTTTCCATGAAGGACGGTGAGATGTTCTCTGTCTCGTCTCTTTTTGTGTGTGTATATATATATAAATATGTCTGGGTGCTTATATATTATAATCTGATTGTGTTTGTTTTACGCGTGAGTTTAGGACCCCATTCACACACTCTTAGGATTAAAATGTATGCATTGTCAAAGGACCGGATATTAAATTAGCTAAAGTAACTTCAATGAAGAAATAAATTGAATAACATATATATTTCTTCTTTTCTCCTCAGTAATTTTATTGTTGTAAACTTAATAGCGATTAAATTTTGATTTTGAAATTAGCAGTTTTTAATTTTAATATTAAATTTTATCATATAATTTAGTAATTATTGGTTAGAATAAATTCTTTTTTAATACTACCCATATTTAAAACATCTGAATAGATATTATAACATGACTTCGTTGTCAAGCTTTTTGAATTTTCCTATACTTGTATTTTGATTGGTCAATCTAGCTTTTGTAACAACGTTTTCCTCTTGCGAAGAATTGTTAATTAATTTGAAACTTTTAAAACCATTTATTTTACATTCAACATCATCACTTGATAAGACACCGGGGTTGTTGAAACAAAATGGCTATTTTTGTAGTGATTTTATAACATATTTATGTTATAAATTTTTTTTAAATAAATAATTATATATATATATATATATACAGGGTATATCAAAAGTACTTTTACAATATTTAGCGATTGATTCCTCCCACAAAAACCAGGTAAAATGTCTATATAAACATATGTTCAAAAGGCCATCGTTGTATCTCAATACAGGGTTGTTCAAAAATATTTTTATAAACTTTGGGGCAGGTTCTTGACACGAAAAAAAAAAGGGGCAAAATGTCAATATAAACATATGTCCTTCAACGCAGCCATAAGGATAAATGTCATAAGGACAAATGTTCAAAATGTCTTCCACTTGCTTCTACACACCCGTCGGATCATTGACTGGCAGACCATTTCAAATACTCACGCACGATGTCGAATGGTTTGGCAGGCCCCCATGACACGTTGAAGAAGCGTCTTTGCATTATTAATGCCGGTCACATAAACCAATTGTTTTAGGTGGGCCAACTGATAAAAATATAAAGGACTTAGTCCGGAGGAACGTGCAGGCCGTGGAACCGGTCCCCACTACCTACCCATCTTTCATGGTAGATGTCAGCCAGTGCATCGCGAACAATGTGACTAAAATGTGCTGGAACCCTATCATGCATGAACTGCATGTGTCTTCGTATTAGCAGGGGTACATCCTCCAGCAGGTCAGGAAGTGTGTTTCTAAATAAAGTCCCTGTAGACAGCTCTTGTAAGACGTGCTGGGGGAACATATGGACCTACAAGACAGTCACCTACCATTCCAGCCCACACATTAATCATAAACTGATGTCAGTGTCTAGCCTGTCTACCATGGGATACAGAAATGCACACAAATGTTGGTTGTGTAAATTTGTTATTCCATCTCTTCCAAATGTGGCCTTATCCATAAACAAAACTGAAGGGACAAACAATGGATCGGCAGTTTGTGAAATAAAGCATCGGCAAAAGTTACCCCCTTGATTAGAGGGTGAAAGACCCTGCACACGTTGCAAATTATACGGATACAAGAGCTGCTCTTGAAGTTATCTCCATGCGATACTAAGAGATGTACAATATGCGAGGGCCCCTTGGAATGTGCTGATACTTGGAACATCTCCGACAGCCTATAGAATGTGTTCCTCGTGATCAGGATTTCGGTCTTCCTCAATCCATAGTTTGTGGTGGCGCGGATCCCGTTTCATCAACGCGACGATAAACAGCAGCGAAGATGTGATGACTCGGCTACCTTTGGTCTGGAAACGCAATCTGATACAGCCGTGCAACCTCGAGTTCTTTACTGGCGCGGTAGTATGTAAAAATCTTGCCTGCTCACGATATGAATATCCTGCTATTGTTAAACGGAAAGCTTCTCAGTTAATTCACTTCTACACACGTTAAACATTGAAGACAGACTAGCCACGAATAAACACGAAATACAAATGTAACCTGGTCTACATAGAAGCACAGCGCCATCTACTATAAACTTACTTTTAAATTTAATAACTCAAAAACGAAGGATTTGCGGTCATATGTTAATATGGACTTTTGTTCGTGTTTTGGTGAAAGGAAACCGCCCGAATGTTTGCAAAAGTATTTTTGATACACCCTTTATATATATGTATGTATGTGTATGTGTATGTGTGTGTGTATATATATATATATATATATATATATATATATATATACACAATTAATGAAGTTTAATTACCAATCCGACACCTTCGCTACGTCAATCGTTCTTATAGTGGATACTCGAATTGAAAATAGACGCCCCATTTTTATTTATTAAACAGTGGTCTTACATTTATCGGCATGCGCATTCGAATTATCATAGTAAACAAAATGTTCTCCGAAGCAGCGATCGAACCTGCACCTCCCTTTGCATGAGGAATACCGATAGACGTAATATAAACTGTTTAATAAATGAAAATGGGGCGTCTATTTCAAATACGAAGTACCCAGTATATTAGCGTTTGAAGTAATGTATATATATTTACGTGTGTGTGTGTGTAGATGATTAAGCAGTCTATTTGAAGGTAAGCTATATTTATGAGTTAAAGGCCAAAAATACAGCGTATGTAAATATAAAAGTGGACTATTGAGGTCAACATCCAGAGTTGTCATACATATCGAATTTCACACACACACGCACACACATACATGTGTATATATATATATATATATATATATATATATATATATAGGGGATGCCATTTGATTAAAAGAAAATAATCGACTGAGACGAAAATGTCTAGAAAGTGTCTTGATCGCTAGTTCGTCCAGGATAAATTTGCGTCGAGGCAATAAAACACCCATCCTTGGTAGATTTTATATTGTCACAGTGAGGAATAACCAGGGACAGAGGTGATGGAGAGAAAAAAGAAAAACAATACAGATGAATTTGCCTAGATTGAAAAAAAAAAAATACTCTTTCAAAAAACTACCTTCGTCTCTCGTTTCGCGCGCATGCGTAGACGTGGCAACATCAACAAAGCCAGTCCGATGCAATCATAACAGATGAAACGCGTCACAGAAACTTTTCCAATTTGTCATATTTTTCTAAATACTGTTTCTTCATATATAAATTATATATCGTTATATATATATATATAAACAAAAATGGCTATTTTTGTAGTGATTTGATAACATATTTATGTTATGTTTTAAATAAATAATTATATCTGCTCTACTCTGTATTGAGCACTCTTTTAAGAAGAGTAATTGTTGGTTATTGAAATTCATTCCGTATACACCAATTATATACTTGGGTATATATATATATATATATATATATATATATATATATATATATATATTGATGCACGTTTCATTAGATAATATAGACAAGTTGTGTCTATTTATTTTAAGTAAGTTCCTTTCATATTGTCTGATAAGTTTAATAAAATTATCATTGAAAGAAGAAAGGAAATCACTATATTGATACATGTTTAAATCCAATCTAAGCTTTCGGCTTACATAAGCCATTATCAAAGATGACAATTACATTTCAATATATCAACCAATACACGGACGAAACAATAATTATAGTCTGTTTTTGTTGCATGAAAAATGTCAAAGCAACGACAAACTCGTGTATACGAGACGCGGAAACGAAAATCGCATGGCATCTTGTGACGTCACACATGACCACGCGAGAGTGAAAACGAGAAGTATTAAGTATTGGAAGCCGTTGGTATAAACCAATGGCTTCAGTTATCAATTATAGGCATTTAAGAATATTTGTGGAGATTTCGTAGACATTTAAAACAACATGCCTGGTCGCATACACAATTCCGGAAAATCCTCGTTGAAAACTCAACTATACTTAAACATGTAAACAATAAACAAAAACTAAAAATTCTTGAAGCTATATACATAAAACAGTTGAAACCTAACCTGAACAAAATAAACTCCGAAATCTCTACAGATATCCCACATTAAATTTGGCCTCGTGCCACATCTGACCGCGTGGGGCGGTTGTTAGATATCCTGCAGTTTGAGATCCATCTCCAGCTCTGCTGGTTAAACTATCTGCCTCCGAGCTGGGGGAGAACAAATATTTGTACGCATAGAAATTTTTAATTTATTATATTTTCAACTTATGAATAAACATACTTTTCATCTAATTCACTGTACACAGATGCATAATAACTAAATATGCATATAAAACAAAAAAATTGATTTAATAGAAATAAATCGTAATTTCTTTGAAAATGTACTAATTATGTGTGTGTTTAAAATAATCAAATCTTATATTACTTTCCCAAGCTGGCGTTGCTCGAGACTAAAAACGAGAAAGAAAATGAGTGGACGTTTTTCTAAATGTCAGTAGCTTATAACTCTATCAGGATTACATACTGTCGACATGAAGGACACATGGATAAAAACAATTCTTTCATCTATTTTCTACTCATTCTGAAGGATTTTCTATCTCAAGACCCGGACACTTAAGGTGGAGAATATAAAATGTTAAACGATTTTCTTAAAACTCATTCATTTTCTTTCTCTATTTTAGTCTCGAGCAACGCCAGCTTGGGAAAAATAATATAAGATTTAATTATTTTAAATGCACACAAATGCATACACACACAACACATATTTCGTTATCCATCTGATGAAGCCATATAGGCGAAATGCATTATTCGGTATTATTTTCGAAACATTCTTTCATGAACGTTTTTACCAAGTATCAGAAAGAGTGTGCGTGCGTGTGTGTGTGTGTATGTGTGTGTGTGTGTTTTGGTAGAGAGGGAGAAAAAGTGCAAGATTCAAGAGTTTGTATAACGATTATTAGCGAGAACACGGTATAGACGAACCGTGTTCAAATTCCGGCTGAGGTCGTTAATTTTTATTTAGTACCTATCCTAGGAAACGCATGAATCCATTTTTCCCTGCGCCCGGTTAATATCGTCAAATATCTGTCACGGCCTCTATGACAGAGGGTGACGAAAACATTTGAATGAGAACTTAGAATGAAAATACTACGCCCTCATAACTACTGCCCAAGTCTTAACAAGGATATGATTTAGATGTAGTATGGGCGGTAACCAACGTCCTGCTTGGATAAAGGACGTGATCGATAACTAGTATGTGAGCGCATGCGCACGCGTGTATGTCTGTGCCTGTGCCTGTTTCCAAGGTGAGATATTCCAAGATGACTAAGGCTAACATGTTGTTATACCTTCTTAGTATTATCGTTAGTACAAAGTTTGGGCAAAAAGTGGGGGAATTATACAAACGCTAGATTGGTGCCGTATAGTTCTAATAGACTGATGTATTTATGGAACTAGGAATTCCTAGCGGTTCAAGCCGACATAATATAAATTACATGTCTCCGTAATCACACTCTCTCTCCACACACACACACACACACACACACACATATATATATATATATATATATATATATATATATATATATAGCTGGGTCTCGATCCTAGCTAGAGGCAACCAGATGTCTAGCCACACTGATGAGCTGTGATACAGCGAAACAGTCTTGTCTGTGGATGACAATATATATGCTCCTGAAGAATTTATTTCGCTTGAGCTTCTTGAGGAGGAAGTGTGTTTTTGCAAACAGTGACTATTACTGGTAATAATGCAAGACTCTACGGTAAAACGAATCGAGTTCTCTCAGACACTGTGTGTTTATCTAAAAATAAATACGCTTAAATTCACCATCATCCCTGCCGTGCGCCAACGTCTTAGGGGTAGAATCTCCGATTGACGCGAATTCAGCCGGTTCTTGATCCTATCTAGAGGCAACTGAATGTCTAGCCACACTGATGAGCTGTGACAGTCTGTCTGTGGATGACAATACATACATACATATATATATATATATATATATATATATATATATATATATATATATATATATATATATATATATAGGGTACTTATAATGATAGGACACGTTTTAAAAGCAAGTATCTTGGATTCTAAAAATGACCTATAGTACCAAATAAATTTATTACATAACTGATATACAAAGGTTCAACATATTGCCTAAGATTTGAATATTACACGCCTGAGTAACCTATGAACTTGCTCTCTCATTTCGAATACAGACATTATGAGGGTCCTCCGTGAGTAAAAGAGATACCAGATGCCGGTAGAAAATAGCAAAATCTTAGACGATATAGTGAACTCTTGTATCTCAGTTATGCAATAAATATATTTGGTATTCTAGGTCATTTTTAGAATCTAAGATGCTTGCATTTAAAACGAGTTCTATCATTATGGGACACACTGTATATAGCTATTATGATAAATATTCGCTTGACATCTATCTATCTATCTATCTATCTGTCTATCTCAGTCTGTTGCTATCTATCTGTCTGTCTTAATCTGTTCCTACACCTCTCTCTCTCTCTCTGTCTCTCTCTCTGTATCTATTTTAGTCTATTTCTATCTATCTATCTATCTATCATAGTCTGTCCCTTCTTATCTATCTATCTATCTATCTATCTATCTATCATAGTCTGTCCCTTCTTATCTATCTATCTCAGTCTTTTCTTTATCTATGTTGTGGTAGGATCCACCTAATTTGCATAGTGGAGTACCGACCATATAAATATGGTTGGTACCGGGAAGAGAGGAGAGGAATCAAGAGATTCAACCAGAGACTCTGCCCGACTGCGACTCAGTCAACACATTCTCCAGGAACGGTCTTCCCAGGAATATACAAAAGACTATATGTAAATATTGTGTACACTTTCTTGTTTCAATACATTTTGTTCTAAGTACATTTTGTGTTGCATTATTATTCCATGCATTAGTCAAGTTTCAACAATCTATCTATCTATCTATCTATCTATCTATCTATCTATCTATCATAGTCTGTCCCTTCTTATCTATCTATCTATCTATCTATCTATCTATCTATCTATGCACACAAACATCATTTTCTCTCTGTCTCCTAAATAATTTAATTTGAACCCAAGCAACGCAACAAAGATACAAGGGGGTTACTGGGTGTAAGAGAATATAAGTTTTTTTTTTTTAAAAGAGAGTACAATAAAAGAACAGGAACTAAGAAGACAAAAGACAGCGGTTGATAATGCATTTCAATTTTTGAAGATCAAAGTTTACTGGAAAACAAAAAAGCCGGAAGAGATTTCCACAAGTGAGAAGTGTGGGAGAAAAAACTGTTAGCATAGAATTTACGGTTACGTTTAGCTATTTCAACTGTAAAATCCGAGACCGCGCCGCCAATCTAGTACTGAACTTAAATTCATAAAGTCTTAATAATAATAAGGAAAGCTCAGGAGAACAATTACCATGAGTATATTTGTAGGAAAGGCACAGTGAAAGTGCGCTACGGCGGTGGGAAAGTGACTGGAGCCAAGATGCCAGTCCAGAACCAGTAACATTGCAGATTTTTCTTTGTATTTTATCTAAAATCTCTAAATGCATAGCAGAAGCACTAAACTAGATATGACAGCAATATTCAAGGCATGGACAAATAGTAGACTTCTAAGATAGATTCCGACGAGAAAAACTATCACGACACAGTAAACCCACCTAGCAGCAGACCTAGCCATTGATTCAATATAATCTCTCCACTACATGTTTTCAAAGAATGTTAGCCCGAGAAGGCGCAGGTTAGCATCAGCCATATTGATGGAAGGCACAAAGGGTTCTCTCAGAAGTTTAAAAGAGAGCAGTTTCGTTTTATGGACGTGTTAAAATTAACACGCCATTCCTTAGCCTATTTAACAACTGATTGTATGTCATTTTTCAGATGAGCTGTCAGTTTGACTTTATCGATCCGATCAGACTTACTAATGGGACAGAAGTAAATAGATACGGAGTTGGGAAGAGATGATATCAGGAAGGTCGTTGATGAAAATTAGAAACCACGTGGGTCCAAGGATAGAGCCCTGGGGTACATCTCGACTTATGCAAAAAGATCTAGAAGAGTGGCCATTCAAGACAACTTTCATTTCGCGATTTGATAAGAAAGATTGAATCAGTTTAAAAATTACCCCAGAAATACCATAACCTTTAAGCTTGCGAAGAAGACCAGCATGTTACACCCAGTTAAATGCCTTCGGTATATGAAAAACAACAGGCCCAGCTTCATCATTCTTATCTATCTATCTATCTATCTATCTATCTATCTATCTATCTATCTCAGTATGTTAATATCTGTCTGTCTAACTATATATCTCTGTTCATATCTATGTATCAGTATATCTATCTA
>OZ010586.1:33167338-33182338 GCA_963932145.1 Acanthosepion lycidas
AACAGCCTGTCGCCTCTAAGTGTTGATTTCAACGTTCATTTTTATATTTACACACGCTCTGTCTCTCATATTGAGTACTTTATCCCATAAATATAGCACACCTTACGACTATATTGCTTCATATATATATATATATATATATATATATATATATATATATATATATATATATATATATATATATATATATATAATTTTAAGGCCGTGCTTCTCAACCTTTTTTAACCATGGACCATTTTACTCTTAATTTTGTGGGGCTGAACCCCATAACGATTCGATTAAATAAACTAATAGTTAAACTTAGGAATTGTACTGTAGAAATAATCTGTGTCTATACTTTATTTCGAAGTAAAACTAATTTAATAAAAATAAACGTGTATTTAATCACTAAATTCTATGGAACATTTACACTAGCAAAATAATTGATAATATAAACCATTTTAAAATAGATGGCAAATTAATAAACTGAAAAAAGGGCAGATTTTTATTCAATGTGATCGCTGTGGTTGACGCTGCTCTGCGAGTTTTTTTTTATGTTCGGCTTTATCGATATTAATGATAGTAAAAGATCATCTCTTTTCACAATGTCATGTCTATCGCCATATTCAATAATTTATATTTAATTTATTAATATTTTATTTTATTAATATTTAAAATTGATATTATTATTTATTTTTAATATACTAAATTAATTTACATAATAAATTATAATCTTTAATTAATTTTCTTTTTCATAATACAATCTTTATATATCCTTCTTAGTTTTTATTAAACTTTTACAATCAAAACATCCGGTTGAGTAAAAGTGACGCTAACTTACATCGTTTAATTTCTTTTTCTACTAGCTTTACGGTTCTTTTTCTATTTTTAGTATTTTAATATGACGTAGATTACTGTAAAAATTCCAATTCTCAGTTGTAACAACCGTTCAGAAGGAAAATTGCTTTATGGACCACTAAAAATCTTACCGTTGACCGCCAATTTGCTATTTTTTGTGTTGATCCCCAGTAATGTTACATGGACCCCAGTTGAGAATCATCGTTTTAAGGTATGGTATACTTATGGGGAAATGCGTCCAATTATCTAGGATCGAATGTGTGTAAATTTAAGAGTGGATACTGAAGTCAACACCGAGTGAGGACAGTCTGTTTCATGCTTAAACGCAACCTTTAGTTCATGTGTCGCTCGACTCTTGTTTGAAATATGAAGATTTCTCAATATCGGAGCGTTTGTAGATACCGACAGTGTAGACACAAAAGAAGTACCGTAATTCCCCATGTATAATACGCCTTCATCCATAATACGCACCCCTGAAATTGTTCTGAAAGTGTGGGAAAATGCTTCTACTCACGCATAATACGCACCCCTTTGTTTGATAATCAAATGCTATGAATTGTACCTCTCCATCATTATTATGGCTAGCGTTTCCTGCTCTTATAAGAATTGTTTTAAACATAGAATAATATTATTCTAATTTAGTTTTATGATAATTCTTATTTTATTTTACATTTGTAAGCATTGTTAGGCACATATGATTGTATTTGACATCCTTATGGGGTCGCAATCGCCGAATGTTAGTGTCAAAGTGTCGTATGTTTGTGGTGAGTAGTCATTTCGCAACTGAAATCGACCTATGAAACGGCAATTTTTTTAAAGATATTTTTGTAGTTGTGCATAATACGCACCCCCTAATTTTGCTTATTTTTTTTTTAGAATAAATGCGTATTATACATGGGAAAATACGATATATACAGTGTAGATATAAAAATCAACACGGCATTTTGAGTGTCAGTTTCATGCCTCAAGCCAGAGTGAAAGAGCGTGAGAGAGAGAGAGAGAGAGAGAAAATGGGCGATATTCTGTATATAGAGAGAGTATCGCTTACTGAACGTAGTTTGCCACATAAATAAATAGTGTCAAAAGATTGTGTTGCCCGAATTTTCCTAGTCAAAAGGTCTTGTATGTAAACCAGCAATCGAAATCCTGATTTTGACTTGGGCTCAAACACCGAACAATGATATCTGTTATATATATATATATATATATATATATATATATATATATATATATATATATATTTCAATTCAGATATAAATAAACTGTAACTGTAGAAAGATCATATATATATATATATATATATATATATATATTGTTAACTGTATGTGGGAGGATACCCACGATAACCAATGCCGAGACAATAACGATGAGAAAATTAAAACTGAGAGAGAAAATTCACATGCTTCTTCGCTGCATTGCTAAGTCTCGTGCTCGTCGCTTGAGATATCGCATTAACGAACAAGAGAAAAATGAAACTTCTAATGTAATGTCGGTTTTTTTTTTTGGTGGGGGGGGGAGAGCAAGGAGAAATTCGACTGTGTGACCGAATTCAACGACTTACAATTGATTATATCATGGGAAAGCCGGAAATTTTCGAAATACATGCACATATAGACTGGTTAATGAGCAAACGTCGGGACATAGGTATTAAGGCTTGGCGACGATCCCTAAAATAAGATTTTGCGAAATTTGAAGTTACAACATCTCTAATGTTGAAATTATGCTAAACAGTGTACATGTACTTATTCCGAGCGCTTTCGGCTATACATTTAGCCATTTTCAAGGATGAAATATTTTAACTGTTGAATAAGAATTGGTTTGTTGCCTGTATGTATTTATGTAATATTTTCACTTTTCAAAACACTGTCAAGATGTTATGCCCATGTTGGTTAATAAATGTATAGCCGAAAGCGCTCGGATAAAAAGAAGATTCGGACAGTTTTTATATAATTTATCATCTGAAAAGAAAAAAATTATTAGATCGCATGAGAAATTGTATAAAAAACTAAATCAAAGCACCGTGTCTGTTGTATTCAATGAAATGTGCATGAAAGGTTTGCTGCCAAAATACACACACACACACACACGCACACACGCACACACACACGCACGCACACACACACACGCACACATACATATATATATATATATATATATATATATATATATATATATATGTTTGTGTGTGTGTTTGTGTGTGTATTACAGTCAAAGAAACCCTAATAAATTGCAAAGTGTATGGAATAATTTGTTTACGTCTCATTGAGTGTAATTCACTTATATGCTCTATAATAAAATTTATATTGAGCCCCCTTTTGTGGATCAGTTTTAATATTTTTTATTAATAGGATCTACTTGGATTATGTACCCACAGATCTTCTTTACCTATATATATATATATATGATAAAATAAAATAATGAACAAGTAGGAAACGTATCTCAATCAGGTATGTTAGACTGAGATGAGATATATTTCCTACTTGCTTTTTATTTTATTTTATCATCTTGTCGGATTTCTTTCCATATTTGATGCACATTTGACTTCTATTAATTAGAGTTTCCTAAAAAAAATCTGGATTTAATTGTTGGTTTCTATAAAATAACCGGCATTATTTATAATTTTCTATAAAATCGGTGATTGCTCATAGCTTTCTAAAAAAAAAAAAAAAATAATCCGATGTCAAATATAGGTTTTTGCTAAAAGGGTATTGATTAAGGGTTTAAAAAATAATCCGGTATCAATTATGAAAATTAAAATAAAACCCGAAATGTTTCTTTAAATTAGAGTTATTAATTATGGGATTTGAAATCAAGTATTAATTAAAGATTCAAAATAAATTAATTATGAAAAAAAAACAAAAAAAAACTGGTACCAATTAAAGGTTTCTAAAAATCCAGTAATAATTATTCGTTTCTAAAACTCCGGTATTAATTATAGGTTTCTAAAAATTCAGCATTAATTATAGATTTCTAAATATCCGATATTAATTTAAGGTTTCTAAAAATCAGTTATTAATTATAGGTTTCCAAAAATCCTGTATTAATCATAGATGTCTAAAAAATACGGGATTAATTATAGGTTTCTAAAAATCCGGTATTAAGGATTTTTAAATATCTGCTATTTATTAAAGGTTTCTAACATTCCGATATTAACGATGGGTTTCTAAAAATCCGGTATTAATTATTCGATTCTAAAAATCCATTAATTATAGATTTTTAAAAATCCGTTCTTTATTATAGGTTTCTAAAAATCCAGTATTGATTAGTCGGTTCTAAAATTGCGGTATTAATTATAGATTTTAAAAAATCCTCTATTTATTAATAGTTTCCAAAAATCTGGTATTACTGATAACGTTTCTAAAGATCAGGCATTAATTGTTCGTTTCTAAAAATCCTGCATTAATTATAGATTACTAAAAATCCAGTATTAACCATAGGTTTGTAAAAATCCGGTATTAATTATACGTTTCTAATAATTCGGCATTAATTATAGTTTTCTCAAAATCCGGTATTAATTTATAGGTTTTCAAAATTCCGGAATTAATTATAGGTTTGTAAAAACCCGGAATTAATTATAGGTTTCTAAAAATCCGGTACAAATTAATGGTTTCTAAATAACCGGTATTAATTATAGGTTCCTGAAAATCCAGTATGAATTATAGCTTTCTAAAAATCTCGTATTAATTAAAGGTTTCTAAAAACCCATTATTAATTATTCGCGTCTAAAAATCCAGTATTAATTATAAGTTCCTAAAAATATTTATTGTAGGTTTCTGAAAATCCATTACTAATTAAAGGTTTCTAACTATCCAGAATTAATTATTGATTCCTAAAAATCCGGTATTAATTGTAGGTTTTTAGATATCCGTATTAATTAAAGATTTCGAAAAATCCGATATTAATTATAGGTTTGTAAAAATCCGTTAGTAATTATACGTTTCTAAAAATCCGGTGTTAATTACAGATGTCTAAAAACACGGATTGATTGTAGGTTTCTAAATATTCGGTATTAATTATAGGTTTCTAAAAATCTGGTATTAATTTTTAGTTTTCTAAAACTGCAGTAGTAATTACAGCTTTCTAAAAATTCGATATTAATTAAAGGCTTCTAAAAATCCCAAATTAATTATAGGCTTTTAAAAATCAGGTATTAATTATTCGTTTTTAAAAATCGGGTATTAATGATAGATTTCTAACAATCACGTATTAATTCTTCTGTTCTAAAAATCCGGTATTAATTATAGATTTTTAAATATCCGTTATTTATTAAAGGTTTCTAAAAATCTGATATTAATGATAAGTTTCTAAAAGTCAGGTATTAATTATTCGTTTCTAAACATCCGTCATTAATTATACATTTCAAATATCCGGTATTAATTAAAGGTTTCTAAAAATCCGGTATTAATTTAAGGTTTCTAAAAATACGGTAATAATTATGCGATTCTAAAAATGCGGTATTAATTATAGATTTTTAAAAATCCTGTATTATATTAAAGTTTTGTAAAAATCCGGTATTAATTAAGGGTTTCTAAAAATGCGGTATTAATTATTTACTTCTAGAAATCCGGTATTAAATATAGGTTTCTAAAATCCGGCATTAATTGTAGGTTACTAAAATCCGATATTAATTATTCGTTTCTAAAAATCAGGCATTAATTATAGATTTAAAAAATCCGATATTGATTGTAGGTTTCTAAAAATCTGGTATTAACATAGGTTTCTAAAAATCCGATATTAATTTTTCGCGTCTAAAAATCGAGTATTAATTATAGGTTTTTAAAATCCGGTATTAATTATAGGTTTCTAAAAATCTCTTATTATTTATAGATTTCAAAAAATCTGCCATTAATTATTAATTTCTAAAAATCCGGTATTAATTATAGGTTTCTAAAAATCCGGTATTAATTATTCGTTTCTCTAAATCCGGCATAAATTATTGATTCCTAAAATCCGGCATTAATTATAGGTTTTCAAAAATCCGGTAATTAATTATTCGTTTCTCTAAATCCGGCATAAATTATTGATTCCTAAAATCCGGCATTAAATTACAGGTTTTCAAAAATACGGTATTAATTATTCATTTCTAAAAATCCGGCATTGATAATAAGATTTCTAAATATCCGGTATTAATTAATGGTTTTTAAAAATCTAGTATTAATTATAGGTTTTTAAAAATCAGTTATTAAATATTCGTTTCTACAAATTCCAGTATTAATTATAGGTTTCTAAAATCTGGTATTAATTATAGGTTTCTAAAAATTTGGCATTAATTATAGGTTTCTAAAAATCTGGTATTAATTCTTCGTTTCTAAAAATCCTGTATTAATTATAGGTTTCTGAAAATCCTTTATTATTTATATATTCCGGAAAATCTGGCATTAATTATTGATTGCTATAAATCCGGCATTAATTATATATTTCTAAATATCCGGTATTAATTAAAGGTTTCTAAAAATCTGGTATTATTTATAGGTTTTTAAACATCAGTTATTAATTATTCGTTTCTAAAAATCCGGTATTAATCATGAATTTCTAAAAATCCGGGATTAATTATAGGTTTCTAAAAATCCCGTATTAATTATAGGTTTCTAAAAATCCGGTCTTCATTATCGGTTTCTAAAAAGACGGTATTAATTATAGGTTTCTATCAAATTCTTATCCGTCCTCTCCAAACCTCCTTGTCTTGTGTAAATCCTAAATCATATCCCCAATCATTGACGCACAATAATTCACACCAATTCGACTGGATAGTTCTACTCAATAATCACTACAGTCAGTAGCCTGACACAGCTATTTATACACCTGGCGAAAAACACATATCCATAATTCTAGATTGTCACGCTCGAAACTCACCTGTCGATAGTTAGTCATTTTCTTTCTATATTCAAGTTTATAAATAATTTTTATAAATCTGATATTAGTTATCAGCGATGGAATATTTTCTTTTTAAATTCGACATTACTCATAGGTTTCTAAAACATAAAAAATAACCGTTATTAATTATAAATTTCTGAAAGTGTATTTCTTAAAATTCGATATTATTCATAGATTTCTAAAAAAAGGAAGAATTTCAGAGCGTTCATGATATAATGGAATATGCATACACCTGTGTTTGTGTGTGTGTGTATGTATATATATATATATTGACCACTAATATTATCAATATCTCTCTCTCTTTCTCTCTCTCTCTCTCTCTCTCTATATATATATATATATATATATATATATATATATATATGTGTGTGTGTGTGTGTGTGTTTGGCGTAACCAAGGTGGACCTTGTCAGACCAAACATCCAACTGCCCGATGCATTCAAGTTTGCCCGATCTCAATTGTCTCAGTCCTTTTTTTAATTAAGTTCTGTTCAAGTGTGTAAGTTTCTCTGTCATGCAGACGTCTTCACCAAAATCAAGTTCATGCGAATGGCTTCGACAAATTCTCTTTGACTACTCTTCAGGAGTAGGCTGGGCCTTCACAGCCATCCCCGCCATTTCCACCACCGGGACCAAAAGTGAAGAAAGGGAATAATGAGAGTGGATAACGATCCAGATGTTATCCAAGAAACCAAAATCAAAGGAATTGACATTGGAATTATATTGCACAAGTTCGGAATTGGTAAATATGATGGAAATGGTTTTGTCATCAATACCAAATGGAAGAATTCATCTATAGACGTTAGAAGACTATTGGAAGGACCATAGGAAGAACATTGATCAACGACATGAAAAGAACTATCAATAAAATTACATTTTCTGTAAAAGTTTTGAAAACTTTGAAAAACTAGCAGCACTTCTGTGAGTTAACACAAGACAGGGAATTTTGGAGAGGACTGATAAGACTTACTGTTGTAACCTAGGGAGTGTTACTGAATGAGGAATAACCAAAACAAAGGTTGGAAATTAAATGGTAATCTATATAATATCAACAAAATACAATAATCGCCATCAGCGCGAAGTAGGTAAACCACTGTTAGTTGGGGACTACTTAGACCGCATATTACCCCCACTTACAATAGTGTCCAACGTATTTATGAGGATTGGTACATACCCATTAGTGTTCATAGGTACGGTATATAACACCGTGATAGATAGATAGATAGATAGATAGATAGATAGATAGATAGATAGATAGATAGATAGATGAAGTAAGTGTATGTTGTAACCTAGGAAAGATTACTGAATGAAGAATAACCAAAACGGAGGTTGGAAATGAAATGGTAATCTTTATAACATCAACAAAATACAATACTCGCCAGCGGCGTGAAGTAGGTAAACCACTGCTAGTAGTGGACTACTTAGTATATTACCCCCCCCCACACACACACACACCACACACACTTACCATAGTGTCCAACGAATTTCTGAGGTTTGGGACATACCCATTAGTGTTCATAGGTACGGTATATAACACTTATTTACAAAGTTGCTGAAGATTGTAAATAAGACTAATTTTCAGTGCACCTTCAAGTTTTCTTTTACAATGATGTTCACACTGTACAAGACCCAAGAGCCACTCAAGGTAGAGGCTTACTGATTAAGAGTCACAGTTTATTGGGATATTTTGGAAAAATAACTGTTAACTCTGGACTTGAATAGCTTAACATTGTACTGATTGGGGAAGCATTCTCTTGGGAGTAGTTCGTGGGAAGAAGCTACTGGATTGGAACTTGTATCTCACCAATGGAATACAAAAAGTTTGAGTGGGGTTCGCTACAATGTGCGTAGCATGGCGGGTCTATAATATTATAACTGGTAATAAGTTATCTAACATCGCCTGATGAGGGACAATTCTAAAGTTCCGAAACAGGGAAATTTTTTGTGTAGAGATGTAAGATATTATGATAAAAATATTATATATATATATAAATATATATATATATATATATATATATATATATATATATATATATATATATATATATATATATATACACCTCCAAAGATTTGTTAAAAATGAGCTTAAATTATGAAAATACCCAAAACTTAATAAAAACGAAGCTTTATCGTCAAAATCTTTTTGTTATTTTAAGAATGGATTAAAAAAAAAGGATTAAAAAAGAATTTTTCCATCACAAAATCCTTTGGTCTTTCACCAAAGGATTTTGTGATGGAAAAATTCTTTTTTAATCCTTTTTAGAAACTTTGGTTAAAATTCCTAATTCTATCGCTTTAACAAGGTACCAAAAATTATTACTGGAAGTTTGATCAGTTTTTCGTACTGATATATACATTGATTTGGAAATTCTTTAAACATATCAGATTTTAAAGAAATATCGGATTTTAAAGAAATATCGGATTTTAAAGAAACTTTCAGGATTTATTCGCAAATGAAGGAAATTATTTTTTAAACCTTTCTTTTTGAAGAGTCTTGGGAAAAATATTTTTTTATATTTTTTACCCCCCCCCCCTTATTTAGTTTTATGAAATTTCAAGAAATTCTTTTTTGTAGAGCTTAATGTTTATATCAGTTATAATGGCAGGAGAGTTTAAATTACCATTTTTCTTTGTCAAACTGGACGCCCAGTTACAAAAAAAAAAAAAAAAAAAAAAAAATCTGCTTTGAATCGTAAAATAAAAAATAAATAAAACTAAGACACTATTTAATTAGAAATGCTTTTAATTACTTTTATGAATAAAATGGGTTATGGACGTTATTGTCTTAAGAACAATTTTTAGATGAATAATATATATTTTTAAGTATCATTTTCATTTTTTTTTTTTTTTAGAATAATTTATAAACTTTTAAATCTTTTAAAATTTTGTATTAATTTGTAGCGGTGAGATGATATTGTTATCAAATAAAAACTATATTTACTAAATAGAAATGGAAAAGCTTATTATAGTTCAGCGACCCGCAGTATTTTAAAAAGAATTTTGAAATTTTTTTTTATGTATATAGAAACGTGTCAATTTTTGCAAATGCGGACGTCTATACACGACATTATCACAAAATAAAAGCGGTAACTCTGGTAAATTTAAAATTTATTAGCAATTTTCTAACATTTCCTCAATAAAGTACCAAAAATTCAATAAAATATGAAATTATTTAGAATATTTTCCTAAAATTTTAAGATTACTAGGTAGTTAAAATAATTATATAAATAAAGCGTTCAAGTATAAAAAAAGGCGTTCAAATTTGTCAAGTAATGTTTACAGCTATGTGCTCTTTAGTTCAAATTGCCAGACATTAAACTATCAATAAATCTATCAACAGCTCATAAAAACACCCACCTCCGTGTTAAAAAAAGAAAACAAACCTTTCTACGAGATTTTAAACTAAAAGTAATTAATATTTGTTTTAATTCAGATTAATCAAACTTAAAATAAGTTAATCTTCCTCAAAAAAAGTTTCAGGAAAGCATATTTTATTTTTGAAAGAGAATTATCTTGTGTTGACAAATTTGTCAGTATGGCCGATTGTAGCGATTTAACGATTTCAAAAAATATTCCATTCAATTTAGATTCGGTCTAAAATACAGCAAGTTATTTTGGTTATTGGGGATATTAAATTTAATCTATTAGCTCGCAGTTAAAAATAAAATACAGCTTCAAGAAAGATTTTTCTTTTTTTTCTTTTTTTTTAAGTGCTTAGGTATTTTTTTTTTTTTTGTTTTTTTTTTTTTGAGGTATCTAATATTAGATAAGTTGCTCAGTGTCGTCAAATTATTAGGTTGGTGCAAAAATAATGACGTAACAATGTCGTTTTTTGACGTATTTTTCAACGTCAAAAAACGACATTATTACGTCATTATTTTTACACCAACCTAATAACATCACCATTCGGGGACATTTCAGTAAATACAGAAAGGTCAAATGTTAAACAGAGCCAACTGACCTGAGAAGTCAACAGTAACAAAGGAACAATAATAAAATGAATAGCCCATCCACGATACAATTAAGAAAATAAGTAACTGAATAAGTCATTTTATACTGAAAGGCGAACTATACGATTGGGGTTGGAAGAAAGACAACCCTGGCTTATCTAAAATTTGGACACGTCAAAAAGAAAAACACGTGGTTATTAAATCCTTTCAGAAATTTTCTTTTTCTAGTTAACTGACTCTGCCTTGACAAATAATAATA
This sequence comes from Acanthosepion lycidas, assembly GCA_963932145.1. Classification (NCBI taxonomy): domain Eukaryota; kingdom Metazoa; phylum Mollusca; class Cephalopoda; order Sepiida; family Sepiidae; genus Acanthosepion; species Acanthosepion lycidas. The sequence goes on from OZ010586.1 coordinate 33,178,258, forward strand.
ACAATAATAATAATAACAATAATAATAATAATAATAATAATAGCTTTTGTTTCATTTATTGACTGTCTCCTTTCAAAGCTGCACGAGTGAAAGTAATGTTTATCTTTCTTTCAATCGAACTCGACAGAAATAATAGAAGCAAAAGCAAAAAGCTGATGAACGAGTAAGAAAAAAAGAAAAAAAAACTAAAAAGAAAAAAGTAAAAAAAAAAAAAAAAAGAAAATATTTAAAATTTTCTTTGAATTTTAAAAAAGATATGACGTCAGCGGCGTACCTAGCGTTTGTGCTAACCGGGATGGACGTAGAATGTGCCACCCCTTTACACAACATTCCAAAACTGGAAAACATCTAAAAGAAAAAAATATATATATAAAGAAATATTATAACTTTGTTTTTTTTTATTGCAGAGAAAAATAAGCAAAAAGAAAGAAGAAAAGAAAACAAGAAGATGGAAAAAAATTTAAAGTCATTTTTAAATAAGTTCAGCTAGAAATAGTTAATAAAATAAATTCAAAATAATTTTAAAATATTAGTAAACAGTCATTTTTCAGTTAAAATGTTATTACAATAATAATACAGACACTAGGAAAAAACTAACAGTAACTAACTGACTCATACTGTAATTGTCAAAGAAAAGGTTCAGTGCGTTAATTAACCATAAAGTAAATTTAATTAAAAAATAGCACAAATGCAATGAGATGTAAAAATAGCACAAACGCAATGAGATGTAAAAATAGCACAAACGCAATGAGAGATAAAAATGGCACAAATGCAGGGAGAGGTAAAATGGCACAAATGCAATACGTGGTAAAAATGACACAAGTGCAGCGAGAGACAAAAATGGCACAAATAAAATGGAACAAATTCAGTAAGAGGTAAAATGTCACAGATACAATGAGAGGCAAAAATGGCACACTTGCAATGAGTGGTAAATTGGCATAACTAATTATGCATGTTACTTTATTATACTAATTCAACTAAACGCCACTCCCATAACTTACCGCCTGGGACAGACTGACCATTTTGTGTCCCTATTGAATGTCTACATAGACATTTTTTTAGGTTTTACCGATTCTCTCATCATTGTTATTTTTTTGGTTTTTATCGCATTTCAATCTGTAAATTTGCGGCCCTCCACAGGTGGCTCTAGCAACTGGTAACACTCCAAGAGATTCACTCCTAATACTTTATTCGATCGACGAGTGTGGTTTTCTCATCCCTTTCATTACCACCTACAGTGACCTTCTGTTGCGTGGGAATTTCACTGTCAGTTCATCCTTATCATAACAATCAGACTTTCTACTGTCAGTTCTTTCTTAACATATACGTCCATCTTCACAGTGACATGATGTATACTTCAAAAAAGGCCATCTCCATTTCAGGGCGTAGGCAAAGTTGACTCTCGGCACAATCTCTTTCCTTATTATCTGTGAAGTGTCTATGCGTTCATATTGGACATTTGGCTAGACTTCGTAATGTCGGTTCGGCCGACGACTTTTCAACACTCATATATATATATATATATATATATATATATATATATATATATATATATATATTACGATGGATCATATATATATATATATATATATATATATATATATATATATATATATATATATATATATATTACGATGGTCATCTAAATTACGCAAAAATAAAAATAACACTGAAATCATATTTTAACTGATATATTTACCAAAATTACACAAAAATATCTTGAAATACTAAAGAGTAAATTTATTTAATAAAAATCGCCATTGGCTTCAACCAAAGCCTACAGACGACTTCGGAATCTCCTGCATCTTTTCTGGACGGTCTCCTTGTTTAAGTTGGTGAACGCTACCATAATCCTTGCCTTCAGGTCAGTTCATCTTTGGTGTTGCAAGGAGCCTTCTTGGTCACTCATTCAACTGCGCCCCACATATAATAATCAAGAATGTTGCAGTTTGGGGAGCTAGGTGGCAAGATGTAAAGGGGTTACATGGTGGCAGAAATTGTCTGACAGCAATGACTGGTTTCTTCTGCTTGTGTGGCATGGTGCAGAGTCCTGTTGCTAAACATAGGGTATTCCAGCAGCCACACTCTTGACCTACGGCAGCAATACTTCCTCAATGAGTGAATTACAAAGACAAACTTATTGGAACTGGGATCGTTGGGATGGTGATTTTTAAGAAAACACGCATTTTAAAATTTGTAATTTATACGTTGTGGCTAGAGATTTTTTTTTTTTTGATTTTTTTGCGCAACAAGAGTCTCAATGTAAGGGAGATTACCAGAAATATATATATATATATATATATATATATATATATATATATATATATATATATATATATATATATATATATATTGATAATATTAGTGGTCAATGTATATATATATATATAAAATATATAAATATATATATTTATATTATATATGTATATATATATAGAGAGAGATAGAGATAGAAAGAGAGTTAAAGAGACATTGAGACACTAAGAGAGAGAGAGAGTGGGTGTAGTAAGAAAATCCTTTGTCTTGCATTTATCTATGTCTTACAATGATTTCTTGCGATAATAGCGGTGGCCATCGCACACACACACAAACACACACACAAACAAACACACACACACACACACACATATATATATATATATGTATATATATATATATATATATATATATATATATATATATATATATATATATATGCTTCATTGAGTAATGTAGTCATATTGTGTCTACTTATTTTTATACTGATCTTTTCCAGTTGTCTAATCAGTTTCTTGATCTTGAGATAAAATTCCTCAAGGAAGGCGCCGTAGTTTTTTTTTCGTTTTGTTTTTGTTTTGTTTTGACCCAAGTACTTTCGATCTTTTCTAAGATCATCTTGAGGTGTAAATTACAAAGACAAACTTATTTTAACTGCGATAAAATTAGCATTCCGTTGTGATGGGGATTTTTTTAAAAACACGTGCGAACGCGCTCAGCTGTAATTTCAATTTATCCGTTATAGTTATGGATGTTTTTTTTGTGCACAACAAGCGTTTCATTATAAGGGAACTGACCGGAAATTGATAGAAATACAAATTTAAATCTTTGTTAAATGTTTGTTATATGCACTTCAACAATTTTTGAATATCAAACTTGACTGCAAAGCAAGATGCCGGGAGGGCATGGAAATTATGGTTAGATCTCCCTATTTCATCTGTCAAATAGTGAGACCTTGCCGCCAATCTAGCACTGCGCTTAAATTCATAACGTCTAAGTACCACAGAGGAAAATTTCATCAAAACAATTACCATCAAAGTATTTATAGAAAAGGCAGAGGGAAGCTACATTACGGCGGTGAGAAAGTGACTGAAGCCGTTATCGTCCCCTTCTGTCCATATAAACTGCCTCTTGATGTAATCCTGTACAACGTGAGGCTATCGGGCCTTCCAGATAGTGAACTTCAATATTGAGTGTTGGTTGGTTTATCTGGATATCGAAGGCCTCGAAGATTTAAGGTTTTGTTAATTATTTTCGTGATGTAGTGTATTCCTGTATCGTGAAGGTGAACAAGAAAAAATGTGCAAAAGAACATGTATCCAACCAATGACGTGTAAGGCATCTTGATAATGTTCTGGTCCTCAAAGCAACATATTTACGCACTTTTTTGTCAACGATACAATGAGACTTATACGCAAAATTGTCTTTCAAATACATGTTCCTCAGGGACATCGTTTTCAAACACTTAACTATTCCCTCCAACAATTCTATGGTCAGTCGTTTCAACGAATTGAAAAGCACATCGAAGAATTTATACATTCAAATCCGGAATCGTTCTTCCATGATGAAATGCACAGTTTTCATGAAAGGTAACATTAGATCATGGAAAGCTGAGAAAAACGCTTCCATGGCCGAATAAAGATAAATATAGATTTATGTATAAATAAATGCTTTTGTCCGAATAATGCTGGATAGTTTTGCATCTGCCTGATTTGTTAACATGACTTACGTAGACAGTTGTTTAATGATGTATCGATTTACTTCGGTTTTATTATCAAAATCTTTTATATATTAAAACTAATAAAATCGGAGAAGTTGACTGTAA
>OZ010586.1:33187338-33189838 GCA_963932145.1 Acanthosepion lycidas
AAAAAAAGAAGTTATCAATTAGCGTTGTTGTCATTTGTCTCGAATAATTGGCTCATTTCAATGTGATATTGATGGGAACATGATTCGGATGTCCTCATTGGGAATTTTCCCCCATTTTTTTCTTGGCAGCAATCCCAAACTCTTGGAAATTACGCTGTTTGTGATGGAGTACTTGTTTCTTCATTTCCTACCAAAATGGTTTAATTATATTGAGATCAAGATTTTGTGTTGGCCAGTCTTCCAAAGGTTGAACATTTTCACCCACAAGAAACCATTTTGTTACACGTGATGTGTGGTAAGGAGCATAGTCTTTCCGAAAAACAATTTCCCCTCTTAGTAGATTAGACAGTAGTAAACTAATATAGTCTTCGCTGTTTAGGCTTCCAATAACTTTTACCAATTTTTTTCTATCATCGATTTTCATGCAGCCTCACTCTATTACGTGCCCATTATCAAATTTTACCGTCGAGATGTATGTCTTGCATTTGTGTCTTGCATTGCATCTGTCTTTCACTGGTAGTCTTACATATCCTTTTGCGTTCGAATGTAAATCTATTTTGCATTCATTATTAAAAATTACTTTTTGCAACTTTCATGCTTCCATCTTCTATTCTTCTATTTCATCTCCTATTCTTCTATTCCTTCTATTCAATCTTCTATCCTTCTATTCCATCTTCTATTCTTCTATTCCATCTCCTATTCTTCTATTCCAACTTCTATTCTTCTATTCCAACTTCAATCCTTCTATTCCATCTTCTATTCTTCTATTCCATCTTCTATCCTTCTATTCCATCTTCTATTCTTCTAGTCCATCTTTTATTCTTCTATTCCATCTTCTATCCTTCTATTCCATCTCCTATTCTTCTATTCCATCTTCTGTTCTTCTATTCCAACTTCAATTCTTCTATTCCAACTCCTATTCTTCTATTCCATCTATTCTTCTATTCCATCTTCTATTCCAACTTCAATCCTTCTATTCCATCTCCTATTCTTCTATTCCATCTCCTATTCTTCTATTCCATCTATTCTTCTATTCCATCTTCTATTCCAACTTCTATCCTTCTATTCCAACCCCTATTCTTCTATTCCATCTTCTATTCTTCTATTCCATCTCCTATTCTTCTATTCCATCTTCTATCCTTCTATTTTTCTATTCTATGTTGGCTTTTTATTTTGTTAATTATGTTTTTGTTTATTTCTTATTTATCTTTTTTTTTCTTTCTTTCTTTATTGCCGCTATACAGCGATTCATTTTCTTTTTTTCGTAATACGCTGCGTGCTGTATCAACTGAAATATCACCGTTTAAACTGCATTCACTCCTAACTTGTCTGACCTCTTAACCTTGGCTTGCCTGCAGAGATACTCTCAGTCTATCTTGTCGAACATTTTTTTTTAATGATCTTCCAGTTTTCCTTACGCGTAAAATACTTTTAGTAATAGCAAACATACTTTGGGTGGTACGAAGACTGTTTCTGGAGTTTCCAAGCCGCCTTATTATCTCTGGTTGAGTCATCTTCTTCTCTGAAGCCACAACTTCCGTCTTTGTTTCAGCAGGCCAGGTCGATTTTGAAAGCGTGGTATTGTACTCAATTTTAAAGTTGGGATTTGATAATGATACAAAATTTTTTTTTTTTACAAATCGTTACCATTTTTTGAGAAAACGAGTTTAAAGATTAGGTTCAAAATCGTAGCATTGGAATTTGATTCCGGTGATCAGCGAAAACCTTAGAGCACTGCCTTATAAAATTGATAATTTATTGAAGCTTTACAAATTGTATATGGAAAGATGCATGATGACACAAGTACATTATTACTAAATCATTGTGCCATCAAATAAGACCTTTATTTACCTCAAAGGGAAATTATCCTGAACAACTTAGCTATATTATATAATGTTGTAAAGTGCAGTAGTTTTAGCATGCTTTTCAATAAACAATAAAAATTTAAAACGTTTTGTCTTATAATTTGTGCACATCAGTATTATGGTGTTTTATACTCTTTTATGGATAAAAGAAAGACAATTGGAAAATATATTTCTTAGTCATTGCCGACGCGTTTCGCCAATCCGTCTTTATCAAGGCAAGTTTAAAAGCGAAATGTTTTTTAGTTACATTAAATTCAAATGTAAAGAGAACGCTGCTGGGTAAGCCTCCTTCTAGATATTGGTAACTTTTTTTTTTAATATTTCAGTTTAATTGTCTTATTATCATCAGAATTATTCTGATAAATCTAACTTATTCTTTTATCTATTTTTCTTTTTATGATCTAACAAATCTTTTTCATTCAGTAGACTTTTCTGCAATCTTTTATGATTTTTTTTATCTTTTTTACTTATCCAATACAGTAAAAGACTGCATATTTTTCTAGTGATGATTCATAATTAAAATTCTGGTATGAATATATTTCTCATTCAATGTATTAGGTTGGTGCAAAAATAATGACGTAATAATGTCGTTTTGTGACGTTAAAAAATACGTCAAAAAACGACATTATTACGTC
>OZ010586.1:33194838-33227338 GCA_963932145.1 Acanthosepion lycidas
TGTTGCATTATTATTATTATTATTGTTATTATTATTACCATTATTATTATTATTATTATTATTATTATTATTATTATTATTATTATTATTATTATTATTATTATTTCCTTTAATTTCTGATGTGTACTCATTTCTTTCTGGGTCCCGCCCAGGGACCTATGGTTAGAAATGGCATCATGACTTTTTCCACTGAAAAAAAAAAATGACATAGACAAAGCCTTTCGTAAGCTGTACTCGTGAGAACAATTTTTTGTATTTCTTTAAGGCATGGGCTTCCAGGTATCCCTTCAATTAGTCTACTGGAATTTTTTCCAACCAGTCCGAGGGCTCCAACTACAACGGTGATTGTTGATGTTCCCATGTGCCACATTTTTCCCTCCTCGCATAATGTATGCCTGTAAATGCGTGTATTATTATTATTATTATTATTATTATTATTATTATTATTATTATTATAATAATATTTCCCTTTATTTGTGGTGTGTACACATTTCTTTCCGGGTCCCGCCGAGAGACCTAAGGTTTGAAATCGCATCATGACATTTTCCATTGATCAAAAAAAACAACAACAACAACAAAAAAAACACATACAAACATCTTTTACATAGATAAAGCCCTTTGTAAGGTGTGGGCTGTACAATTTTTTTATTCCTTTAAGGCATGGGCTTCCAGTAATCCCTTCAATGAGTCTACTGGAATTTTCCCTAATCAATCCGAGGGCTCCAACTACAACAGGGATTGTTAATATTCCCATGTGCCACATTTTTGAGATTTCGATTTCAAGGTCCTTGTATTTTGATAGCTTCAAAGATATATTGCAGTCTGCAGGGACTGCCATATCAATAAGGAGGCATTTTTTTTTGTTTGCGGTCTCATAACGATGTCTGGGAACTAGCTTTTATTGTTCTGTCTGTGTGTATTGTGAAGTCCCACAAAATTGTTACCACCCAAACCCGGTTACGTAATCGGGTTTGGGTGGTGTTCATATCAATTTCTGCCCGTAGAAGTTGCAGATTTTCCAGTGCAGATATTGACCCACTCTGTCCTACCCGGTTTTATATTCAGTGGGTGCCAGTACTGTGCAACCTGATACAAGATGATCAATTGTTTCTGGATAATTATCACAGAATCTGCATTTTGGTCTAACACAATATTTTAGTATGTGTGCTTGATAATTTCTAGTTAACAAGCATTGGTCCTGTGCAGCAAGGATAAAATCTTCGGTTTCAAATTTTAACTCTGCACTACGTAGCCACTGATGGGTTCGGGGCTTGTCTGCATCAGCTTGTTTGGTACGGGCATAGTATTGGCCGTGAAGCGATTTATCTTGTCATTGTTTCAGTATATTGTGGGTTGTATTTGCTTTTGCTTTCTTTTTTAAGTATTTTGCAGCCTCGGTCGGTGTATTGTGATTTACTTGTATTTCTGCACCCATTGGAAACTCCATTTTGAACATGTTGGTTTCCTTTATTACGGAATAAAGACGCTTACTACTTTCATGTTCTTTGACACATATCATCATCCAGTCTTCTGTAGCTTCCAGGTATCTTTGAAGGTCAATTGTTTTATAGGACAGTTCTATTTGAACTAATCCTCCTTCGGATCTGGGCACATGCAGACGATCAAGATCAGTTTTGGGATGATGCATGCGGTAGCAAGTGAGAAGCTTTATCGTTTTGGCGTCCATTCGCTTAATGTCAACTATGGTCCAATTAAGGATGTTAAAGCTGTATTGCACCACAGGGACAGCCAAGGTGTTTATGGCTGATATTCTGTTTTTTCTCGGTATTCATTACCAGACGTACACGCCTGTAGTACTCCTTTTTTACCTTTTTATTATTATTTTTATTTTCTTTGCTTTCTGGCGTTTACACATTTCTTTCCGGGTCCCACCCAGGGACCTAAGGTTAGAAATGGCATCATGACCCTTTTCACTGACAAAAAAAAAAAAAAAAAAAAAAAAAAAATTACATAGATAGAGCCCTTCGTAAAGTGTGGGCTGTACTTGTCAGAACAATTTTTTGTATCTCCTTGAGGCATGGGCTTCCAGGAATCCCTGCAATTAGTCTACTGCAATCTTTTCCAACCAGTCCTAGGGCTCCAACTACAACAGGGATTGTTGATGTTCCCATATGCCACATTTTCGAGACCTCTATTTCAAGGTCCTTGTATTTTGACAGCTTTTTGAATATCTTCAAAGATACATTGCAGTCAGCAGGGACTGCCATATCAATAAGGAGGCACCGTTTTTGTTTGTGGTCTTTAATAACAATATCTGGTCGGTTGGCCTTGATTGTTCTGTCAGTGTGAATTGTGTAGTCCCATAGAATTGTAACAGGTCCTATCTCCGTAACTGGGTCTGGGTGGTGTTGGTACCAGTTTCTTTCAGTTTCCTTCCCGTAGAAGTTGCAGATTTTCCAGTGCAGATATTGGCCGACTCTGTCATGTCGGGTTTTGTATTCAGTGGGTGCCAACATCGTGCAACCTGATACAAGATGATCAATCGTTTCTGGATATTTATCACAGAATCTGCATTTTGGGCTGACACAATATTTTAGTATATGTGCTTGATAATTCCTAGTTAGCAAGCATTGGTCCTGCGCAGCAAGGATAAAACCTTCAGTTTCCGCTTTCAACCCTGCACTGCGTAGCCACTGATGGGTACGGGTTTTGTCTACATCAGCTTGGTTGATACGGGCAGAGTATTATTATTATTATTATTATTATTATTATTATTATTATTATTATTATTATTCACTGATTTATATGCCTATACCTAATATCTGGCATTTATTTCGATACATAAAGTGATGGTGAATGTATAATGATTTGAACTTGTTTTTTCTTCCAATGATATCTGCACACTACATATCATTGAACGAACATCGGGTAATGCTATGTATGACGAAACACTGGTAAAGGATATGCTTCTATCTGTCGAATTTCTACCGAGAAATTAGATTTTTCAGTAAGATAAACGATCCTAATCATAAAGTAGTGAAAAAAAAAAAAAAAAAAGTGATGAAAGCAAAGGTTTTAAAGTGGCCTAGTCACTTGTCTGATCTAATATTTAGCTTGAGTTGTTGGGTGTTAGGCTAGCAAAAAAAACCGTAAAAAAATCCACAACTCCTAAGAAAACAATATATATATATATATATATATATATATATATATATATATATATATATATATATATATATATATATATATATATATATATATATATATATATGGTTGGATTAATGTGAGTTTGTGACCCTGGGTTTCACGCTTTTGCGATCGTACGATCGCAAAAGCGTGAAACCCAGGGTCACAAACTCACATCAATCCAACCATATATGTTAGCTCTATCTCTGATATTGAGCGCTTTCTAATAGGTACCGCGCATATAATATATAAATGATTATATATATATATATATATTTATTTATATTTATATACACATATATATATATATATATACACCTAGTGAGCCAGACAAACCTACCTAGGTTTCACCTAAACGGATCGTCAGGGATTGATTGACTTGATTATTGGCAAATCAAAAATTCGAGGGTTTTTCGAGTATAGTTATCTATATTTGTATGTATATATATATATATATATATATATATATATATATATATATATATATATATAGATATAGATATAGATAGATAGATAGATAGATAGATAGATAGAGAGAGAGATAGAGAGATAGATAGATATGAACAAATCTGATATCGTTCAAAATCTTATGTACCGTGTCCTTTCAAAGCGTGTGTGATCATGGCTCTTCACAACTTCCTGACCTTTATAGCTCTTAGCAAAGTGTTTCTTTTTGTTATATTAATTATTTATTTGTTTGTTTAGCGGCATATCAACACCTTATGGGTCAATTAATGCTAAAATTTAATTTCCTTGTGGGCATTAGTAATTTCTTTAAAAAAATGTATTACTCGTAAGCTTTTTATTTTTTTTTTTTTTTATTTCTTACAAAAACGTATTGCCGGCATTTTTTTTATTTGTTTATTTTCTTTTACAAAAATGTATTGCTGGTAATTTTTATTTTTTATTTTTTTTACAAAAACGTATTGATGGTAATTCTTACTTTTTATTTTCATATTTTGTCTTTTACAAAAATGTATTACTGGTAATTATTTATTTAAATTTTCTTTTCTTACAAAAATGTATTGCTGGTAATTTTTTTATTTAAATTCATTTTTTTGGCAAAAATTTATTGCTAGTAATTTTTTCATTTTTATTTTTATTTTTTTACTAAAATGTATTGCTGGTAATTTTTTATTTATTTTTTTTTTCTTTTACAAAAATGTATTGCTTCTATTTTTTACAAAAATATATTGATAGCAAATTTTATTTTTATTTTTTATTTATTTATTTATTTATTTTTTTAAAATATACTGTCGGTAAGACTATGAAAATATATTGCTGGTAATTTTCATCATTTGATCGTAGTGGGGATCATTGAGCCAGTGCCAATGAACCTTTCTTTAGCTGTGTAAACCAATCTGTGCTGCTATGTGCCTATAGATAGGGTGAGGAGAGGATTCATACCTTTCTCTAGGATACTACCACGTAAGGGAATGCATCAGATCCGAGTGGAATTCGAACTCGACACCGCTATTCATTACTCCACCGTGCCTTCATTACTATTTTTACTATAAATTTATTTATACTTTCATAGTGTTTTGATCACAGTTTTTAACTATTTACCCATAAGTGGGACCCTAACAGAGGTTACCACCCCGGGTCAGGGTGGATCTGGGAACAACAGTAATTAAGAGGTGGTTCCACGTTCCTCGAAACCTCCCGATCAGAGGCCTTGCTGCCGGACGTAGTTTATCGTCATACCCAGGACTGTCTTTTTTATTGTCTGTCCTAACCGCCGTTCTGTCAACTGTTTACACAAACTTGTCAGGTTGCTACTTTCCTCTGTCCCTGCTGCCTTCAGTCTGACCTGTGAGTGTCAATTTTTCAAGGAATATTGGATAGCGTTATTTATCACGAAACGCTGGGGGAGAACATGTTCCTATTAGTGAAATTTCTTAAACTAGCAAGAAATTGGATTTTCAGTTAGATAGCAATTCCAATCACCAAATAGTGATAAAAAATAGGTGTGGTTCAAAGCGATGCAAGTAAGGGTTTCAGAACAATCCAGTCAATCGTTTTATTTAAATCCTATAGTATAAATTATCTGTAAAATAAGCTTAAGCCTCGGCTTCATCAGCAGAATTCAAAAAAAATTCAGTGATCTTAAGGCGATTTCTTAGCAGGTGCAGGATATAATTTGTGTTAATCTCTGAAATAAACCCACCACGAATTATTCCAAACATATGACAGAAAGCCTATCAAATGATAGAAGTTCTTCTTCTTCTTCTTCTTCTCCTCCTCCTCCTCCTTCTTCTTCTTCTTCTTCTTCTTCTTCTTCTTCTTCTTCTTCTTCTTCTTCTTCTTCTTCTCTGTGCCGTCTTCATTCAGGCCGTGGGGCGAACATGGCTTTCCACAACTTCCTATCACTTCCAGCTCAATAATATTTGTTGTTTTATCCTTCACCATCCCCGCTGCCTCTCCCTGTCCCATTTGCTGTCGATAAGACCTATGCGTGTCAAATTTTCCAAGCCCTCTTCCCTCAATATGTGCTCAGGAATTTTCAAATGTCTTCCCATTTTATTTTATGGCGTAGAGCCACTGCGTTTTGCGAAATATCGCGAAAAACGAAAAATCGATTTCAACACAGATTTTAAACTAAAAACTCCCTCACTTTTCAAGCAATCTAATACAAACTTCACTCAATTGTAGCCAACAATAAGTTGATTGTTTAACAGTCATTTAACTTGATAATTGAGTCCACCCATATTGTGAAAACTCGCGTAAATAGCGAAAAATGGCGATTTTTACTGGTTTCTTTCTTATTTTTCGTTGATCTTTCAACCAATTTTCATAAAAATTAACACTTGCTTTATAAATGAATCCTCTTTTACATCCCTGGTAGCATACTGATAAATTGAATTTCAAAAGCACCAAAATAATTGTGGTCTGAAGTGGGTCTTCATGTTGCCTGTTTTATCCCTTCATGTCCTCGGCTAACTTCGATTGAATAAATACAGACAACTTCTATTATATTAGTAACTGCATTAAGTCAAAAAGGTTTTTTTTAATGAAAGTAGTTTAAAGTAAATGAAGAAGATTGACTCTGTTACATCTAAACATGATGCTGTTTTTGCTCCATTCTAATTGATGGCTTTTTCTGATCGACCAGCTGACTATGGCTGCTAGTTATATACTAAAACTAGAATAATTTAGGAAAGTTATAATTGCCTCTACAAAAAAAGTCCGAAAACTTCTTAAATATACGTCGTATTTACAACATTCAGGTTAAGTTTTAAGTTAGTAATATGAATAGTGATTATTCTTATTAATGTGTCCAATACTTTATATGTTACTAAATTATTTCACTGGCTAAGTCTCTTCTTATCTCTCCCCACCTCTCTCTCCCCCTCTCTCTCGCTTTTTAATTCTTTCTCCCCCGATGTACGCATGCACAATACTTAGATACAGATGTATTAATGAATCCAATAGTTTTGACCTGCGAGATGACATATCTTCGTTGTAACAAATCTGGAAATGTTTAGAATCAAACATAGCGCCTATTTTACACTTTGAACTTTACTAAATATAACCGCTTTTGATTGTCTTGTTCGAGTTAGGCTGTAAATCACACTTGATTATTCAAATTCTGAATAAGCTTTTCTTCTCTTCATAATTGAAAAAGAATTAACCACCTGTCCGGCAAGTTTCTGCTAAATCAATTTGATTATATATATATATATATATATATATATATATATATATATATATATATATATATATATATATATATATTTGTGTGTGCGTGTGTGTGAATAAAGACTAAAGGAAAGCTTATCTTAGTCGATGCGTTTCGTCCTGTGAGGGATTTTGTCAAACGCTTCGATTGAGATAAGTTTTCCTATCGTCTTCATTCATATTGTCCTTTTACAAATATGTTCTACCTGAAATTTTTACACACACACACACACACACATATATATATATATATATATATATATATATATATATATATATATATATCTTTGACACTGGGATATAGAATGATAAAGGATTTTTTTTCTGAAAGAAATCCACGTAACCGATATCTATCTATCTATCTATCTATCTATCTATCTATCTCAGTATATCCATATCTATCTATCTATCTATCTATCTATCTATCTATCTATCTATCTATCTATCTATCTCAGTCACATTCATATCTATCTGTCTGTCTATCTGTCTCAGTCTCTACATCTCTCTCTCTCTTTCCGTTTATCTCTCGGTCTATTCATATATGCGGCTATCTGTTCATTATATCCCTTATCTCTTCTCTCTCTCTCTCTCTCTCTCTCTCTCTCTCTCTCTCTCTCAGTAACCCTCACACAAACAATCACTTCCTGGGATGATGATCTTAATCTACCCAAAGTGATATATATATATATATATATATGAAGAAATATAGTCTTAATGTGTGGTATATTTGTGGGATAAAGTGTTCAATATCAGAGATAGAGCGTGTGTAAATATAAAAGTGAATATAGAAATCAACACATAGAGGAGACAGCCTTTTTCATGCTAGACTCAGTTGTCAGGATATATATATATATATATATATATATATATATATATATATATATATATATATATATATATATGTAATAAAAAGGCTTAAACACTAATATTCCATGGTCATAATTTATTCCATTAGAATCGTAAATACGATCCAATTCATCAGACGTACAAATTCATATCGATATCGATATCTATATCTATATCTATATATATATATATATATATATATATTATGATTTTATAATATTATAATAAATAATTATTGCTCTACTCTCGGTATTGAGCCCTCTTTTGAATTAATGCTGTAAACGTTAGAATTTATATATTATTTTCGTTCTCATCACATTCGAATATATATATATATGTATATATTAGGTTGGTGCAAAAATAATGACGTAATAATGTCGTTTTTTGACGTTAAAAACACGCCAGAAAACGACATTATTACGTCATTATTTTTGCACCAACATAATATATATATATATATATATATAAATATATATATATACACGCGGTCTAACAGCAAAACAAGAATGAGTAGACGCTTTTGAATTCTATCAAGACTTGAAAACGAGGACTGAGCGTTTCCAGTTGAGACATGGCAGTAGTACTTCATTTTTTATCTGACCTTGTAAAGATAGAGCATGGCAGGAGGAGTCAGATACTTATTGGAGCGTTAAAAGGAACCGACCATTTCTCCAGCACTTTAAGCAAAGGATCGTATGTATGAGGCGCACTTGAGGTCTCTGGTAAACTTTTCTTTGCAAACGCATTTCGTCACTTGAGGCATTTCATCAAGTTCCTTAAGGGACGAAACGCATTTGCAAAGAAAGTCTTTTATCTGTATTGTCTTTACAGATACATTGCATTTGTATGTGAATTCACACACACACGCAGAGGTTTGGCTTGACGATTGTGCATAAGCATGAAACAGACTGTCGCCGCTGGATGTTGACTTCAATGTACTCTGTTATATTTCCATATGCTCTGTCCCTGACATTGAGCATTTTAACCCATAAACATAGAATACTATAAAACTGTATTTTATCACACACACACACACACACACACACACATACATATATATATATATATATATATAAATATGGAGAGATGGAGAGAGAGGCGTTCAAAGCACAACGACTCATCATGACAGGAGAGTAGTGTCTGTTCGTTGATGAAACATCATGGTTTGGAGTAGTGGCTTTATAAGTAGGGTTGTGGTGAGTTCGGATATAGATTGATTTTTGAAGGCACACGTGTAGCCATGGTCGAAGAAGAATCCAAATACTTTTATGCCTGATAAAAAAAATAGTCTCATTAATTTTAATCAATTTAAGCTGAAAGATAAAAAAAGATGTAAAATCTCATGAATTAGTGGCACCTTTATAGGAAGATGCAGCACAACACACACGTAAATTACCTGAAAATTTCGGGATAAATCAATCTATTTGATTGAATAACACATTGGAAGACAACAGCTATTTTTTTTTTTGCTTTCATGCCCACGCGGTAAAGAAACATGCAGAGGGAAGGGGAAGATGTTTTACTTGTGAAGAATTCTCCAGACCTGTGACATTCAGATTTTAACGTGTATCCCTCCTTGCAACAATATACTTAACAGGAATTTAACAGACTATCATTATTGTTCTGTCCCTGTATTGTTTAATATATTCTAATGTAAATGTCATCTTTGAAAATGGCTTATGTAAACCGAAAGCTTAGATAGGATTAAAAAATATGGATCAACATTGTGATTTTATTTCTTCGTTTAATGATTATGTTATTAAGCTTGTCAGACGATATCGTGTTTCTAAAAATAAATACGATAAAAATCCACCTGCTTCCCTGCCGTGCGCCGACGGCTTAGTGGTAGAATCTCCGGCTGATATCAATTCAGTCGGTTTCGATCCGAGCTAGAGGCAACCGGATGTCTAGCCACACTGATGAGCTGCGAAACAGTCTGTCTGTGGATGACGTTATATATATATATATTAGGTTGATGCAAAAATAATGTAAATAATAGTAACATATGTGAGAAAACGACATTATTTTTGCACCAACCTAAAATAAATAATATATATATATATATATATATATATATATATATATATATATATATATATATATATATATATATATATATATATATATATATATATATATATATATATATATATATATATATATATATATATATATATATATATATATATATATATATATATATATATATATATATATATCCATCCTAAGGAGGATGTAATCCAGAGAGCTCAATGTCGAACCAGAGCGAATATAAATTTAATTAAAATCAAAAAACAGACCACCTTAAGGGTCCATTGATTATATTTTTTTCCAGGAATGTGTTTTTTTTTTCTCGTACCTTTCCTCGGATCACATTTCCAAGCATAAAAATGTTTTTAGATTTACATATTACTTTTGTACGCTTTTGAGGGGTAAATAAAATAAATATATATATATACACACACACACAACAACACACACACACATGTATATATATATATATATATATATATATATTACTTATACTTAATATTAGGATGGTGCAAAAGTAATAACGTTTTTTGACGTATTTTTTTAACGTCAAAAAACGATATTATTTTTGCACCAACCTTATATAATATCAGAGTCATTTTGAGTATTTGTATAAGTATTAATATATAGAAAGATTTCGTTGAAATTTACTTTGTTTAGCTTTTGGAAGGCATCTTTGCTATTCCAATTGTGCCTGTCGATTTATGTATGACAATTTTTGTTTCAGTTACGGATTCGGCTTATAAAACAATAAAATGATTTATTTAGGTATATGGGTTATTGTGCCCATCAAAGCTGTGGCCGATATTCTTGGAATTTATTTATAAATATTTTTCTTGCTCTTTGCTTTCATAAGAAAACTTGACACCCACACAAATAATTGATTTTCAGTATTTTTAACACAAATAAATATAATCATAAACGGACAGCCATTATATACATATACATCCATATATATATATATATATATATATATATATATATATATATATATATATATATATAGTTGGATTAATGTTAGCTCTATCAGTGATATTGAGCACTTTCCAATAAGTACCGCGCATATATAATATGTATTAGTTTGGTGCAAAAACAATGACGTAATAATGTCGTTTTTGACGTTAAAAAATAGGTAAAAAACGACATTATTACGTCATTATTTTTGCACTAACCTAATAAATGATATATATAAAAATTACATATATGTGTGTGTGTGTGTGTGTTGACATAATAGAGAAGAACTGCTATATTGATGATCCAAAGTTCTTTAGCATTTTTGTTTTTATTTTTTAAAAATAAAACAGTGCTCGATACAGAAGTAGAGCCTAGATTATAATTATTTTAAAAAAATATGATTCCATCGCGAGACAGAAATTACTATGTTTCGGTTTTACATTGCTTAGTTATTTCAAACATTGCTTGAGGATGAAACTGTCATCCAACAGTTAAGGTTTAATATTGAAATTAAACTTGAATACGGATGACCAGTTTGGAAACAGTAATTTCTGTCTCACGATGGAACTATATTTTTTTTTCAATTTTACATATATATATATATATATATATATATATATATATATATATATATATATATAAAAACAAACTTTTATCACTTCTTTTGCTTGTCATTGTATTTTTTAATCATTTCACCCAAGCAAGGAAATAAAGCCACTAAGACGCAAAGGGGTTACTAAGTGTTAGAGAATATGAGAGAAAAACACTATTAAGGAAAGAGAACAATAAAAGAACAGGAATTAAGAAGACAGAAAATAATGATTGGCATTGCATTTAAGTTTTTGAAGATCAAAATTGACTGGGAAGCAAGAAGCCGGAACAGAGTTCCACAAGCAGGAAGTGTGCTAGAAGGAACTCTTTGCATAGAACTTACGGTTACATCCATGACTATAACAGACTTATAATCTATGTAATAAATGTGAATACCAGTGTGTCACTTTTTCAACTTTACTCCTAGAAGACGTAGCCCAACATATCATATTTTGGAATCGGGCCGACTTTGTGAGCAAATTAAACCCCTTCGGGCCAGATCTGGGGCCGCGATCCTGAAATTTTGGATTCCTAAGTTTTAATTACTGCGATTGTTTTCGGCGAATTTTACGTGATTTTTTTGTTTTTTGTTTTTTGTTTTTTTTTGTTTTTTTTTGCAACGAACTGTTTTGTACGATAACAATTTGTCTAACTTAGAAATAAATTTGGAAATAATCTAAATTAATTGCAAAATCCAGCGAAAGTCACCAATTAAATAAAATAATTGTTTGTACAGAAAGTAAGGACCTACGTTCATCAAACTGTCTTTAAATTGTGTGGCGGCAGAAGAATTATCTTTGAAGTTTTAAAAGGTAAGCTTAAATATGAATGCAATGCTTACATGCAGCGATCAATTTTGAGTTTTTCTGTAGTTTATTGTTGCCTACCGCATGTACTCCTCCCTCCCTATTGTGATGAAGGCACAATCAAGAGCCCTCCGCAAGAGCTAGCTTAAATGTCGCCCGATAGGCTTTTTAGATAGTTTTATGCATGTGGACTTAGCTAGTTAAAATATAATTTTCGGTATGCCATTTCAAGGAACCATCTTCTAGTCTCCAAAGTTGTTTTTTTAACGCACAACAGCATCAAGCCAGCACTGAAAATACAAATTCGTCTCTAAAAATATAAGCGTTCACATTCTGATACGCTAATTGCTGTGTGTCCTGCCAAAGAAATCATACCAAAATAAACGTTAAGGCTACTTTGTATTCTATATTTAGGCTAATTAATTAATGCCCAAGCATGCGTTGGATCAGGATTTACTACGTTGGCCCAATATCTGTAGTTAAAATTTTTGCTTTGTTTAATCCCTTGAAATAGATGTGAGATTTTTTTTCTCTCTCTCAGTTGAACGGCATCTGAGGCATTATCTCTTTGGAGTAATTTCATCCAGATGTCGACGAAGCGTTGCATTGTTTGCAACAAGAACTACAAAAATAAAGAACGAATTAAAAATGACTTGCCACAGGCGTCTCGGTTTTGTGTAAATTGTTAACGACGTTGTTTAGGTGCTGACCAATAATACTGAGTTCGATCCTTACTGCGTGCACTATATATGTGCACCTCTGTCAAACTCTTCAAAGGGACGCTTCAACGTGGATAATGGTCAGTCTGTAAGCCTGGTTGCTGATTATTATGTGAGCCTTACCCTGTACCTGATACTTGCCGCCTTGTGTTAGACTATGGTAATAAGCGCTTCGGTATGGGGATCTCAATCGGTGGAGAGCAATGTTTTAGTTAACTAGGCTCGTATTTTTAACCATTATTACTGTGAAGAGAATTCGACGCTGACTGGATGCCCCATAGTCGGGGCCTTGTACCAAACTGAGGTAAGGAGCTTTCAGTGGGGTTAATGAGCCTTGCTGAGTATTCAGTTCTCTCCTTACTCGTTACCCTATACCTGTGACCTTAAGTGAGGTAATGGTTAAGCAATTGATCTAATCTTGTTGACCTTTACTGCTAAGTAGTGAGTTCGATCCTAACTGGTTCCTTCCTTATTTAAATACTCTGCCAGATTTAATCCATATTTTGAACACACTCACACCTACAGGCACACACACACACACACACACACACACACACACATATATATATATATATATATATATATATATATATATATATATATATATATATATATATATATATATATATATACATGATATAATTGTCCAAATTGTTCAATTGTTTAGATTAAGCATTGAATCATTGTGTCTCGGAAATGATTAAAAGATATCATATTGGAATTCTCCGAGGTTTCAGATTCATTCATATCTGCTCATGGCGTATTCAAATGCAAACAAATGACGTCATACATTATAAAATGGAGAAAGTCCGACAATTATTATTATTATTATTATTATTATGAATGAATGAGAGAAAATCATGGAGAATTCTGTTTAAAACCATTAAAATCGACCTTGCTAACCGAACGTTCCTCTGTTGCCGAATCGGTTAAGACACGTCAGACTATATGACGTTTCCTTATAGGACGCAGGTTCGATTCTTGTCGGAGGACGCATATTTTCTGTGAAAATTTCTCTTATGCATGCACGCACACACACATATATATATATATATATATATATATATATATATATATATATGGTGTCTCTGGGCAAATTTTTTAACTGTTTAACTCTCCGTTTATTCCAACCTCTCCATTTTATTCCAACCTCTCCGTTTATTCCAACCTCTCCATTTTATTCCAACCTCTACGTTTATTCCAACCTCTCCATTTTATTCCAACCTCTCCGTTTATTCCAACCTCTCCATTTATTCTACACTTCTCTTAATCCTATTTTTTTCTTTTTGTTCTGCCTAAAATTAATTTTCCCAACTATCCTCCGTTTTCAACCTACCTTTCTATTCTGGACTTAACAGTCACATCTGTCTGCTGCTTCTTATGTTTAGTGCTATGTATTTAGAGATTCTTGGTAAAATACAAAGAAGAATCTGCAATGTTATTTTTCCTGATCTGGCATCTCGGCTTCAGTCCCTTTTCCAGCGCCGTAAAGTAGCTTCTCTCTGCCTTTTCTCTAAATATTTTCATGGTAATTGTACAGATGAACTTTCCTCTTTGGTACGTATGAATTTAAACGCAGTACTCGATTGGCGGCGAGCTCTCATTATTTTACAGCCGAGATGGCTAGCTGTAACCGTAAGTTCTATGCTAACAGTTTTTTTTTCAATCCCACTTCTCGCTTGTCGAACTCTCTTCCGACACGTTGCTTTCCACTTAACTTTAATCTTCAAAAATTTAAACACAATGCCAATCGTTATTTTCTGTCTTCTTAATTCTTGTTTTGTTTTTTTTTATTTTTTTTTTCTCTCACTCCGTAATCCCTTGCGTCTTAATGGCGATTATTTACTTGGGTAACCCACTGGCTCTGGTCAACTTACCCGTCCATGCAATGCCAAAATAAAAGGCAGCTGTAGCTGTAGATGGAGTCTTTTATTATCTAGAAATACATGCGTATGTATGCGTGCATGTGGCTTTTGGTCACTTGAGTTGTGGCCCGGGATTTATTTGCTGCGACATCAGGTCAACACCGAGTCCATGTGCGTATTACATGATTCCAAGGGCCCAGCTGTTATTTATAGCGCATCGGCCTAAGCGCTGCGTAAGTAAGTACACGCATACCTTGATGTCACCCCACCAAACCTCCCAAACAACCTACAATGTACCCAAAATAGACAAACCTACTCCAGTAAGTCAACGAAAAGACCAACTGACGAGGCAGCAATTTCTACAGTGAAACCCAATTGGCAGCTAAACCGCTGCTGTTATATATATTCGGTCTATTTGAGGAGCAGGTTTTATCAGTCCGTAAATAGAGCATCCGCATATAGTATGGGGCGTAAAATTCTGTCTGATAGCCCGAAAATGAGAACTTGATTTGATCTTCCGACGTTAAATAAATGAAATACTTGATCGGATGAATAATTTTCCGAGCAAGCTAACCTTGGACATGGAGAGCAAGTCGAGTGGAATTTGACACAAGATCATTAATTTAGAGTAACCAAGAAGGACGGAGTAGTTTGTTAATCATTACCCCAGAAGGAGATGGATAGATAGATAGATAGATATATATATATATAGAGAGAGAGAGAGAGAAAGCCAGAGAGAGAGCAAGAGAGATGAACTGAAAAGTATAGACGGATATAAATATATATGATCAATCAGAATATATATATATATATATATATATATATATATATATATATATATATATATATATATATATATATATATATATATATATAAGAGCAAAAGACACTGATATATATCAGTGTCTTTTGCTCTTTATAGATGGTTTGGGCGTGGGGCACTTTATTTTACTGAGTAGGTAGTTGTTTGCATTTTTTTTGTTTTTTTTTTCTTTCCTTTTTCAGGATTTTTTCTTGCCTCAGATGTTAGGTCTTCTGACAAGTTGTCAGTTGGCTACACCAACATAATTGTTTTTTCTTTAACAGTAGTATATATATATATATATATATATATACTGGGAGTAGAAAGCGAGAAAGGGAGCTGAACAGACAGAAAAATACAATTATAAATATAAATGGACTGAGATAGATAGATAGATAGATAGATAGATAGATAGATATGAAAATACTGAAAGATATAGCTATATAGATAGAGTAAACTTTGCTACTAGCTTGTCAGTTATTATCCATTAATGACATTCCTGTGAATTATTCATATATACGTAGACAGGTACTGACAGATTCATGAATAAGCAAAGTTATATATATAAAAAATTTTGTTATATATATATGTGTGTGTGTGTTTGCGCGTGATATTATATATATATATATATATATATATATATATATATATATATATATATATATATATAATTATTTATTTAAAAATATGATTCCAACACGCTACATAAGAGTTCTCATGCTTCAAAACGAGAGCCGAAAACTTCAATATAATTATTTGAATTAAATTGAATTAAAGTAAGCTCTGTTCCATCTTCAAGCGAATTTTTTTTTTTGTAGCGTGTTGGAATCATATTTTTAAATAAATAATTATATTTATGCTCTACTTTTGTACCGAGCACTATTTTTTAAAAATAATAACAAAAATACTAAAGAACTTTGGATTATTTACCTAACGAGTTCTTTCCTATTTTCTATATATTCCCACCCCCATATATATATATATATATATATATATATATATATATATATATATATATATATAATGTCGCAGATTGAGTGGTGGTACTAATAAAATAGTGCTCGATGCAATATAACAGAGCTATAAACAATATATTAATAAATATACATAGTTTTTGTTACCGGTAGCACAACACGCACCATTCCCAATGTTATTTCCACGGGGGTTAATTTTTGTCGGTTAGCATTCAGTAAACCCCACTCAAGATATAAAAGTTGTCAGAATGAAAAAAAAAATATGGATTTTTTTTTTTATCATTTTAGAAGGTGAGTTCCTATTCAAAATATCGATATAGTGTAAAATTGATCCCTGAATTTTTTTATTACTTCTTATTTGAAATAGAAGCCCTATTTTTATTTATCAAACATTGTGTATTTCAAAGTATCTACTATAAAATTAAAAAAAAAAGTTTGAAATAGTAAAAAAAATGTCGTATTAAAAATAAATCTATTAATTTTTCAGAAATTCATCACATTCAACAGAGTTATTGGATTAGTTGTTATTTACACTTGACGGATTTAAAACTGTATTCAGAACATTGATATCAGCATTTTTTTTTTTTTTTCAATTTTTTGAATTTTGGAAAAAAATTTTTAAAAACCTATTTTGGAAATATATTTTGTGGGGTATTGTTTTCTGGAGGACTTGCACATTGTGGGTAATAATAATTATTTATTTAAACGGATACATAATGATATTAATATCATTAATATTAATAGTATATTATTAATATATGTAAATGCATGACCTTTAATTAAAAATGGCCAAAAACGCATTGCAAAAGCTAGGCAGAGTATTAAGAGTCAGGAGGATTTCGTTGGTAACAAAGAAAAGAGTACTGAACTGCTACAGCATTCTAGGTATGACGATAAACCACATCGGCGTCCTGGATATGACGATAAACTACATCCGCGTCCTGGGTATGACGATAAACTACATCCGCGTCCTGGGTAAGACGATAGACTACATCCGCGTCCTGGGTATGATGATAAACTACATCCGCGTCCTGGGTATGACGATAAACTACATCTGCGTCCTGGGTATAATGATGAACTACATCCAACAGCAAGGCCTATGATCAGGAGGTTTTGAGGAGCGTGGAACCACCTCTTAATTGCTGGTGTACCCAGGTCCACCCTGACCCGGGGTGGTAGCACCTGTTAGGGTCCCAGCCCTGGGCAAATAGTTAACACTCAGATTACATTCGCGTCGTGGGTATGACGATAAACTACATCCGCGTCCTGTGCATGACGATAAACTACATCCGCGTCCTGGGTAAGACGATAAACTACGTCCAACAGCAAGGCCTCTGATAATACGATTTTTGAAATAATGTTGCCAGTTGTACGTTTTTGAAAAAAAAAAAAAAATAATAATATTACCAGCTATACGTTTTTGAAAAAATAATATTACCAGCTATACACTTTGGAAAAAATAATAATACCAGCTATACATTTTTTAGAAAAAAAATATTAAGAGACATGGATTTTTGACAAAACAAAAATATTACCAGGAAAAAAAAAGTTGTCGGCATTAAATGAGCCATTGAGGTTGATATACCGTAACACAAACCAAACCAAACCAAACCTGAACTGCTCCGTGATATCTATCCTTCTTTACGGAAGCGAATGCGGGACGATTTCCTCGACGATGAAGAAGAGACTCGAGGTGATGGCAAAGTGGTTCTACAGAAAGATGCTAAGGATATCATGGACCAAGCGTGTGAGCAATGATGAGTTTTTGGGGAGTATGAAAACAAAGAGGAAACTTAAACTTAACATCAGGAAGGGGCAGTTGAAATTTCTGAGACACGTAATGAGAAAGGAGAGATACGAGAATCTGATACTCACGGGTTGAATAGAGGGAAAGAGAGACAAAGAAGGAGGAGGCTTATACTTAATATCAGGAAGATGCAGCTGAAGTTTCTGAGACACATAATGAGGAAGGAGGGTCAAGAGGATCTGATACTCACGGGTTGAATAGAGGGAAAGAGAGACAAAGAAGGAGGAGGCTTATACTTAAACATCAGGAAGAGGCAGCTGAAGTTTCTGAGACACATAATGAGGAAGAAGAGCCAAGAGAATCTGATACTTACGGGTTGAATAGAGGGAAAGAGAGACAAAGAAGGAGGAGGCTTATACTTAATATCAGGCAGAGGCAGCTGAAGTTTCTGAGACACATAATAAGGAAGGAGGGCCTGGAGAATCTGATACTGACGGGTTGAATAGAGGGAAAGAGAGACAAAAAAGGAGAAGGCTTATACTTAAACATCAGGAAGAGGCAGCTGAAGTTTCTGGGACACATAATGAGGAAGAAGGGCCTGGAGAATCTGATACTCACGGGTTGAATAGAGGGAAAGAGAGACAAAGAAGGAGGAGGCTTATACTTAAACATCAGGAAGGGGCAGCTGATGTTTCTGAGACACATAATGAGGAAGAAGGGCCAAGAGAATCTGATACTCACTGGTTGAATAGAGGGAAAGAGAGACAAAGGATGAGGAGGCTTATACTTAATATCAGGCAGAGGCAGCTGAAGTTTCTGAGACACATAATAAGGAAGGTGGGCCTGGAGAATCTGATACTCACAAGTTGAATAGAGGGAAAGAGAGACAAAGAAGGAGGAGGCTTATACTTAATATGAGGAAGAGGCAGCTGAAGTTTCTGGGACACATAATGAGGAAGGAGGGCCTGGAGAATCTGATACCCATGGGTTGAATAGAGAGAATGAGAGACAAACAAGGAGGAGGTTTATACTTAATATCAAGAAGAGGTAGCTGAAGTTTCTGAGACACATAATGAAAAAGGAGGGCCTGGAGAATCTTATACTCACGGGTTGAATAGAGGGAAAGAGAGACAAAGAAGGAGGAGGCAGCTGAAATTTCTGAGACACGTAATGAGAAAGGAGGGTTTGGCGAATCTGATACGTGATAGTTTCTTGATGTTAAGATGATATTCATCAAAGTTTTTTTTATTAATATATATATATATATATATATATATATATATATATATATATAAAATAAATATACATTCTTTCTTCACCGGTAACACAACTCAGAGTTATGCTAACCATGAGGAAAAATGTATGTTTATATTTATTATTAAAATATATTTTAAGCTCTGTTATTCTACATCAAACACTATTTTATTAATACCATCACTCAATGTGCAATATATATATATATATATATATATATATATATATATATATATATATATATATATATATATATATTTACATACGTAGATAGGTAGATAGATAGATAGAGAGAGAGAGAGAGAGAGAGATAACATGATTCATTTACTATGTAGCTACAGGTGTTTGAATACAAATGTATGACAAATAAATCCGAATTAATTTATTTTCTACACGTGTGCCTGTGCGTGTGAAGGACAGAGAGAGAAAGAGAGAGAGTGAGAGAGAGAAAGAGTGAGTGAAAGAGAAGAGAGAGAGACAGTGAAAAAGATTGTGAAAAGGCGAGAGAGGGCCGGGGTAGTAACACCTGTCCACAAAGCAGAGACTTTGCAAATAAATAGAGATAGGAAAGTACGTACTTAATAATGGTCACTCCTTGGCCATAGCTTTTACCAAATCATAGTACGAACGACTATTTTTTGAATCTGAGACTTTCTCTCTCTCTCTCTCTCCCTCTCCCCCTCTCCCTCGCCAACCCAACCTCAGCTTGAGCTCCTCTTCTTCTGTAATCCTCATTAGGGTTCACTTGTTCACAGAATGCCAACCACTTGATGTTAGTGGGTGGCTTTCCCCCCACCTGGGCAAACGATGGTAATAATTGCTAAATACGTCGAAAAACACCCGCGTTGAAGCTGGAGTTACCAGATTGAGGTAAAATGTAGAGAATTTGACTACCCCTGAAAGCCTGATTTTTCTTAATTTGGAACTGACGGTTTTTCAGTTAGTAGAAGTCACCCTCCCAACCTCGCCTCTAAGTTAGCCCTATTTAATTTTAAAGTAATGCAAAATATCGCAAGTTGAGAAAGTCATAATTTTCGTCACGCTTGTTTTTCAAAAGTTGTCTAATTTAGCAACCACAGTCTAGACCCGGGAATCGAAATATATCTGAAGCATCTATTGTTTTATTTATTTAATTCTAATTTATTTCCCTTTTTTCTATATACCGTGTCTATTCAGGGGTAACAGTTAATTGCAAGCGTACAAAAAAAAAAAAAACAGCGGGCAAAAACCCAGTGGACAAAATCCCAGTGAACAAAATCCCAGCGGGCAAAATCCCAGTGAACAAAATCCCAGCGGGCAAAATCCCAGTGAACAAAATCCCAGCGGGCAAAATCCCAGTGAACAAAATCCTAGCGGGAAAATTCCCAGTGAACAAAATCCCAGACTCTTATCCCACACAGTTTCATAAATAAAAGACTCATATGTAGACAGAAACAAATTTAGTTTTGAAATTTCAAGGAACTTTTAAATCAAATTTTAACGTCAAACTGATACAATAGAATTTATATCCAATATATTCACTTATATGTACAATATTCAATATATACACTCCAATATCAAGAAGTGAAAACTTTATTTAAGCCCTTAATTTGGCATAATCTATCTTCGTATAGGATCTAGTCCTGAGTATGGCGATAAACTACACCTGATATCAAAGTCTCTGATCGGGAGATTGGTGGTTGTGAAGAGAATGGAACCACCTCTTACTTACTGTTGTTCCCAGGTTCACCCCCGGGGTGGGGGGTCGCACTTGTTAGGGTTCCAGATATGGGCAAATAGTGAACCCCTAAACAAAATCAAAGGACTATAAAAATATATAAATACATTTTTGTAGTAAAAATACCAGCAGTACATTTTTATATAAAAATTGCCAGAAATAAATTTTATAGTAAAAATACCAGCAATACATTTTTATATAAAAACTACCAAAAATACATTTTTGTAGTAAAAATATCAGCAAATTTTTTTTTTTAAAATTGCCAAAAATACATGATGTCGATGATGATGATAGTAACATTACCAAATTACTTCAAAGCTCTCAAAAAATATTGACATTAAATGGCCCCTAAGAAGTTGATATTCCATTAAACAAATTAATCAATTCAGTCGTATATGATCTCTGTTGTTTGTTTATGCTTTGTCGCAAAACTTAGAAATGCCTTTTTTTATGGCATTCTTCAAAGAAAGTTGTGTCTTATGGGATATAATCATGAAATATATCGAATATGTGATTTGAGCGTTGTTAACATTTTTGCAGATTTTCGATCGATTTACAATGAATCCGTCTAATAAACAAAGCGGGACCCATAAACTCGTTATGTACGCGACAGAAATCAATTTTTCTTGTACATTTTCTTTATTAAATTAAGTTCGCAGATTGATAAATGTAATTAATACGAGTTAATAACGTTTGAAGCATTAAAAATGTTGGATTAACAATAAATCAATTAATCCTTTAGAAATGCATACATTTATACATACATAATAATAGCACAAATAATTATGACGCGGTAAAATGGCACCGGTAAAAATGGTACAAACGAAAGAATAGAGGGAAATGGCACCGGTAAAAACGGTACAAACGAAAGAATAGAAGGAAATGGCACCGGTAAAAACGGTACAAACGAAAGAATAGAGGGAAATGGCACCGGTAAAAACGGTACAAACGAAAGAATAGAAGGAAATGGCACCGGTAAAAACGGTAAAAACGAAAGAATAGAGGGAAATGGCACCGGTAAAAACGGTACAAACGAAAGAATAGAAGGAAATGGCACCAGTAAAAACGGTACAAAAGAAAGAATAGAGGGAAATGGCACCGGTAAAAACGGTACAAACGAAAGAATATAAGGAAATGGCACCGGTAAAAACGGTACAAACGAAAGAATAGAAGGAAATGGCACCGGTAAAAACGGTACAAACGAAAGAATAGAGGGAAATGGCACCGGTAAAAACGGTACAAACGAAAGAATAGAGGCAAATGGCATCGGTAAAAACGGTACAAACGAAAGAATAGAAGGAAATGGCACCGGTAAAAACGGTACAAACGAAAGAATAGAGGGAAATAGCACCGGTAAAAACGGTACAAACGAAAGAATAGAAGGAAATGGCACCGGTAAAAACGGTACAAACGAAAGAATAGAAGGAAATGGCACCGGTAAAAACGGTACAAAAGAAAGAATAGACGGAAATGGCACCGGTAAAAACGGTACAAACGAAAGAATAGAAGGAAATGGCACCGGTAAAAACGGTACAAACGAAAGAATAGAAGGAAATGGCACCGGTAAAAACGGTACAAACGAAAGAATAGAGGGAAATGGCACCGGTAAAAACGGTACAAACGAAAGAATAGAGGGAAATGGCACCGGTAAAAACGGTACAAACGAAAGAATAGAGGGAAATGGCACCGGTAAAAACGGTACAAACGAAAGAATAGAGGGAAATGGCACCGGTAAAAACGGTACAAACGAAAGAATAGAGGGAAATGGCACCGATAAAAATGGTACAAACGAAAGAATAGAGGGAAATGGCACCGGTAAAAATGGTACAATGATAAAACAGACACTTTAAACAGCTTAAAAGTATCTTGATCAAATCTTATGTGGATTTGGTCGCAATATAAGATTCTAGTTATTAAATTCTATTTTTAAAGGTTGATATAAAATGCAATTCTCATGTCTAAACATATTTGATCTTATTATAATCAGTTTTCATAAATTTTAATGGATGTAAAAATTTCTACTTTTTATTTTGCTAATATTAAATAAATAAATTACTTAATAATAGGTAAGATGTGACATATATCAAGTGCCGTACGTGATACACGTTTGGCCGATCATTTACACCCTTGTGTAAATTAATTGAAATAAAACGAATAATTCCGTTATTATTTACTTATTTTTCGTATTTTTCCAATGAAACATGACCCAGTGCCAATGTTAGTATTTCATATATCCATTCTACGAAGTCGTTCCTTGCAGATTAAGCTCAGATTCTCGATTGGATTTAAATCACGAGAGTTTCAGGGCCAATCTATAATACTTTGATTTGCTCACTGGTACGGCTTTCCAGTGTGTTCGTGCAGCGTTACAATTTTCCTTGGAGTAACGTCCATCGCAGACAATGGCCATAGAACAATTAATCGACAATCGAGACAATAGTGTCTGGGCATGTTAAAAATCTGATGTAATCTCGGATGACGCAATATTTTTCAACGCCAAACAAATTTCATCATACACACCGAAAATAGATTCATATTACTTCACACTACTGCAAATAAACTATTTGAGGAAAAGATAGAAATCGATTACATCCTGTCACTCCAGTGGGTTTAAAACTGACCGTCTGCTGAGACAAAGGAAACTAAAGCGGGTGTTTCAATTAATTTTCACAAGAGTGTATCTTTCGATACATGACTGACGAGGAAGATTTTCTCCCGCAGTAGGTTGCCATATCTTTTCGCGGTAGACTAGTCGCCAAATAAAGCTAAAGAACCCAGTCTGGCCTGCTATAGGGAAGGATCTGAAATTTGAACTCGGCTCTCCAAGTTCTCACTCCGAGCCAATAGCCAATAGCCATTACACCACAACGCACATCTGATTTTAATTTAGATTCAATTTAAAACAACTTTTTTTTGCCAAGGGTGTATATTTCAATAAACTTTTTTTTTCCTGTTTGCGCCATTTTTTTCCCTGTTTGCGCCATTTTTTTCCCTGTTTGCGCCATTTTTTTTCCCTGTTTGCGCCATTTTTTTCCCTGTTTGCGCCATTTTTTTCCCCTGTTTGCGCCATTTTTGCCGATGACATTTTACCGTCTTATTATTACCTGTACTATTATTACGTAAATTCAGGCTCTCTCTCTCTCTCTCTCTCTCTCTCTCTCTCTCTCTCTCTCTGTCTATCTATCAAACACACACACACAAGCACACATATACCTATATCTATCTATATATATATAAAGATATACATACAGGTAGTCGTCGACTTACGACGACGTTTGTTTCCGACAGACCCGTTGTAAGACGGCTTCGTCGTAAGTCGCAAAATGATGTTAAATTACCGTGCATAGGGTAAGGTGTACATTTAACGCTAGAATGCATGGGTTAAGGTGTATATTTAACGGTAGAATGCATGGGGTAAGGTGTACATTTAACGGTAGAATGCATGGGGTCCCAGCCTTCCACGGCTTCATGGATCCTTTCCTTATCCTTAAGAATCGTCGACATAGTTGAATGGGATAAGTTCATCTCACGTGCGATCACACTTTGTTTCCTCCGTCATACTTTTTAATAGCCGTCATTTTGGTGTCCAGATCAATTGCCTTTCTTTCCTTCTTGGCAGTTTTAGGAGTAAGTAGAGATAATTTCCTCTTGGAAGACATCGTAGGGTGTTTTGAAATAAATTTTAAAAGACACGGATGTAACTCGAATGTACTGTAATGGGTTATTACTATATCTAGGTGGTTGTACGGAAACTGTCGTACATACGCAACACACTCAATGCGCCCGCTTACTTTCACTTTCACTTTTTAGACGTACGAGTTTTAACCACACGTGTCGTCGTAAAATCGAACCGTCGTAACTTGCATATGTCGTAAGTCGACTATATATATATATATATATATATATATATATATATATATATATATAGTCGGTTTGTCAGGAAGGAGACTTCCTGATATTATCAGTCTGGAGTGGAAAAGTGCCTGAAAATCATACCACGTGTTGACCCAAGCATTGTGAGTGAAATGGGGTAGACAGAACACTTGGGGTCGTCGATAGCTATACTAGCACGAAGTCACAAGACATCGTGACCGAGGGTTTGAGTGTGCTGGTGTTGTTCAGATTGTTGATCAATCTAGATAACACGCTATCTCCCAGAAGCTGTAATTAAGGTCTTCTCAGCATAGTTACAGTATAAACTATGGGTGTTGAACAAATACAAAAGTGATTGAATGAGAGTCTGCAATAGGGATTGGCTAGCCGCCCTAGCAGACGGCTATCCTTGGATACGAGTGGCTAGCTATTATCATATACATATATATATATATATATATATATATATATATATATACATAGCTTGTCAGACGGTATATATATATATATATATATATATATATATATATATATATATATATATATATATACATATATTAGGTTGGTGCAAAAATAATGTAAATAATAGTAACATATGTGAGAAAACGACATTATTTTTTCACCAACCTAATATATATATATAGATATAGATATATATATAGGGTGTCTCAAAAATGTATTTCTCAAGAAATAATTCATGTATTTATTATAAGTGCATCTTCTTAAGACTCTGTCATCGCATGTTTTCAAATGGATCCCTGTTATGACCCAAACACTGCTGACAAGACAACGCATTGGATTCACAAGCAGCAACATTTCGATAGGTGTCTTGACCTTCGGTGAAAACTCTCTACCAACCTTTCTTCTTTGACAGGGCGTGGTTGATATCTGTGGACTTTCGGAACCGTTCTTGGGCGTATCGTTGACAGCACCATCAGCCACAAAGTTATCCCTAATACGTGAGATTGTAAGCTGCGTGCGTTAATCTGAATGAAACTGTCTTTGGTGCCGCTTTTGAACTTCAACTGCATCTGTGCACTTCGAGTAGCATTTCAGGATGATCTTCCTTTGTTCAAAGTCAAACCTTGATGACATTAGCAATACTAACGTGGAAATATGACAAGAAAGCAAATTGACTTCAGCTACATACTGTAAAAGTGTGCATATATTTTTTTAAATACCCTGCATATATCTGTGTGTGTACCTGCATGTGTGTTAACATTTAGTGTGTTTTATCCTTAAACACAATCTTCAAACCATAACAAAACTTACGAGACAAAGTTTTTAAACTTTGACATTAATTTGCACAATATATATATATATATATATATATATATATATATATATATATATATATATATATATATATATATATATATATATATATTATAATTTTATCATATAGACAAAACCATTTTACTCATTACAAACATGCAACTTGGTTTCAATGCATTTCAACTGCACTTCGACAGGTGAGAATCGAAAATGGTTATGAACAATCCTGCTTGTAGGCAAGCCGTATGTGAAACGTTACTTCCTTTTTTCCATTTGTTTGAGAAGAAAAAAAATTAAAAAATGTCCTGAAATTTATATTTTACTTTTGTTCTAATCACATAGTGTATATATATATATATATATATATATATATATATATATATATATAGAGAGAGAGAGAGAGAGAGAGAGAGATATCCAATGCAATGAGAACGAAAATAATATATAAATTCTAACGTTCACAACATTAATTCAAAAGAGGGCTCGATACCGATAGTAGAGCGATAATTATTTATTATAATTTTATCATATAAACAAAAACAGTTTACTCACTACAAAGATGCAACTTTGTTTCGGTGCATTTAATTGCACTTCGACTAGTGAGAACCAATTCATAACCATTTTTGGTTCTCACCCGTTGAGGAGCAATTGAAGTGCACTCTGTAGTGAGTAAACTTGTTTTGTCTATATGATAATGTTATAATATATATATATATATATATATATATATACAGTAAAATCCCAAATTGCCTCTTATGAAGGATAGATCTATTTCAACCGACGAAAACTACGTCAGTCTTATTATATATAGACTGAATTCGTGCCGACATTAGTAATTTAACTTTCATAGCTGTCGAAAAATTAATACAGAATTTATGAATTTCAATGTTTCAGTCAGACGAAAGACACGAGGCAGTGGTCAGTTGGTAGGTTAAGGCCGGATATTAAACTTATGACATTGAATTGGGGTTATATGAAGTGTTAATAGTGTAAAGATGACCGAAATAAAATATTTCTAAACTCCTTGGTGTTGACAAATCCTACAAAGAATCTCTTGTAGGGTGAAATAGCTATTCAAATGGGGTAATTTTGAATTTCTCTTCTATGAAATTTATATATGCTCTGTTATAATAAATACATTCAGCTCTCTATGTGGATTAGTTTTAATATTTTATGTTATTAGGATTCATTTGGATTATATACCAACGGATTATCACACACACACACACACATAGATAGATAGATAGATAGATAGATAGATAGATAGATAGATAGATATTGATAATATTAGTGGTAAATATACACATACATATGCAATCATATATCTAAAACATATAAATATACATACATACATACATACATACACATGCATATATATATGTATAAAAAATAATTCCAAGAGGATAGAATCCAGGTAGAACTCAATGTCCAGGACAGAGTAAGGATATAATAAAAAGGCTTAAACACTAATATTCCATGGTCATAATTTATTCCATTGGAATTGTAAATACGATCCAATTCATCAGTTGTAGGTCTGATGAATTGGATCGTATTTACGATTCCAATGGAATAAATTATGACCATGGAATATTAGTGTTTAAGCCTTTTTATCATATATATATATATATATATATATATATATATATATATATATATATATATATATATATATATACGAGTGGATATTGAAGTCAATAGCCAGCAGTAACAGTCAGTTTCATGATTAAACGCAATCGTCACGCCACGATGAGTTTCAGCATGAAACTGACTGTCGCCGCTGGTTATCCACGTCAATATTAACTTTTATATTTATAGACCCTCTATCCCTGATATTGAGCAATTTAACTCATATATGCAGTTAGTTAGTCATTTATATACCATGCGTGATACACGCTTAGGCGGTCATGTATCTTTCGATACATGACTGACGAGGCAGATTTTTCCCGCAGTAGGTTGACATTTCTTTCTGCGATAGACCAGTTGCCATCCAAGCCTATAGAACCCGGTCTGTCCTGCTATTTGCTCATAGCTGGGGGAAGAAGAAGGCGACTCATAACATTCCTTTTGACTGAAATTCGAACTCGCCTCTCCGATTCCGCAATCCGAGCTACTATCCATTACTCTACCGTGCCTTCTCATATATAAGAGCATACCTTAAAACAATCATTGTATTATATATATTGACTTCGTACTTTGAGTTTCATGACCACAATATCTAGTAGATCTTTTGGTGAATACATATATACATACATACGCATATATCTATATATCTATATCTGTCTATTTATCAATCTCTCTCTCTCTCTCTCTCTCTCTCTCTCTCTGTGTGTGTATATATCTCTATCTATAAAAGGTAGGGGATGTGCGCGCGTGTGTGTGTGTGTGTGTGTGTGTGTGTGTGTGTGTGTGTGTGTGTGTAACGAATGCACGGCCGCAATTTTCGACGGATTTGCACCAAAATTGACATGCACATGCTCCAAGTTAGCGAGAAGGCCAAAACTGACTTTGCATTTCCCAACTCCCATCGATAGTGGAAATAATCGATTTTTTCATGCCTCTACGGCACTTTTTATGTAGTTTGCGGCCATTTTCTACTGGCCAGAGTGAGAGCCTATAGCTGGCTGCCACGAATAGGCAGGAAGACACTATTGGCCAGCGTGAGAGCCAACAGCTGACTTACACGAATGTTAACTAGCATCCTAGCATGCAAAAGAAATCGATAGCTGCATTCGTCACAAGTGGGAAAAATTTAAATCTCCATGGCACTTTACTCCAATTGGCTCATTGACTTGCTTAAACTCAACGTTGATTCTGATTCCGCAGAACTGGGTTGGGTGTGAAAAAGTATTTGTTGTTAACATTCTTTTTTCATTTGGTTTTTCCAGTTATGAGTCCTTTTTTTAAAGCTGATCGTTTTGCGTTCATTTTGTTTAGTTCTTTTTTCGTAACAGATTTAATGTTTAGTATAGGGCTTAGAAAAAATTTGCAGTGTGAGGCAAGAAGTAAGGCATGTAGCAACATCAGCACGGCAAAGGGCACTCCTTTAAAGGCAAGGAAGGGCAAAAATATTTTGTCAAGTGATAGCGATTGCTGTATGAGTCGTACGATTTTTGAATGAAGCACGGGCAACGCTGGACCATGCTGCTAGTATATATATGTATATACATATACATATTCACCAAACGAGCTATATATTTACCTAATGATCACTAGATCTTTCGGTGAATATACAGGGTGTATGAAAAATCCTTTTACAAACTTTGGGGTCGGGCTCCTCACACCAAAACAAGGACAGAACGTAACCTAAAACCGATTCAAAATAACCTGCTTATAACTCAGATTCACTTGGGGTCTATTTCAAAGATGGCTTCCCGTGTGTCACACAAACGTAAAGCCTGATATTGTGTTTATTGCCTTTCGTCTGGCCTTTGTTTATAATAACGCGTTCATATTTCCTATCTATCGTCCCCAGAGTGACTGAGTTTTTATGGTTGAATGAATAACTGAGAAAATTGACATTATCCCGCCTGATCGTCCCTCAGCTAGCATTTATATGGTGATTTTCTAAACGCAGTTTAGATGAAGGACAAAGCCAGAAGTATGAGAGATCCAATGGGACAAGCTTGTTAACCATTACACTACGTCGAAGTGACTAAGATAATTTTCTAAGCGTAATTTAGATGTGGCACAAGACCAAAATCTGGAGTCGTAATTCTTTTAGCGAGACTTGCTTGCTGACCATTATATCACGTCGAAGTGCTGAGAATGATTTTCTAATAGTAGCTCAGATGTGGCCAAAGGCCGATAGTATGGGGTAACATGTGTGCATTGAACTCACTATTCAATCCTAATGGATCTAACGAGACAAGCTTGTTAACCATTACACTGCGTCGAGGTGCCCTCTAGCAGTCATCTATGTAGAGATTTCAATGTTCACCATCAGCAATGGTTATTCCACTGAAACAAAACCAACGAAAAACCGAAAATGAAGTAGTTGTCATATTTGGGCGGGAGCTGTCCAGTCCTCATTTTCCAGTCTCAGTGGGTGAGAAATTATTTTTCGTGCTCCAACCTCTCTCTCTCTCCCCCTCCAACCTCTCTCTCCCCCCTCTCTCTCTCTCTCTCACACAGGCGGGATATGGTCAGCCTCTCAATGCTCTATCGCAACTTTTATGGAAAGTAAATATCTGTATTTCTGAGGTGAGGTATTATGTATACTATTTGCATTATTCGAACTATTGTTCTCATCTTTGTTGCCATATTCATCACAACGTTTCATCCGTTGTACGCTTCGGCCTTCTTCAGGTGGTTGGAATGTCGAACTTATTTTGCGCGTTGGGGTAGACTGTTCTAGTTCCACGTGCCATGTCTAATGGATGTCAGTTATCTCCTGTTCTAGTTCAAGTGTAGAACTTGAAAAGGGGAATTAAAAGGAGATAACTGTTAACTGACATCCATTAGACACGGCACGTGGAACTAGAACAGTCTGCCCCAGCAAGCGAAATAAAGGGTTCCGTTCGACCACCAGAAGAAGGCCGGAGCGTACATCGGCCGAAACGCTGTGATAAATATGTCAACAAAGATGAGGATTGTCCGAATAATGTAAATAGTGTTCCATGGAAAGTGCTCGGACGAACTACAACCCTTGGTTCTGACAGGCTTAACCTTCACGGCTAGGACTCGCCGAGCCGCTTATATTGTAGCAAACCACCCACATTCCCTCCGTATTCCTTAGTCCCACCAGTTCTAGCCACCACGGCTAAGACCCGCCATGCCACGCCCATTGTAGCGAACCACCCTCATTCTCTTCGTATTCCACTGGTGAGATGTAAGTTCCACTCGAACAGTTTTTTTCTGCAAACCACTGATCTGTGAAACCGACCCCCAAGATCACTACAATCTTAACCTGTTCAAGTCTGGAGTTAACCATTATCTTCCCCTCCTATTCGTATAAACTACCCCTTAAGGTAAGCCTCTACCGTGAATGGCCTCTGGGTTTTGTAAAGAGTGAACCTTACTATAAAAAATACCGAAGGTAGATACTGCTATGACTTTTCCATCGCCTATCCGTTGATTCAAAACATTGATAAGCTTCTCCGCGTTCCTGATAAAGTAGGTCACTACATATTTAAATTTTAAGTTAAACTTTGCCGTAGTAATAGTATCATTTGATTCTTCACTTCCGTGGCCTTATGCCAGGTGTACAGAAGCTTAGTAAATGCTTTTAACGTGATTAAGTAGATCACCTTATATTATATTAGCGAGCTAGTCAAGTGGAACATTACGAGAACGTACTAAGTTCAATCCCACCGGTTACCCAACAATTGTGGCTTTGTCCTATGATTTAAAAAAAACAGGCAAGTCGTGGGTCACAAGCGCGAACTGGTGTCACGTTTTCATCTCGGAAAACGAAGTTTCGAAATACGGGGGTTCGAATTACTATATTAAAACAACGTGTATCACTTTCGTATTAATGCCTTTGGGAAAAACATGAATCCTACTTTCTTTGGCCTTTGTTCATACCCCAGATATTTTTAAAGGTGTTTTTTAATCATTGGTCTGTAACGATTAAACAATAGGGCTTAGGAACACATGTGCAGTCGACTAATTGCTTTGTCACTTCAAAAACGTTAAATAATATCTGATATAAACATTGTTATCTTTGACAGATGGAAGTCGCCAAAAGTGTGATATTATGTTGAAAATATTTCAAGTCAATAATTGGTTAATTGATAGAATTAGTTTTTTTTTATAAGGTTATCAACTCTTGTTGCATATTTAAAGCTAGAAAATCTTTTTAGATCGTAAAAATTTGTGGGGAGATAATAATAATTTATTGATACAAATTCTACTAATTAACCCATAACTGAGGAGGATAATAAGTGGATCTTTCCCGAGAGCATTTGTTCGTAAGTGGATATAGCGAACACGACTTGAACTTGAAATTGGCTCCATCTAGGTAGTAGCCAAGCTCGACGTAACTTCGACGATCGGTTTTTCAATGTGATATGGCTGTAAGCTTTAGTTTTAATTACAAAATCCCATATATATATATATATATATATATATATATATATATATATATACTTTATTTTGGGATATTACATCGAAAACAATGTCAAAACCGTTACACAATTGCAGTCATGTTATCAACGCATCTCATCAAGCGATTGAATCGCCTGGTGGGATGCGTTGATACGGAATCATTTTTATGCAGTTGT
>OZ010586.1:33229838-33234838 GCA_963932145.1 Acanthosepion lycidas
AATCAACACATGTAACCTAACACACAGGCACAGAAAAAAAACAAGCACTCACTCATACACACACGCACATACACGCACATACATTTATGCGCACATAAACAAACACGCACTGGTGAGTGCTGAATATTTCTTGACCTAAGAAACCCATAAAAAAAAAAATGATGCTAGGTTATTTGGTCAGATTTTTGGAATTGGGTCTGCCCGAGAACTTTCAGTCTCCTCTCACCAATCATATAAAGAAAGGAAATCATTCATTAAGAAATGAAGTTCCAAATTCTTCGACATACTGAAGTTATGCCAAATGCTTCAAATATGTTTCCAGTCTCTGGTGGTTCTATTAAGAAGTGGATTTTTCAGTGCAACCACGACGCTACCGAATGTATCACGTGGTCGAGATTTAAACGGCACTAACTTGTAAAAATTGCCCAAGCCCACCCGGCACTTCACCTTTTGGAGACATATTTGACGCCGGGTAATGACCCCAGCCCCCTCCAGAAGGAGTGGTACTGACTGGTACACTAGAGGCTTGGGCTTTATAATATTTTGAAACTTTCCCTGCGAAAGTGCCAGGGTGGTTCCATTAAGAAAGAAAGAGACAAAAAGTGACGAAACTAAACGTCTTCGTTAAATGTACAGGGTGCCCCATAAAAATCAGGAAATTTGGTACAGTTTATTTAATTGTTGGAATTTTTGTTACAGTTATTTGAAAGTAAATGAAATTTTGTAGCTTAAAATAGAATAAAAAAATGTTATATGTGATGTTCAAACTGAAGAACTCTGACAAAATTTCTTCGGCATTTTTTAGTTACCAATTTCGATGTTCTTTCTTAAAGAGAACAATCGCCTCGCGTTGAAAATTTGATAACTGCAGTATCCTGGAACAACAAATGGTTTTAAAAAATATGTTAGTTTTTTAGTTCATTCATATAGTAAAAATACATATTCGGTTGGTGCAAAAATGATGTCGTTTTCTCACATATTAACGTATGTGAGAAAACGACATTATTTTTGCACCAACCTAATAGTTAATTTTTTTATATGCTAGTTGATTTTTTCATCATATCGTAAATCTAAAATTTCCTGGGGTTTTTTTTTTTTTTTTTTTTAATGGTGACCCTATGAAAATAGTTTCATTTTATTGTCGAAAATTTATTTATTTTTATTATTTTTTTTAAGCGCTTTCTTTCTTTTTTTACAAATATTCGTTTTTAAAATCCAGATATTATTTAATTTTTTTTTTTTTAATTTTATTTGTGTACAAAGCTTTGTTTTTTACTTTTTCAAATAAAACACGTGATCTCCTAACAAATGCAATACACATTTAAACCAAAAATGATTTTTTCCCTGAGGACACTTTCTTATTTTTTCACCAAACTGAATTAAAAGCTTTTTCTACGATGAGAGACTCAAAGCAAAGTTTTAGCAATAGTTTTCCTGTGTGCACAACAGAATTTTAATATTAGATTTACCATAGATAATTCCTTAGCCTCTCTTCATAAAAATGTAGTTTTTGTGTAAACGGCGGTGGTTCTTCACGAAGGATTCCTTCCTTAAAAAAAGAAAAAAATTGCTATTCTTGTTGAAGATTAGCTTTAATCAAATAAATATCGCGTAGTGTCACGTAGAAGTTCTCATATATTTGTTAAATTAGCGATTTTTATGATGTTATTCCAATTCAATCCGTACGTACGACCGGGCACGCTCACACTTACGCAATTTTTCTTTTTCTTTCTTTCTTTCTAATAATTTTATCTTTCTTTCCTAGGTTCATTTTTCTGTCTTTCTTTTTTTTCATTTTCTTTCTTTCTTTCTTTCTTTTTAATAATTCATCTTTCTTCCCGTATTTCATTTTTCTGTCTTTCTGTTTCTTTCTAATAATTTCATTTTTCTTTACTTGTTCACGTTTCTTTCTTTCTTTCTTTCTTTCTTTCTTTCTTTCTTTCTTTCTCTTAATTTCACTTTTCCTTACTTTTTCATTTTTCTTTCTTCTTTTGTTTTCTTTCTTTCAAATAATTTAATCTTTCTTCCCTTGTTTCATTTTTCCTTTTCATTTTTCTTTTTCTTTCTTTCTGTTAATTTGATCTTTCCGTGTTCATTTTTTGTCTTTCCTTTTTCTCTTTTTTTCTTTCTTTCTTTCTTTCTTTCTTTCTTTTTTTCTTTCTTTCTTTCTAATAATTTCATCAATCTTTCCTTGTTTCAAGTTTTTCTCTTTCTATTTCTTTCTATCAATTTCATCTTTCTTTCCTTCATTAATTTTTCTGTCTTTCATTATTTTATTTCTTTCATTCTGTTAATTTTATCTTTCCTTGTTAATTTTTGCTTTTCTGTTCTTTCTGTTCTTTTTTCTTCTTTCTGTTCTTTTTTCTTCTTTTCATTCTTTCTTTCATACGACATTCCACCCTTACTTCCTTTCCTCTTTCTTTCTATTAATTTCATATTTCATTCCTTTAATTTTTCTCTCTTGCTATTATTTTCTTTCTTTCTTTCCGTGTTCATTGTCTTTCCTTGTTCACCGTCCTTCTTTTTTCATTCTCTTTCTTTCTTTCTTTCTATTAATTTCATCTTTCTTTCTTTTTTATTAATTTCATCTTTCTTTCCATGTTCATTTTTCTTTCTTTCTTTCTTTCTTTCTTTCTTTCTTTTTTTCTTTCTTTCTTTCTTTCCTTGTTCCATTTTCCTGTCTTTCCATTTCTTTCTTTCTATTAATTTAATCTTTCTTTCCGAGTTTAATTTATCTGTCTTGCGATTATTTTACTTTCTTCTTTCTTTCTTTCTTTCTTTCTTTCTTTCTTTCTTTCTTTCTTTCTTTCTTCCTTCTTTGTCTGACCCCCATCTACTGTCACTATCACAATTTCTCAGCTCGTGTGCTTATGGCATAATCGTTAACAACATTGAAGACGGAATCTGTTATGCTGAGTTCAAACTGCAGCTACGACTAATTCATATCCGCTCCGTACTCAAATCTGCGTAAATTCAGCATGGCAGACATAACCAGTCAGCGAAACGTAAACTTCTGTTTCCAATTCTTTTGTTTTTACTTTTTTACAGTTTATCAACCCTTTATGTGTAATTTAGAACCGAAGAATATTTCGGATTGTGTGACGTCGTTT
The DNA here is from genome assembly GCA_963932145.1 of Acanthosepion lycidas. Lineage (NCBI taxonomy): Eukaryota > Metazoa > Mollusca > Cephalopoda > Sepiida > Sepiidae > Acanthosepion > Acanthosepion lycidas. Next base: position 33,232,949 of record OZ010586.1, read on the forward strand.
ACTGGTCTCCCATCTAAGTACTAACCGGGCTCGAACTGACATTTTCAGATTGATTTGACCGTACGCTTCTGATTTCAAACCACGGAGCGAAGGTAACCAGTAACACGTTTGGGAGCCGAAGCGCGTAGTATAATACATCGAGTGTCTTGGTGACCCACTGAAGTTATGTCTATCTCCAGAGATCTTAACGATATTCTACGTTTGTATCAAGGCTGACGAGGACAAGAACACAAGACTGGCTATATACGCAAATCTCCTTCACTAAAATCCAAATCATGGGTCAGATATAAAGCCATAATAATAACCTTCAACTGCATGGGGGGGGGCGAATGTGTTAATATATGTGCATATAAATATAAATAAATAAAAGGTGTATTAAAAATGGGGTTTATCAATGAAAAAAAAAAGAAAGAAAGAAAGAATATCTGAAACAAATAAAGAAAAAGCAAAAGAAAGAAAGAATATTCAAAATAATTTTAAAAAAATAAGGGACCATTTCTATTAATTCACCCCCAAATAAAAAAAGAACTTGTATTTCCTAAAAATCACACCAAAAACTCATAAACGCTCTTTAAAATTTGTTCAAAAATATATTTATTGTTATTTTTTTATTTTTTTTTTATTTTTTTGCATTACGTCTCCGAAGGATATCATGCAAGTAAGAGTCTATCATGCTGCGATGTGTTCTGAACATGGACTTATGCTTTATTTTGGGGTTCCGCCAGGAACTTTCGATTGTTTCTGGGTTAACGAAATCCATTCTGATTTACGATCAGATGAATAGAATTGGGATCATCCTTCAAAGATGTATATCCTTTCCAATAATCCGACGTAATCGTAGCCCCAGATAAAATACAGCTTTGGATTGTGTCCAATAATGTGGAGGCTGTTTTGTTTGGCACACAATACATGAAACATTCTTTTGTTTTCACGGTATATGCACCCCAAAATAACCTTAAAAAGACAAAGTTTGATTTAAAATTTATAATTTCTTAGGTCGAATTAATATTTGCGATAAGTAACTTTACATTATTTTGGGTGAATTAACAGAAAAGATTCGAAATAAGTAAAAGCAAAGAAAGAAAGAGAAAAAAGAAATATAAAAGAAAGAAAGAAAAAAAAGAAAGATAAAAGAAACAAAGAAAAGAGAGAAAGAATATGTGAAACAAATAAAAAATAAGAAAAAGCAAAGAAAGAAAGAAAGAAAAAAGAAAGAAAGAAAGAAAAAAGAAAGAAAGAAAATCGCGTGGATACATTAATGACAGATATGAATTAAAAACAAACAAACGCAGAATAAAGATAAAAATTAAAGAAATGCTATAAAAGGCAAGTGAATGGAGTAATGAGCGAAAACTCAAAGGAGCAAACGATCTCTTTTTTGGAGGTTTATTTACCTATTTTTTTTTTAACATTTACTTTCTTTTCACACGAATTATCAATTAAAATCTTCATTTTTTTCTTTAAAGTCAACACTAAAAGCTATTTGCATTCACCCAAATCATTAATAGAAACAAGGCCATCTACTTTTATACCAAAACGGCTTTTTCCACAACGTTATGACATAGTTATGACATATATTTTTATATTTACAACTACCGAACAACATCGATTTTTTTCTAAATTCGCCAATTTTATTTACTCCTTGAATGTAGATTTTTTTTGAGGAAACGTCAAAGTTCGTTCCTATTTGATCAATTTTTGGCTCTTACTGGCGATTAAATGTAAAGATTTTTTTTCCTGCGTTTACTTCGAAATATGAGAAAAAGTGCTACTTTTAAAACTCTCTGAAAGAGCAGAACATCGTTGTGAAAATCGTTAGATGCCCGAAAATTATATATTGTCATTTATATTTTAAAATAATTTAATAGTTAAAAAAATCAAATTCTTCTT
>OZ010586.1:33239838-33242338 GCA_963932145.1 Acanthosepion lycidas
ACAGTGGCTCAATTGGTAAAAGTTTTGGTTTGTGAATTTGGTGTTATACATAATCTCATTCCCTGAGGTGGACAATATGTACTTGCACGGCGACCAATAACTAAATGCTAAAATCTAAAGAACTAGATGATATCCATTGACATGGGCAGTTGAACCTCTGCCCCATAGATTAAATAAAGGGTTCTATTCAATTCAGAATTCCTTGAAGCTTCTCCTGATCTATATACACCTGAGGAAGGCCGAAACGTTATGATAACAACAAGTATGGGGACAATAGCCCGATTATAAATAGTGTAAATCTATCCATATATATATATATATATATATATATATATATATATATATATATATATATATATATATATATATATATATATACATATATATATATATATATATTCAATTACATATTGAGAAAACAATGTTCCTTTCGGATCTTGTAGAATTATGTCAAGGTGACTTCCGAGTCTTTAAACGACGGATGGGCCTCCACCGAATCTATCATAAAGATCCCTCGAATTTATGATATGTTCCCGCCCCCAAATCTATTATATCTCAATTTTCATAAGATAGTATTCATATAAAATACAAATTTTATTGTAACCTAATTATGTACAATAATGAATCATACGCAATATAAGTGAACAATTCAACTAGAAAAATTGAAAATGAATCGAATGTATCTAAATACAAATTAGACAGAAGTCATAATAGACATAAGATAAATCAACAATGTTTTGCGGTTAGTTTTAACATCAATTTGATATCGTTCTTGTTAAAAAGTTGAATAATTTTAACAGATTCAACATTATAGATAAAAATAGTGAATATTATATAGGGTTTGTTTTTTAATATTATATAGTGAATATTATATAGTGTGTGTTTTTTAATATTATATAATGAATATTATATAGTGTATGTTTTTTAATATTATATAGTGAATATTATATAGTGTGTGTTTTAATATTATATAGTGAATATTATATAACGTGGGTTTTTGAAAATTATATAGTGAATATTATATAGAGTGTGTTTTTGAATATTATATAGTGAATATTATATAGTGTGCGTTTTGAATATTATATAGTGAATATTATATAGCACGTGTTTTGAATAGTATATAGTGAATATTAGTATGTTTTGAATATTATATAGTGTGTTTTGAATATTATATAGTGAATATTATATAGCGCGTGTTCTTGAATATTATATAGTGAATATTATATAGTGTGTGTTTTGAATATTATATAGTGAATATTATATAGTGTTTTTTTTTTCGAGACTAAGCATGAGCAAAACAAATTCCCGGATTTAGACGAAAAAAAGATCCCATGATGACGTCAAAATCCGCGAAAAACTTTCATTCCTTTTATATTTAGTAGTGCTTAGTTGAAATTGTAACGTATATAAATGTAGATAGAAAGAAGTAAATGTTGATAAGATAGTGAGGGTCACAAAGCACTGCCCCGAAATGCCAACCAGGTTTGCCCCGAATTTTCCAACCAGCTTTGCCCCGAACTGCCAACCAGGCTTGTCCCTCGCCAGGTTCGGAAGTAGTACGCACCGGTTTGCTTTTATATGTTGTCATATATTATAAGATAACACGACATGGTAGCTTAATTCATAATGGGATTAATGTTTGTACAACTGGGGTCGACCTATATACGGGATATAAAATAAGAAATGGTCTAATGACCAAAAATCCAACAGTGACCTGTATATCAGATTCTCTTCAATATGATATATATATACTCGGAACTTAATACCAAGATACACACACATATCTATCTATCTATCTATCTATCTATCTATCTATCTATCTATCTATCTATCTATATGTGTTTGTGTGCGTGTGTGTGCATGTGTGTGCGTATTTTATCACTTTAAACGTTATTTTCTAGCGGATACTAGAATTTGAGTAGACGCTCCGTTTGTTTATTAAACAGTATATTTATTTATTTTCGTCTACCGGCCTAACTATTTAATAAATAACGTGTCAACTGATAAAATCTGTTGATTTAATAAAGTAAAATCTATTAGATCTTTAGAAAAAAAATGTGCTTGTGTGTGTGTCAAAATTTATATATATAAAAATAGATCTTTAAAATGACAATATCAATAAAGACAAAAAGAAAAGCTTTCTTTACCGGCGCGTTTCGTCCTATGATGGGTATTTAATGTTTATAAATAAAATCATTACATTTGCTTTGATAAAGTCCAACAGAAAACGAAACGCGTCGGTAAAGAAAGTTTTTTTTCCTTTTGTCTTTATCCATATATTTATATGTGTGTGTGTGTGTGTGCTCTAAAGTCCATATCTGCTAGCTTTATTTTCGTATTAGAATCGTAAACAAAAAATGGATTTATTATTATTACTTATTGCCTTTAAACGTTACATTTTTTTTTTCTGGTTAGATGTGTTTGTGTAGACAGCCTATTTTATTTTATTTTTTTTTTACAGGGTGAATAATATTTACCGGCGTGTAAATTCGAGATACTG
>OZ010586.1:33244838-33249838 GCA_963932145.1 Acanthosepion lycidas
CATATATATATATATATATATATATATATATATATATATATATATATATATATATGTGTGTGTGTGTGTGTGTGTGTGTGTGTGTGTGAAAATATTGTAGAAAATAGGAAAGAAACTGGTTTGGTAAATAATCCAAAGTTCCTTAGTATTTTTGTTATTATTTTTAAAAAATAGTGCTCGATACGAAAGTAGAGCATAGAATTTTTAAATAAATAAATATATATATATATATATATATATATATATATATATATATATATATATATATGGGTACCAGCAAGGAAACATGATAACTGAGGTTTAAAATGAATTTTTTAAAATGAAAATCCTTCTTCGAGCATTTATTTTAGTTTTAATTTCAAGCTAATAGCCTCAATTTAATATTTCTAATACACACTACCTTGAATTTCAAAACTAATTTAAATTGAATGGAAGGATTTTTTAATCGCTAAAATCCTAATTGTAGCCATTTTTAACAATCTGCCAGCACGTTGTAATTCTCTTTATTAAAAAAAAAATCTTTCAAAAATAAAAATATACTTTTCTGAAATGTTATTTGACGAATATTATCTGATTTAAATTTTAATTAATCTGATTTAAAACAATTATTACATTTAGTTTAAAATATTGCAGAAATCCATTTTTTAACACGGAGGTAGGTGTTTGTTTATTTAAGCTGTTGACAGTTTGACAGCTCAATGACAGATGGAGGTTTATCTATATTTCCTACGGGTGGGGGGTGCATATCTGTAAAAATTCCTTGACGAATATAAGTTTTAATTACTCAGTAATCTTAAAAAATTGAGAAAATATTTTCCGTAATCTAATGTTTTATTGAATTATATGTTCTTTGGCTTTACATTTACTATACTTATCGCTCTTATCTTCTGATAATGTCATGTATGGACTTCCGTATTTACAAAAATCGGTACGTTTATACACACTCACAAAATTAATTCAAAATTAATTCAAAATTATTTTTAAAATACAGAGGGTAGTTAATTGACTTTGGACTTCTACTGTCTTGCTTTCTGCGGCCTCGGCGACTCTGTCCTCTTCCAATGAAGGCTCTGGCGCCAGGTCTCCATGTCTAGGACTCATTACCAGTGATGACTCTCCCTAGCAAGTCTGGTTCGGTTTCAAGACGCTCGAGGATGCTCTGACACACCTGCATGTGCCGCACCTTCTGGTCATCGTTCAGCAGCTTCGGCACCGTCTTCGCGCAGATATTCCGGATGCCTAAATCTTCGGTGGTAATATTCTAGACAATGTCACGGTTCATGCCCACTGATTTGCGATTAGACTAACAGTCAGCCGACGGTCGCCACGCACCGCCTGCCTCATGAGCTCAACAGCTGGCTTTCAGCATTACTCGTTAAAGACCTTCCGCTCCTAAGGTCGTCTTCCACGTCCTCGCGTACTTCTTTGAACATATTGTACCATCGGAAAACCCGGGACCGCGAGATTGTCTCATCTCAGGACACTTGCAGGAGTCCGAGTAATTCTGGCAAAGTCTTCTCCAGACGGACTACAAGCATCAGGTTGGTTCGTTGTTCTATGCTCAGGGCTTGACAGCCTAAAATTGAGGAGTTGTTAATAAAAAATATGTGAATATATATATATATATATATATATATATATATATATATATATACACACACAATGGCTGCCCGCTAATCCCTACCGGACTCATAGCTTACGCAGCACACTAAGTCATGTTACTTTATTTGCAGCACTTCATATATATATATATATATATATATATATATATATATTGAACAATAAAAAATATTAAAAAATTAAAATCTTCAGACACATCGTTTTTATTATTATTTAATTTAGATTACTCGACTACTTCCGGCCAACATGTGTGTGTGTGTGTGTGTGTGTGTGTGTGTGTAGTCTGTGCATATTTTAGTTAAGAAGCACACGGTGATTATATATATATATATATATATATATATATATATATATATATATAGTATCATCTACAGACAGACTGTTTCGCTGTATCACAGCTCATCAGTGTGGATAGACGCTAGGATCGAAACCCGGCGTCCGTCGGAGAATCTACCCCAAAGTCGTTGGCGCACGTAGGGATGAAGGTGAATTTAAGCGTATTCATTTTTAGATAAACACGCCAGTGAGTGAGAGAACTCGATTCGTTATATCGAAGAGTATTCCATTATTATTATTAGTAGTAGTAGTCACTGTTTACAAACTCACACTTTCTCCCTCGGGAACTCAACCGAAATGATTTTTCAGGAGCAGATTTTTCAGTGGCGGCCATAATATAAGGAACGGAAACAACAAAGACATAAATATGTGTATTACTTAAAAAGTAATGCATGATTAGCAATGAAATTTTTACCGAATGAAGATTAGGGTGTAATGTATAAATATTATACAAAGTTACAAAAATTTGCATAAAAGTTTGTTTTTTTTAAAATAAAGATTAAATGGAACAAAGGAAATAAGCTACTGGACAAAAGTTAAGGAACGATCTTGTTAATACTTGATTGTGAACAAAATATTCGGTAAAAATTTCATTGCTAATCATGCATTACTTTTTAAGTAATACACATATTTATGTCTTTGTTGTTTCCGTTCCTTATATTATGGCCGCTAATATATATATATATATATATATATATATATATATATATATATATATATATATATATATATATATATATATATATTTGGTTGGATTGATGTGAGTTTGTGACCCTGGGTTTCACGCTTGAAAGCGTGAAACCCAGGGTCACAAACTCACATCAATCCAACCAAATATGTTAGCTCTATCTCTGATATTGAGCGCTTTCTAATAAGTACCGCGCATATAATATATAAATAATTATATATATATATATATTTATTTATATTTATATACACACACTTTTCACATACATACATAACGCTCTGTTTTCTTAAACAGCTTCAATTACGTCTAATGACCTGTGCAACTGAGAGCGTTAATAAAAATTTGTCGGACAGCAAACGCACACACACACGTTATATATATATATATATATATATATATATATATATATATATATATATATATATATATATAGAGAGAGAGAGAGAGAGAGAGAGAGAGAGAGAAAGGGGTAGAAAACAGCTACCTGATATTTCCATGGAAGGTGAGTTTTCATATCTTCATTAACTTCCGCTTTCAGTAATCTTTGTTTCTATCTATCTATCTATCTATCTATCTATCGTTGTCTGTTCATATCTATCTATCTATCTATGTATGTATCGTTGTCTGTTCATATCTATCTAATTTAGACTTTTTTTCTATCTATCTATCTATCTATCTATCTAATTTAAACTTTCTATCCAACTGTCTATTTATATATCTATCTAATATAAACTATATATATATATATATATATATATATATATATATAAACGTTCAATATTTATCGAAATTTAACTAAGAATTTCCTAATTTTTTATATTCATAAAAACTATGGACAAGAATTATTGCACTTTAGAGCTATTCAAACATTACGAAACGCTCAGTTGACCTTCGATAAGTATTTAACGTTTTTACTTCTATTTTAATAATAATTATCGCTCTATTCTTATATTAGACACTTTATTAGTAGAAATTCTTCAATATTTGACAGGCGTTAAATTATTTAATTTTACATCTATTATTTATTCAATATATATATATATATATATATATATATATATATATATATATATATAAGTATAGGATTGGTGTATACGGAATAAATTCCAATAACCAAAAAATACAATTCTTAAAGGAGTACCCAATACAGTGTAGAGCAAATATAATTCGAAAATTATAACATAAATATGTTATAAAATGACTACCAAAATAGCCATTTTGTTTCAACATTTCTGGTGTCTTATCAAGTGATGGTGTTGAATGTAGAATAAAGAGTTTTAAAAATGTTCAAATCGCCCAAACGCCTCTTCGTAGCGGAAACGCTGTTATATAAGCTACAATGACAAATCAAAATACGAAACTTGACAATGAAGCTGGGTTATAATAATCAATGCTTTCATGTTAGGTTCAGACTAAAATAAAAATCATTATAATTAATATTAAATTTTACTATGAAATTAAAAATTAAAAATTACCAATTTTAAATTTTAAATTTAATCTGTATTCAGTTTAAAATATTATAAAATTATTTAAAGAAGAAACTGAGGAAAAAATACATATATTTTGTTATTTATTTTGTTTTAATTGTAAGATCATATTTTAACTGATATATTTACCAAAATTACACAAAAATATCATGAAATACTAAAGAGTAAATTTATTCACTAAAATCGCCATTGACTTCAACCACAGCGTCCAGACGACTTCGGAATCTCCTGCAACTCTTATGGATGGTCTCATTGTTGAAGGTGAGGAATATTGCCATAATCCTTGCCTTCATTTCATCTTTGGTGTTACAAGGCGTTTTGTTGGTCGCTCGCTCAACTGCGCCACACACATAATAATGAAAGGGGTTGCAGTATGGCGAGTTAAGTGGCCAGATGTAAGGAGTGATTTTTTTTTAAGCTTTTCAACCCAAGCAAAGCGGGTGTGTCACTAGCACGCAAGAGATTACAGAGAGTGGGAGCAAGAGTAAAGAGGCGTGAAAGAGGATAGGATGAAAAGAAGGACGGGGAATAGATCTGGAGATGTCGATTGACATTGCATTTGAATAATTGGAGATTATAGCCATCAGGGAAGCAAGTAAGGGAAAAGGGGTTTCACAGACGGTAAGTGCTAGACATGAAGCTATTGGAGTAGAAGAGACGGCTACATTTAACCGTTTCGATAGTGAAAGGACTGAGATGCCGACCTAGTGGCACGTTGAAATTCATGCTGTCTGGGAACTAGCGAAAATAGCTCGTCGGAGCAGTTACCGTGAAAGTATTTGCAGAAAAGACAGAGGGAGGCGACGGCACGTCTGTGAGAGAGCGACTGTAAACGAGATGCCAGATCAGAGCTAATCACATTGCATATC
>OZ010586.1:33254838-33262338 GCA_963932145.1 Acanthosepion lycidas
GGAGAAAAACATTTAAAGAATGTTAGGAATTTATGTCAGCATCGCTCTTGTCTTACATCCCTACTTCTACTTCTCATCTTTCTCTTTCTTCTTCTCCTCCTCCCCTCATATTTGTTAAGTGCCGTCCGAAGATGTGAGTGCCTATACAGATAGATAGATAGACAGATAGATGGATAGATAGATAAATAGATGGATAGTTAGAGAGATAGATAGATAGATAATGGACAATCTGAGATCGACAGATATGTATAGAGTCCTAATAGATAGATAGATAGATAGATAGATAGATAGATAGATAATGGACAATCTGAGATCGATAGATATGTATAGAGTCCTAATAGATAGATAGATAGATAGATAGATAGATAGATAGATAGATAGATAGATAGATAGATAATGAACAATCTGAGATCGATAGATATGTATAGAGTCCTAATAGATAGATAATGGACAATCTGAGATCGATAGATATGTATAGAGTCCTAATAGATAGATAGATAGATAGATAGATAGATAGATAATGGACAATCTGAGATCGATAGATATGTATAGAGTCCTAATAGATAGATAGATAGATAGATAGATAGATAGATAGATAATGGACAATCTGAGATCGATAGATATGTATAGAGTCCTAATAGATAGATAGATAGATAGATAGATAGATAGATAGATAGATAGATAGATAGATAGATAATGGACAATCTGAGATCGATAGATATGTATAGAGTCCTAATAGATAGATAGATAGATAGATAGATAGATAGATAGATAGATAATGGACAATCTGAGATCGATAGATATGTATAGAGTCCTAATAGATAGATAGATAGATAGATAGATAGATAGATAGATAATGGACAATCTGAGATCGATAGATATGTCTAGAGTCCTAATAGATAGATAGATAGATAGATAGATAGATAGATAGATAACGGACAATATAAGATCGATATATATAAAGCGTCCTAATAGTGCACCCCAGTATTCTCACCCATACCCATACATGCTTACTATGTCAGCTCATTGGGGAAAATGCACTTCTCAGGCAATTACCAAGCAAATCTGTACTTCTGAACGGGATTATGTGATACAGCCCATCTTAATTCATCAACCACATGTTAATATTTAATTATAAATGCTTATGGAAATAATTCAATTATAAATGTTTATAATAATAATATATGCAATAATATATTATATATTATTAAGTAAGATAGCAGTATCGCAAAACAGTGAGTCTGGGGTAGAAATTTACGATTATCAATATAGCTATCATGTTACCCACTCTAATAAAAGTATAGAGGGCACACGCATCTCAGCCAAATGTGCACGATATGGTGGCAGGTTATGATGAAAATCCAGCGTTCATATGACTAAGAGGAACCACATTATGTCTAACTAATGTAGATTCATTTTTCTGATGTTGCTATTTGATCAGGGAAATAAGAATAAGAGTTATATATATATATATATATTTTAGGATATTAAATTAATCTTTCATTCAGCAATAGTTTGTTCTCATTTTACACACGCACACGAACACACACACACACACGCATATATATATATATATATATATATATATATATATATATATATGTAAAAGTACGAAGAATAAAATTTCAAAGTTATTAATTCAAAACAGGGCTCAATACAACAATAGAGCAATAAATATAAATGTGTATAATATAATATGTATATAGCCTGACGTCCCTTTTAACCGATTCGCCCACAGTTAGAGAGATTCATGGATGATTGAAGTTTATTAGCAGTAAATTCGACCTTGCTAACCGAACGATCCTCTGTGGCCGAATCAGTTAAAAGTCACGTCAGGATATATATATATATATATTGTCATGGGTCCCTACCTATAACTACAAAATTAACTCTTCCTAACACTATGTATACTGCGCCTCTCAAGAGAGAGGGTCGAATCAAGCCGAACTTCTCCGGGCTCGGGAAACCCACGTTAAACTCGGCCTTGTGCCACATGGAACCCCCGTGGGGCAGGGGGTGGCTAGATACCGAATCAAGCCGAGCTTCTCGGCTTGACGGTCAAACTCTCTGCCTCTGAGCAGATAGGAACCCTGACGATGCTCCGCCGACGGGCAGAGTCTCGTTCGAGGAGGTTGACGAACCCGATACCGTTTATACGGGTTCTCCGGGCATTTTTTGGCCGAGCCTACGGGCTCGGGAAACCGACGTTAAACTCGCTCTTGTGCTACATGCAACCCTCGTGGGACGGGGAGTGGTGGCTAGATACTGAATCAAGCCGAGCTTCTCGGCTTGACGGTTGAACTCTCTGCCTCTGAAGCAGAGAGGAATCCGGACGAGGCTCCGCCAAAGAGCAGAGTCTTGTTCGGGGAGGTTGACCAACCCGATCCCGTTTATACGGATTCTACGGGCATTTTTTGGCCGAGCCTACGGCTTGGAAAACCCACGTAAAACTCGGCTTTGTTCCACATCTCTCCCTCGTGGTGGTGGTGAGGGGAAGTAAATATCGAATCGAGTTTAGCAGTTTCGGTTTGACGGTCGAACTCTCTGCCTCTAAGCAGAGAGGATCCCGGACGAGGTTCCGCTGAAGGGCAGAGTCCCGTTCGGGGAGGTTGACCAACCCGATTCTGTTTTTACAATTTGTACGGGCTCGGAAAACCCACGTAAAACTAGGCCTTGTGCCACATCTTTCCCTCGTGGGGAGGGAGGGGTAAGTTAATATCGAATCGAGTCGAGCCGATAGTAGTTCACTCCAGACCAGACTGACAGTCATACTAACACCTTCCACATCTTGTATTATTATTTCGTGTAATATACCTTCGTTATTTCTACTCTTGTGTTCGTGTTGTTCTTCCTTGCTCCTAACCTGGACCATAACATATATATATATATATATATATATATATATATATATTTAGTTGTATATTTAGGCAGCAATCCTTCGTTTATGCATGTTTCATTAAAAACGACGGACAAGATACTACGGTTAAGCTTTTTATTTAATTTTTCTTGTGTTTAAACAAGAGCTTTCTTTTCTGGACAAAGAGTGAAAAACTGTCCAAATGTTTTATAGTTCCGAGCACTTTCGGCTATACCTTTAGCCATTATCAAGGATGTTTCAATTTTTCATCTTAATTGAGTGTGTGCGTTATGTGTATATTTTAGAGATGTTTTTAATTTCTGAATATGGTTAGCACATTGTGGCCTTGTTTGTAGTTAATATTGTTGGGAGTTGGCTTTTTCTTTTTTATTATTAAAGCTCCCATTATTTTTAATCTTTTTTTCAAGTGAATGAAGTTATTATATATATTATATTACACAATTACACAAATATAATAACTTCATCTATAATACTTAGAAAGGAAAAAAAAAGATTCCGAGTCCCCAACACAGGCAATCCGTTAAGGAATGCCAGTGCTACAGCCAATCGTTTAAGGAATGCCAGTGCTACAGCATGTTCTAGAACTTTAGAAAGCCCTGAACAAACCACTTTGCATCGTCTTAGGAATGCTAGGGCTACAGCATCTTCCAGGGTTTCCGAACAACCTCAACAAACCGCTATTCGTCGTTTAAGAAATGCCAGCGCTACTGCGTCTGCCAGAGCTTTAGAAAGTCCCGTGCTGACCGCTAATCGCCGTTTGAGGAATTCCAGGTCCACTGCATCTGCCAGAACTTCAGAAAGCCCTGGGTTACGGCGAGCACGTTTCAACAACAATGGCCAAATCGTAAGGACAGACGCTTCAGCGTCGCGGGTCTGCATTTAGGTTAACAGTGTTTTGCCCATGGACTGTTTTACTTATCAATAATTATTTATAACTATTTATACTGGGACTCATGCATGCAATTACAAGTAATCCATGATTATATTGTAAATTTTGAAATCATATTTATTTTTGGCATATGAATTTTTTGAAACTGTTTCTAAATCTCTGATTGCCTTTCAATCATTCCGCCTCACCTGCTATCCTCTTCCGCCTCACCTGCTATCCTCTTCTGTTGCACATTTGAGGCTCGTCTCACCGATCATGACTCTCCACACATTTCTCTTCTTTATGATCTGTAAATTGTCATGCATTCGTTAGAAAAAAATAATGGAATGATTTCTCACCCTAATCTAAAGTTTGGAATTTAGAATTTTCTTTCTGTTTAGCTGGGGAAGACGCTTTCCTAAGATGTCGTGGCAATTGCCAGATAATAAAGAGAATCTGTGGAGAGTCATGATCGCCTTCGCTCTGAAGAGACATACCATTAAAAAAAAACTTATGCATCCTGTGTCTAAACGGTTAAATTAGACGTTTAATGGGAATTAAATTAGCATTTTTCTTTCACTCTGAAATTCAAACTTTAAATTCCGTAACTGTATGCTTTCGTGCAAATGTCATTTGGAAAGGCCTGAATCTGTTGCTTCTCCCTCTAGCTATGGATTAAATATCGGAATAGAATGGAATCTCAAGCCTCGGGTGGCAACACGTTTAAGAGAATGAAAACACTGTCTTCCTAACCGTGGAAAAAACAACGGGAAACTACTCCACTTTTTTCCCAAGAAGCGGCAATTCACTAATAACAAAGAAAAAATGTGTGGAGGGTTATTTTCTTAAATTCAAATAAACTTCTTATCTTAGATTTCTCGGGGTAATAGTGAAGGAGAAATTCAAAAAAGTTTCATGGCTGATAATCAGAATCTCGTATTTAAAAATAATTTTTTGTTTTTGTTTTTCCTAACCCCTCGTTCGTCCAAGATATAAGCATACATCCGGCAGCAAGTTCACTGATCAGGAGGTTTTGAGGAGTGTGGAACCACCTCTTAATTGCTGGTGTTCCCAGGTCCACCCTGTCTAGGGGTGATAGCACTTTTTATGCCCCACCCCAGCTATGGTTAACCACCAAACTGGGGTCAAAAGACTATGAAAGTATAAAAGTAGTTCTTTATAGTAAAAATACCCGCAATATGTTTTTGGGAAGAAAAAAAAAATTACCAACAATACATTTGACTCTCGACAAAAACCTTCTTTACAAAAATACGTCAATGAAACCAGATCTACAAACTGATTTCTTACAAAGAATACACATTCTATTCGTAAGAATTTATTCTAAAAAAATTTGTCGGCATTAAATAACCCATTGAGATTGATATGCCGTAAAACAAAATAAACTAAATTAAACCAAACTAACCCCTTGTTCATATCGGTGGGGAGTATACAGACGAATGTAAATTATGGAGAGTCATGATCAACAACGTCCTGAAGAGACATGACACAGAGAAGATATGGAGAGTCATGATCGCCTATGTCCTGAAGGGATATGACATTAAGACAAACAGTTATGTGACCGGTGTCTAGACATTTAAATCAGACAGTTGATAGGGGCTAAATCAGCATTTTTCTTTCGCTATGAAATTGAGTCTTAAATTCCACAACTGTATGCTTTCGTAATCAGTCATACATTGAAGTGCAAATAGAACAATGATCGTTCAAGCCACTTTAAAGACTTTTCAACAGTTACCCTGGAGCCGAATCCAGACACGATTTATTTACTTATCAAGTAACGAAGGAGTGAATATCTTTCTTGCCATGTCGGCTGTTTGCGGGAGGTGGATTTATTCCAGCTATTGGAAGAGCAATAGGTTTATCTATAAAAGGGTAAGAAAATAGTTCAAGTACCCAGGTACCTTAGAACTGGCATGCATTTGTTTCCCTACTTCTGTACACGGGGTAGTGAATTTGATAGAGTTGTTGTTTTTTTTTGTTTTTTTTTTCCAATGTCAAGTTTACGTGCGAGCATTCTGAGTTTGAGCAGATACGAAAGATTGACGGTTACCAAGTTATTAGGTTGGGTGCAAAAATAATGACGTAATAATGTCGTTTTTTGACGTTAAAAAAATACTTAAAAAACGACTTTATTGCGTCATTATTTTTGCACCAACCTAATATAAGACTGTATTTTTCAACACTCCCACGTCGCTACCGAATATGACACAAGGTCGAAGTTTAGAATGGGCTTCCCGGCAATACCGTCGAAAAATTACCTAAGCCCCCACAGCACTTCCCCTTTTGAGATAGCTTCAGGCGTCGGACAATAAACCCAGCCCTCTTCCAAAAGAGAGGTATTACCTGGGGTGGGGAGGAGGTTTAGGCTTAGATTTTTTTTAATAAGATATTGAAATAAAAACATTTTTCTACATATATTAGGTTGGTGCAAAAATAATGTCGTTTTCTCACATATGTTAATATGTGAGAAAACGACATTATTTTTGCACCAATCTAATAGTTAATGCTTCTGACAGTGAGAGGTTAGATTAGGTTGATTAATTAAACTACATATCAATATTTGTTGGGCTTGGTTTATTTTACTTTACAGGTTATCAACCTCAGTGGGTTATTCAATGCCGTCAAGATTTTTAGGATAGGTTCGTATGAATAGAATATGTATTAATATTTTTTTTCGAAAATGTATTGCTGGTAATATTTTCAGAAAGGCGGGATTTTTACTATAAAAATCTATTTTTTTTACTTTCATAGAGATTTGATCCCAGTTTTTTAGGGGGTAACTATTTGTCTATAGCTGAGACCCTAACAAGTGCTACCATCCCTGGTCAGGGTGGACCTGAGAACAGCAGCAATTAAGAGGTAGCTCTACGCTCCTCAGAACATCCCGATCAGAGAGATTGCTGCCGGATATAGTTTATCGTCATACCCAGGACAGTCAATATTGTTGCATCGTTTAATGTCGAATATGTCTTACATGACAAAATCCACCATGACAAACCACAGGACCATTTTAGTCTGGGAAATCCATATTCTTCCTTGACTTATCAATTTATCCAGTTTAGATTCTCGTGATTTTTAGTTTTAAACACGTCAGCTGTTGCGTATATCATAGTTTTTATTTTTCAGCTCTCGGGCGAGGTCCTCGTATGTTTCATTTTTTTTGCTTTCATCTCATGGTCTGCTAACACGATCAAATCTACGATCTGACCGATTATTTGTCCATTGTCTTGGGCTAACGGTTCCGGTCTTCTGATATAAGTTGGGTTAGTCGGCGTGGAAATCAATGTTCCAGAATATCTTGGAAAGTGTTATTTTTTGGGTTTATATATATATATATATATATATATATATATATATATATATATATATATATATATATATGTTCTTGCACAGAGATCTTGCGCTGATAACTTTTGCTAACATGGCCGAAATCATTTAACGATAGTTATTAGGTTGGTGCAAAAATAATGACGTTTTGTCACATATGTTACTATATGAGAAAACGTCATTATTTTTGCACCAACCTAATAATTAGCCCATATGGATATGGCCATGAAAACTAATTACTTCAGTCATCGGTACACCTGGATCTTTAACAAACATTTCGCATTTCCGTTTTTTCTCCCTTGGATAGCTGAATCTCATCTACCGCGGATATCGGTGAATTGATCTGAAATGCACACACACACACAGTCACACACAAGCACACACTCACACAAAAGCACTATATATATAT
>OZ010586.1:33264838-33279838 GCA_963932145.1 Acanthosepion lycidas
GTGTGCAAGACAATAAGAAACACTACCTGCCAAAAAAAGTGAAGTTTTGTTGAAATCGGTTGAAAAATGTAGGAAATCCGATCCCATATATAAACAAACATAGACACACAAACAAACAAGCTGGGTTTTATAATAAGTATAACTCGATATGAGTTGTTCCCCTTTCATTCTCGCAACAGCGATGCCTTAATCGTGTTTTCAAATTGTTTTCGTGCAAAAACAATTGTGTTTTTCTAATTTTTGGCGCTGTCAGAACCACCGCAAGGTAATTTTACGTAGTCCTGTGAAGTTTTGTTGAAATCGGTTGAAAAACGTAGGAAATCCGATCCAATATATAAACGAACTGACACACACACACACAACCTGGGTTTTATAATAAGTATGATATATATATATATATATATATATATATATATATATATATATATATATATATAGTCTTCCCTTAATATATATGGGTGGTTATTTTTAATTTATTTTGTTTAAGCGGTTTTTTTTTATGTATACTCATATTCGAGTAGAAGCTCTGTTTTTTAATTAAACAATATTTTTTAACAATTATATCGACCGGCCCAGAAATATTCGAGAAATCTTGTCAGAAAAAATATACTTACTCCGGCAGGACACCAACTGTCATTGGATCTGACGTCCCTGATCGCTTGGCCGCGTAGAACTTCCAGTCAAACAAAGCCCGGACAGTGACTTTTAAACGCACACTTTCTGCTGATTCTCGAAACATCCATGTCGGCTCTGCATTGTATCCTAACGTAAACAAAGACAATCGATTTTTAGGAAATGGATTATATCCGATATACCGTTATTTTATTTTTTTTTAATATATATATATACAATTTTACCCTTCCTTTAATAAATACATATAGAGGATGTATTCTTCGCTTAATACATATACACCCCCCACATATATATCTATATATATATATATATATATATATATATATATATATAGAGAGAGAGAGAGAGAGAGAGAGAGAGAGAGAGAGTGATTTTCTAAGCCCGGCTTAGATGTGGCACAAGGCCGAAGTATGGGGCACCCAGTGAGGCTCGAATTCACTACTCAGTCGTAATTGGTGTAGCAAGACAAGCTTTCTAACCATTACACCACGCTGAGGTTAGGGAAGAGGTTATAGTTGTTCCAACGAGAGAAAAGCGTATATGCTAAAAAGAAGAGAGAATTATATTTAGACAGCCATCTTTTTTAATATATATATATGTGTGTGTGTGTGTGTGTGTGTGTATGTCAGCTACACTCATTGGGACATGTCGAAATCATCGAGGCTGTATAAAATGCTCATTCGTCTCCTCACCCCCTAATGTAATGTCATTTTAGTAATGGGACGCTAAAATTAATTCCATCGTTACAGTTCACTTGAAACGTCAGGCCGTGAATAACATAGAAATCCACACTGGATCTCTCTATATCTATTTTCTACCATCTTCACTCCTTGAAAATGATCATCGATACTTGAAAATATTCGGAATGGCAGAATTTTTTTTACATGTTTCCAGCTGACAACAGACGACACCAGGAGATAACATAAGGATTAAAAAACATTCCATGTGATTTAATAGAATACCCACCTGTAGTTTATACTGTATCTATGCTGGAGCGAACCTTTCATAAGCGTTTATCCCTTGTTTCCTGTTTAGGATTGGATTTCCGGTCTTTCTAAAGTCTTCTCATTCTCTTTCACCCCTAGTAACCTCTTGTATCTTATTGCCTTGCTTGAGGTGAATTGATTATATATATATATATATATATATATATATATATATATATATATATATATATATATATATATAAATTTAGACTCATTTATAGTTATTAACTCCTTTAGAGGTACGAATATATATATATATATATATATATATATATATGTGTGTGTGTGTGTGTGTGTGTGAAAGTGATGTATAATTTTTATCGACGTAGATAGGTTCACCTCTCGCCCAGTTCACACTCCTCCTCGGTCTATTGAACAAGATTAGATGTTTATGAATTGATTCCTGTTTAGGATTGGGTTTCCGGTTACTTCTAAAGTCTTCTCGTTCTCTTTTACTCCCAGTAGTTTCCTGTGTCTTACTGGAATCTTCGCCTTGCCTGTGGTGAATTGATTTGAAAAATTAAAAAAAAAAAGAAGCTATCCAGAGGTGTCGCATGCCGAGATCTCCTCAACACCCCACCCCCAAGACAATCATTTCAAGAAATCAGTTGGCAAAAGTTTACAGATCGACCATGACGAAAGTCATGCTCAGAAAGCAAAAATTCTTACCTCGCACCCAGTATAGTATTCAGAAATCATAGAAATATTGAGAATCTTTAATTTGGAACAGATGCAGCCAAATCCGGCGACCCAGGAATTGGTCACAGTGCTCAGCATTTCTTTGTTGGCGATAAGCCTTGACATTAAGGTTCCGCGGAAGAAGAATGAGACCGCCCTCATTGCTCACACCGCCCAGGACCGGCACAGACGACAGCGATTGGCGTTGTATCTAAATTTTTGAAGATTACAAATGACAGGGAATAAAAAAAACCGGAAGAGAGTTCCACATGTGAGAAATGAGAGAAAAGAAACTGTTAAAACAGAACTCAAGGTCGCATTTAGTTCAATAGTAAAACGGTGAGGCCTAGTGGTCAATCTAGTAGCACGCTGTCGAGGTAATCAGGAGTAAATCGTATCAGAAAAACCGCCATGAAAACCTTTCTAAAAAAACACAGAGGGAAGCCACATGATGGCGGTGGTAAAGTGACTGAAGCCGAGATGCCAGGTCAGGACCAATTATTTTCAGATCCTTCTTTGAATGTTGTCGAGAATATATATATATATATATATATATATATATATATATATATATAATTATTTATTTAAAAATTTATTATTTTTTTAATTTACTTAAATTATTTATAATATGTCATAAAATTTTATAACATATGTTATAATTTTAATTTTATAGCATATTTATGTTATAATTTTTAAATAAATAATTATATCTGCTCTACTCTGTATTGAGCACTCTTTTAAAAATAGTAATTTTTGGTTATTGGAATTTATTCCGTATGCACCAACCATATACTTGTATATAGATAGATAGATAGATAGATAGATAATGAACAGATAGATAGATAGATAGATAGATAGATAGATAGATCGAAGGAGCACCAGACCGGATATGAGTGCAATATTCCATGCACGGACGAATGATAGATTTATAAACGTGCAAGATGGATACTGATGAGAAAAATTGTCTAACGCGACACAGTGAACCAGATTTTACAGTAGGATAATTAACAATTGACCTTTTATGTCCCAACTTTTTATGTTTCTTGGTGGTACACCAGAAAAATGCAATAAGTCCTAGCAGAAATGCCTTGTAAATCTTTTTCGGGGAATCATCTACCTATCTATCTATCTGAGTGTGTGCCAAAAAATCAGATATAAATCAAATATATATGTATATATAAATACATAAAATATATAAAATGCTATGAATAAAGACAAAAAGAAAACCTTTCTTGACCAACACATTTCATTCTTTGATAGACTTCATTAGCACAAATACATCACCTAGCCACCTCTGTAGTTTACCTAGATTCGGAGCAGTCTTAGATTTAAAAATGTTACGATATTTTTATTTTTGTATATAAATACATGTTGCAAAATAAAATCCTTACATTTGCCTTGATAACTGTCCATCAGAGGTGGAAACGCGTTGGTAAAGAAAAGTTTTTCTCCTGGCTTTATTCTCTCACACACATGCTAGAAGGTTATCATCAAGACAAGAGGTAAACAATTGATAAATTCGCAAAAAGAATTTATTGTCAATCTCTGGAAAGATGGTAGAAAATCAGGACAACCTGAATATTCCATTCACTACCATTAGTTCATACATTGGAAGGTATTTAAAAAAAACTCAAAACTCTTGAAAACCAAAGAAAAACAGGTGCTCCACAGAAGATTTCTGCAAGATCTAAGAGGAAATTAATGAGTCAAATTAAACAATCCAATGGTCACTTGTCAAGAGTTGCAGGAAGATTTGCTTTCATTGGGAATTTGTGTCACTAAACGGACATAAGCAATAAAATCCATTGGATCAAATCTAAAATCGTGCTCTCCTTGGAAAATTCCACTGATATTGAAAAGATACAGAAATGCCAGGTTGAAATACTTCCGTAAACATACGGATAAGGAAAAATCGTATCGGGAAAGAGTATTATGGACAGACGAAACTAAAATTGAGTTGTTTGGACGTAATTTTAGAAATTATATATGGAAGAAAAGATGACGATGCCTTCAAAGAAAAGAACACAGTTCCAACAGTGAAATTTGGTGGTTCTTGATCCAGGTTTAATTCTCTGGAGGGAGCGACCTGGGGTGAAAGAAGACGTTGCTCTTGGGGCCGGTTCTAGTTGGTTATGAATGCCTGGATCAGCATCATCTCCGGAATTAGGAGGTGCTGCTCTATATTGAGTCTAGTTATTAGGTTTGTGCAAAAATAATGTCGTTTTTTGACGTTCAATTTTATGTGAGAAAACGACATTATATTTGCACCAACCTAATAGTTACCGTTGGCCCAGCGATATAACGCTTGCTTTGTATCGTAACGGCCCGGGTTCGTTTCTCAGTCGTGGATGCGCACTGCTGATGAGTCCCAAAAAGGAGGAAACGGCTTTCTGAGGATTTTTGTCAATGAATATTTATGTGAAATTAATTAAATCTGTGTGTGTGTACATACATATATATATATATATATATATATATATATATATATATATATATATATATATATATATATATATATATATATATATATATATATATATATATATATATATATATATATATATGTTTGCGTGTGTGTGTGTGACCTGCATTCTGTTGAGGTTTCTTATTCTAGACTCGATGAATTATTATGTGAAATTAATTAAATCTCCAATCTTTGTCTTCATGAGCCTATGCTTGATCCAGGTTTAATTCTCTGGAGGGAGCGACCTGGTGAAAGAAGACGTTGCTCTTGGGGCCGGTTCTAGTTGGTTATATATGCTTGGATGAGTATCATCACCGAAATTAGGAGGTGCTGCGATATACTGAGTCTAGTTTCCTAACCAGTAGTCCAGCGGCATGATGCTTACGTTTTACCGTAATGGACCGGGTTCGATTCTCAGTAGTGGATGCGCACTGCTGATGAGTCTAAAAAAAGACGATGATTTTCACTCATCAGCAGTGCGCATCTACTACCGAGAATCGAACCCGGATCGTTACGATACATATATTGATATGAAATATATAAGATATTTCGTTCTGAATAGAAACTGATCAATCGTAGAACATCGTCAATTTCATTTGACCGACAGTGGTCATATGCTCTGAAAATTACGTTAAAACGACTTCTTTTATCATCAATTATCGATGAGATGCCATAGTCATATAAGATAGTTTTAATTACACGTTTGTTTTATTTATTTTCGCTATATACCCCCACTTATGCGTCTTCACGTAGTTTCTCAGGTCACGCGATCGGCCAAATGCCTCGCCATGTAGACGACATTTTCCGTTAGGGATGACAAAGGGTAAGTTGCTCATCTGAATTCTTGTCACAATCCCACTTCTACCTTCGCTGTTCAGACACAATGATAACACTCAAGTATTACAGTAGCAGAGAAAAAAAGTCTCTGATAACGACGATAAGACAATAGAAAAACAACAACGGTGGTATATTATCACATCGCTCTTATATATGTGGCTTAACCTTTGCTACATAATTTGCTGTTAGCAACAAGGTATTACGAACCCTTTATACGTTAGATATCTGTTTGTCTCAACGAATGATAAATGGTTTAGTGGATTTGAAACAGGCACTTATCTAATTTGAATCTACGATTGTTACTTTGAAACGGCGTCAGTTACAATGAAATTGTACAGAAATTTAACGAAAACTGGTCCAACATTTTAGTGTCGTAAACGGGAAAAAATGTAATACGAATACTGGTATTTATCGTATATAAAAAATACAATTATGGCACAAGGCCGAAAAAAGAGGAGAGGTTGAGGCTGGTCTTCACTAACTATCTTATACCTAGCTAATCCGATTCACGACACATTCACTCATTACAATTTGCATATTCACCACAAAAATTCGTCCGTCATCAATCAATCCTCCAGACACCGTAATGCCACATGCTCTCCAGGGGGACCTACAAAACGCACCCCATGCTATAAAAATTTAATGATAATAAATTATTATATATAAAATTCTAAAGATGAAGAATGAGAGGGAAGGAAGATGAACCCAATAACAAACTAAACATGAACACAAAGTAAACTAAACATAACTGATGTAATACGAATACTTGCGGAGAAAAACTGACGAATAAAAAGTTTTACAATGATATTATATATATAAATTTTAGTTTTTTTCGTTTTATTTTGTCCAGGCTGCAAGCGTCTTTGAAGATTGGATTCCATGAAACATGCACCTCCAAAGAAACGGAAAATCTAAGGTTTTAAAATGATTTGAAAAAAATGAAAAATCTTTCTTAGAGCTTTTATTTTGATTTTAATTTCAATTAATAGATTAAATTTAATATTTCCAATAAGCAACATACTTTGATGTATTAGGTTGGTGCAAAAATAATGACGTAATAATGTCGTTTTTTGACGTATTTTTTAACGTCAAAAAACGACATTATTACGTCATTATTTTTGCACCAACTTAATATTTCAAAATTAATTTAACTTTATCGGAAGGAGTTTTTTTTTTTCTTTTTTTTCTATATTTTTTCTAAAAATCACTGACATTAGCCATTTTTTGTCATCTGATTGGTTCTAAGATAGATAGATAGATAGATAGATAGATAGATAGATAGATAGATATGAATAGGCTCAGATAGATAGATAGATAGATAGATAGATAGATAGATAGAAAAAACTTAGAAACAAATGGCTTCTCAATTTTTAACACCTTCAAAACTAAATTTCTCCCCATTAATCATCTGAGAGATCCTTCTCTGCCTTCCATCAGCACGGCTTATGCTAACCTCCAGGAAAGTGACTCATTGAGCCTTCTAAGGCTAATGTTCTCAGGTGACATTAAGTGGAAAGACTCTATTGAATCTATTGCTAGGCCAGCTGCTAAGAAAGTCGGTTCACTGTGTTGTGCGAGACAATTTTTTTCTCTGGAATCGATCTTGCATATCTATAACTCTACCATTCGTCCATGTTTAGAATATTGCTGACATATATGGTCTGGTTCCCTGCTATTTACCTGCAGCTCTTTGATAAGATCCAAAGGAAGAATCAACAATATTATTGGTCCTGATCTGGTTGCATCTCTGTGTCTTTTTTTATAAATACTTTCATGGTAATTGTTCGGATGCGTTCTTCGCTATGGCGCCTAGACTTTATGTTAAAAGCGCAAATACTAGACTGGCGGTGAAATCTTATCAATTTACAGCTGAGCTAGCTTCTATGCTAACAGTTTCGTTTCTCGCACTTCTCGCTTGTGAAACTCACTTCTGGAAACATGCTTTCTAGCCAACTTTAATCTTCAAAAATGTGAATACCTGTTATATATATATATATATATATATATATATATATATATATATATATATACATACACACACAAACACAGAAAAAACTAGTTAATGAATGTTCTCAATTATTTGGCATAAACCATAGATAGATAGATAGATAGATAGATAGATAGATAGATTGGTACTAAGATAGATAGATAGATAGATAGATAGATAGATAGATAGATAGATAGATGTACTAGGATAGATTGATTGGTACTAAGATAGATAGATAGATAGATAGATAGATAGATATAGATAGATAGATAGATATTTGTACTAGGATGGTACTAAGATAGATAGATAGATAGATAGATAGATAGATAGATAGATAGATAGATAGATAGATATTTGTACTAGGATAGATTGATTGGTTCTAAGATAGATACATAGATAGATAGAAAGTTTCTGTGAAGTGTCTGTGTATTTCATACTACGTGTCCCTACCTTAAACACATTTTCATTCGACATTTTGAACACCCGCAATGATTTATAACTTAAACCGAAAGGTCCTGAAAATTAATCTTCATTAATCTTCATTGCAACATTTCAGCTTTTAATTATAAAATTAATAAATTAACTTTTATGACAAAAACATACCAGTTACACACAGTACAATATTATACAGCGGCCTGCCACCAAAAGGCCTACTTATTTTGCCTTTTATATGCAGTTAATACCTCTCGAGTTGATTCACGATTTCTAGTGCCACTTCAATACAAATTTTTTGTCGTTCAGTTTCCAGATATAAGAGAAGAAAAGTTATTAACCGAGAAAGTTATATGTATTTATGACAATCAGTATATTTATGTAACGTCTTTTTTTTTTTTTTTTTTTTGTTGAACTGGTGAGTGTCAAGGGTGACAATGGATGAAACAACTTTATACTATTTCTACTTCCCTGGACGTAATGTAGATATAAGAGCGCAAATTGCACAAACGTTTACTCTGCACTTCATCCTCCTGGTACTCATTACTGCCTGTCAACAACGAGACACTTGTTTGTCGAGATTTCCGTCGATAGAGCAGAGCGAAAAAAAAGCAAAACAAAAGAACAAAAAAATATAAAAAAATAAAAACACATTCATACCATTCCTTCCATAAGGCCATTATCGCTAAGGGATTATAATACAGCCTAGCAATAGGCTACAGTGAAGGAATAATTGGATTCATGCCTTTTACAAGGGCGTTAATACTGTGTGAACTCAAGGAGTTTCAGTCTACTAGCAATGTGATAAAGTACAGGGAGAAGCGGATTCATGCCTTTCACAAGTCCTTTGAGGCTATGTGAACATAATCAGTTTCAGTCTGCTAGCAATGTAATAATGTGTTAGGGAGATGTGAATTCATGCCTTTTACAAAAGCGTTAATGCTGCGTGAGCTGAAGTAATTTCAGTCTATTATCAATGTGATAAAGTGCAGGTAGAAGTGGATTCATGCCTTTTACAAAATCGTTAATGCTGTGAAAACTCAAGCCGTTTCAGTCTACTAGCAATGTGATAAGTGCAGGGAGAAGTTGATTCATGCCTTTTACAAAAGCGTTAATGCGGTGTAAACTCAAGCAGTTTCAGTCTATTAGCAACGTGAAAAAGTGCAGGGAGAAGTTGATTCATACCTTTCACATGTCCGTCGAGGATATGTGAACACAATCATTTTCGGGCTGCTTGCAATATGATAATGTGTTAAGGATATGCGGATTCATGCCTTTTACAAGAACATGATTATTAACAAACGAATCCTCAACTCGGCCACTGGGATAAAATAAAGACAAAAGTATATTTATGCCATTCACAAGTGCGCTCTACAATGTTCTGTCCTATGTATCTCTTAGTAAAGCTTGCCTTTTTGCTATCTTTCCTAATCCCTGTCAAGGGTTATGTACTGCTTTCCTCTGTCCCTCTTACTTTCAATATGTCCTGTGAGTGTTAAATTTTACAACCCCTCTTTCCTCACTATGTATCCTTGATGCTAAGTATAAGTGGCCATTTTGTTTACATTTTCCTTAAAATTATGTCGTCGGTCGCGTTTTCAGTCCATGGCATTCTCAGAATCAATTCTGTAGAACTTCTGTTGAGTCGTCTCTCCTCCATCTAAGAGAAGATTGTCAAGTGCTTACTGCTATATAAGGCGGGCACCTTGACGTGGTGCAATGGTTAGCAAGCTTGTCTCGCTAGAACAATTACGACTGAGTAGTGAGTTCAATCCTCACTGGTGCCCCTTAATTTAGGCCTTGTGCCATATCTAAGCTACGCTTGGAATATCATTATAAGGCGGACCGATATTGCATAATAGTTCTATACTCGTTTCCAATGAAATTTTTCTGTTTCTTAATACTATGCTTAACTTTTGGAAGACATCTTTCGCTATCTCAATTCTCCTCAGATTTCGGTGTCTCTGTTAAAGAACTTCCTAGATATTTAAATTTTTTGCACTTGTTTAATGTTGGTATCTCCAAATAGAAATTCGCATTTTGGGCTGTTTAGCCGTATCTGAGGTCGCGGGCTGAAAAGATCAAAGGACTGAAACGCATTCTAATTCGTACATACTTTAATAATCTACTGGATAGCAATGGTAGAAGGTTTGCCTATATCTACGAGTTACACGGACTTATAAAAAGCCTACGGTCAAAGTAGTAGAGACATGCAGGGAAGGCTGTATTACGCCCACTACTGGAGAGCCAATCCTGATTGGTGGCAACGGCCGGTGCTTTGTCATCTTCACTATCCTATCAACATTTGTTTTTTTTCTACCTATGTTTATATACGTTACAAATGAAAATAAGGATAACTAACTATTTGTTGTGGAGTTATTTCGCAGTGGAGGCTTGTATTTGTACTAAGTCGGTCCTAAAATAGGTTCGACGTACAAAACGTTAGGAACTTGATATAATAGGTATTACGCAGAGTAATCTTGTTGTGGACGCTGACTACTTTCGTATTCGACTAACTGTCGACTACTGTCGTCCGACATCGACGCTATTTAGTAACTGCCCCACGCAGTCACATGTGGCACAAGGCCGAATTTAATGTGGGGTTCCCGAGCCCGTAGGCTCGGCCAAAAACTCCCCGTAGACCCCGCATAAACGGGATCGAATTTGTCTACCTCCCCGGACGAAACTCTAGCTTCGTCCAGGTTCCTCTCTGCCCGAAGGCAGAGAGTTCGACTGTCGTCCGACATCGACTAGTATTTAGTCACCCCCACGAGGGTATCATGTGGCACAAGGCTGGTTTAACGCAGAATCTCCGAGCTCGTGGGCTCGGGCAAAAATATACCCTTTGAACCCGTATAAACTGGTTCAGGGTCGGTTTACCTCCCCGAACGAGACTCCGCCCTTCGGCGTAGCCTCCTTCGGGTTCCTCCCCGCCCGAAGGCAGAGAGTTCAACCGTTCAGCCGGTCGTCCGGCATCGACTAGTATTTAGTCACCCCGCCCCCACAAGGGTATCATGTGGCACAAGGCCGGTTTAATGTGGGATCTCCGAGCCCGTGGGCTCGGCCAAAAATATGCCCTTTGAACCCGTATAAACGGGTTCAGGGTCGGTTTACCTCCCCGAACGAGATTCCACCCTTCGGCGTAGCCTCGTTCGGGTTCCTCCCCGCCCGAAGGTAGAGAGTTCAACCGTTCAGCCGATCGTCCGACATCGACTGAGCCTCGTTTCTCTTACTACTCCTACTTATATTAGGTGGGAGGGTCTATTAACTATAGAATAGGGGCGTTTCACCATAACAGTATTAAAGGATGGAAAATTGTCGCGGGTTTTAACGTCATTCTGGTGTCCTTTTTTTTTTTTCGTTCAAATCCGTGAATTTGTTTGACTTATGCTAAGTGTCGAAAAAACAATATATAAAATTTACTGTTTTATCCATAACCTTGAATCTGTTAAAATTCTTCAAGTTTTTAACAAGAAAAATTTCAAACTGATATCAAAAACTGCCGCAAAACAATGTTGATTTAAGTCCTTGGAGAATTTAAATCATTTTTTGTTTGTCAAACAGAACCAACAGGTGTAATTCTGTGACCCCTGGTATTTCAAAAATAATTTAGAATTTTTTTGTGTGCCAAGTTGTCACATCAAAATTCATGTTCTTACACACACACACATATATATATGTATATATACAGGATAAATAATAATATATATATATATATATATATATATATATATATATATATATATATATATATATATATATATATATATATATATATATATATATATATATATATATATATATATATATATATATATAAGTCCGACAATTATTATTATTATGAATGAATGAGAGAAAATCATGGAGAATTCTGTTTAAAAACATTAAAATCGACCTTGCCAGCCAAACGCTCCTCTGTGGCCGAATCGGTTAAGACAAGTCAAGCTATATGACGGTTCCGTATAGGACGCAGGTTCGATTTCTGTCGGAGAACGCATATTTTCTATGAAAATTTCTAGTACATTCAGGCCGGTTAATGCTGTTTATTATAAACCGAGCATTTACTTAAATATTTGTATGCATAAAAAGAACGTATATATAAGTGCGTGTGTAAGTATAAATCATTTTCTTCTTAATTATCAAGCGATTGCCTTACCATATATTACTATAACATGATTAACGAAGAGCTAAACTAATTTATTTTACACAGCCATTATTTTATAAGGAAACAAGTAGCATAAGCACTTGTCAATAATTTTTTCCCAAAACATGTCATTCATGAACAAATAAAATTCGTTATGAATTATGCAAACAACTATTCAGACATAAATACACAAACAAAAGTAAAACATTATTAAATTATCCAATTGTAACCAGATTCACCTTAATTACAAACAAGATGAAAACGTGATTAACCCATTTACATACACGGTAACATCTGGTGCATCTGGTATTAGCATCTGGTGTTAATTATAAAAATTACATTCGGTATTATAGGTATTTCAAAATCCATAATTAAAGGTTTCTAAGAAAATTTCAGAATTAATTATGGGTTTCTAAAAGAATCTGGCATCCATTATATGTTTCTACCAATAATTTTCTCGCCCTTTTCCCCCTGAGTGTAAGTACACAGTACCCGACCAAGGGATTGAACTGACAACCACTATATCACCAAATTCACAAACCAACACTTTTACCCAATAGACCATTTTCCAGTGATTTCTGTAATCTACGTGAACGCAGAATGCGTTTTGCAGGGCACTGTTGGCGAGCAAAACACCAACTTACGAGTGATCTACTGCTCTGGACACCTAGCCAGGACACAAGAAGGATTGGTCAACCAGCAATCACCTACATTGATCAGTTATGTTATAGCACAGGATCCCACCCTAATGACTTTCCGACCTTGTTTGTTTGTTTGTTTGTTTGTGTTTTATGGCATATCAACCACTGTGGGTTATTTAATGCCAAATCCAGTTTATATGAATTTTAAATGCCTGTTTTGTATGGAATAAAAAACGTATAGCTGGCAACATTATTCTTTACAAAAAACGTATAGCTGGTAACATTATTTCTTTCAAAAAAGAACTTATAGCTGGATACATTATTGGTTCCAAAAACGTATAGCTGGCAACATTATTTTTAACAAAAAACGTATAGCTGGCAACATTATTTTTCCGAAAACATTATCTGAGGCCTTGCTGTTGGATGTAGTTTATCGCCATACCCAGGACGCGGATGTAGTTTATCATCATACCCAGGACGTTTTCCGACCTTGGTGTAGGACTGTGATGGTTGGCGTAATAGACTCGTAAATGTCCGATCTAGCTCGGTCGAATAAACAACAACCCCTTTAATGCCCACCGCCCCAAAAAGTAGACTGTGGTTATTAATTTATATAATTTAATAGTACATATGCAGTGCCTGATTTCGATATAGGCTCGTATGTGCTGCAACCCAGAGGCTTTAAGACTAGAGGGGACCTCAAGCAAAAAAAGAAAGAAAAAAAAAGCGAAACAATAATTTAGATCTTATGACGAATATGAAACAATTTAGAAAATTTGGGAAGCTCTAGTTGGAGGTGGTCTTTTAATTTCGATATCTTTTATGTTAGGTTGGTGCAAAAATAATGACGTAATAATGTCGTTTTTTGACGTATTTTTTAACGTCAAAAAACGACATTATTACGTCATTATTTTTGCACCAACCTAATATTATAGTCAAGAGCCCCCCCCCCCCCCAATTATATTAGCCCAGTGGCCTCTTAAGACCTGAAACCGATTCTCTACATATGACTCAATAATTGTAATACATACATACAGTTCATCATTTACTAGATTTTTTTAAACAGCTCATTTGATCTGACTATATTTCTGAGATGAGGAATTATGTACATTATTTACATTATTCGGACTATTGTCCTCATCTTTGTCGCCATATTTATAACTACATATTATTTACAGTAATAAATATGGCGACAAAGATGAGGACAATAGTCCGAATAATGTAAATAAAGCTCATTTAATGATTACAAATAAAACTTGACGTTATTTTAAAAAAATCTTTATAAATTCACATGCAATTCGGAAGATTGCATTTTCAAGAAAAATAAAACAATCTTAAATTCTTATGTTGGTTACATAACCACTACACTAGCTCGTACGTCAACATGAGGCTAATCAAAACTTAATAGAATTCCTACACAACTCGATCTCAAGGGAGACTCTAGTATTAGGTTGGTGCAAAAATAATGACGTAATAATGTCGTTTTTTGACCTATTCTTTAACGTCAAAAACGACATTATTACGTCATTATTTTTGCACCAACCTAATACATCTATTAATATTAGACAAGTGTTAAAATTCAAGAAACAAGAAATTATTCTTATACAGAAAAAAAATTAAACAATATCTTTCATCATAGTTGAAGAGATTTTAAATGAGTTTAATAATTTTCTAATTTTCCAATGATGTTAAATTATATCTCTAAGGGATTATTTTTATTAAATATTTATATCCTTTAAATATTCAATAAATCCTATTTGCTACCCCGCCTTTACGAATTTAAGCGCAGTACTATTGACAGTAAGGTTTCATCATTTTACAGTTGAAAATGCTAGATGCGACCGCAAGTTCTATGCTGACAGTTTCTTCTCTCACACTTTTCGATTATGGAACTCTCTACTGGCCTCTTGCTTCAAATTCATTTCTGATCTTCAAAATTTTAAATGTAATGGCAATTGTTATCTTTTGTCTTGTTAATTCTTGGTTGGTGAAGACATTAAGTTTATAACTCCCAAAAATTCATACGCAGGGGTACTTGAAGACACATGGCACGGTGGATAAAGGCGTCGGTTAGATCCAATGACAGGACCAAAAGCGTGTGAGTTCAATATCTGTTTAAGGCAGTGGAGAACTTGGAGAGTGGAATTAACAGGAGATAACTGACATCCATTAGACGTAACACATGGAACTAAAAGTCT
>OZ010586.1:33282338-33427338 GCA_963932145.1 Acanthosepion lycidas
AAAGAAAGAAAGAAAGAAAGAGAATGAGATAGATAGATAGATAGATAGATAGATAGAAAGAAAGAAAGAAAGAAGGAGACTGAGAAAGAAAGAAAGAAATAAAGAGACTGAGATAGATAGATAGATAGATAGATAGATAGATAGATAGATAGATAGATAGATAGATAGATAGATAGATCATGTTTGATCATATCAGGAAGTTATTGTTTGCTTTTATATCTTCTGTCGATTTCAAAGTCTTTTTTTTCAACAAGTGGCGTTTGAGAAAGAACAGACGTTTCACAAATGTTTCTATTGTTATCTCATTGCAATTGTTCTGTCACATAGGCGCATGCGCACACACGTACGCGTACACATGCTGGTAAATATTTGTACATTTGTGAGAAAAAAACGATGTTCAGCCACGTGTTCTTAAGTGGCTACTTTCAATCAGACACACGCGTGCACACACACATACTCACATATACACACGTATATATATATATATATATATATATATATATATATATATATATATATATATATATATATATATATAACCACTACAGGCAAAAGTTTCATGCCACCCTGCATTTCTTTAAAAAAACACCTTAAAATTATATATTTTTTATATTGTTTTTTAATTAAAAAATAAAATTTCATTAACTACTTGTATTTGCTTTTATTTTTTAGTCTTTTTCCAGGCTTCACTTACTGTCACAAAGTTCAAATTTGGATACGTCTGTCTACAATATATTTTTCTAAATTATGAATATTTTGTACAAGAAACATATTTTGTTTTCACCATTATCCACTCAGTAGAATTTTTGAAATTACCAAAATTTTCAAGTAAGTTAAATATTTATACAGGTTCTAAAGGTCAACTCCACACTCACTAATGGTGTAAACATATGTAGGTTTTTCTGTTTGAAGAAAAAATTCTACTATTACCACAGTATTTTTTTTCTTTTTTTTAAATTTTGAATTCATTTCTATAAAATGGCAAAATCAAACCAGCTAAGTATTAAGGTGAAGATGCAAATTGAAATTTTATTCAAAGAAGGCTACTGTCAAAGACAAATTGCCAACAAGCTGAAGACGTTTAGACATGGGGTGAAATATTCGTTACAAAGGCAGTTAGAAACTGGTACAAATGTTGACAGAAAAAAAGCAAAAAAAAAATGACAATTGCTGCTAAATACTTGATTATTGAGAGCAAAAGAAAAAGAAAGAAATGCTCCAAAATTGACAGCTGAACTTAATTTATCTTGAACTAGTGTTGCTCTCAAACGTAAAAAAAATCAACTTAGATCAGTAGGGCTTAGGAGATGCATAACCATCAAGAAACTCCTGTTACAGAAGGTGAATAAGCAGAAAAGACTTTTGAACAAAAAGCATAAAAAATTAGACATTGAAAGAGTGGCAAAATGTATTTTGGATAGACAAGTTCCAAATTTGAACTTTTTGGTAGTAAAAGGAGCAGATATGTGAGAAGAAAGCCAGGAAAGACCGAATGATGAATGAGTGATTCCAACGGTTAAGCATAGTGGTAGGATTGTTAGTTTGGGACTCTCCCTACATTTCTGTAAAAAAAAAATGTTAAAATATATATTCTTATATTTTTTTAAATAAAAAAAGATAAAAATTCAATATCTACAGTGTATTGGTTTTTATTTTTCAGTCTTTCTCCAGGCTCCAATTATTGCCAAAAAGTTCAAATTTGATTTCAACTGTCCACAATACATTTTGCCAAATTATTAATATTTTGCATGAGAAATATTTTATTTTCATCATTAACCCTTCACTAGAATTTTTGCGGTTACCAAAATTTTCAACTAAGTTAAATGATAATACATGTTCTAAATGTTAGCTCAGCACTGACTAATGTTGTAAACAAAACGTAGGTGTCTCTGTTTGAAGAAAAAGGAAAAAAAAAAAGGAAAGGTTATGCCATTATTTTTTTATACGCACAAAATGGCAAAATCAAACCACTGAGGTGAGGACACAAACTGAAATTTTATTCAAAGAAGGCTACTCTCAAAGACAAATTGCCAACAAGCTGAAGATTTCTAGACATGGGGTGTAATATTCCTTACAATTTATGCGTTGTTTAAATTATTGTTATTATTCAATTTATACTAGTCAGCAAGCGAATTCATCGATAACATTGGTTTATGAAGTTCTGTTGTTTTTTTTGTATTATTAGTGGTTTGGTTTGGCCTTGTTTACGGCATATCAAAACCTCAATAAGTTATTTAATGCCGACAAAATTTTTATTGCTGGTAATATGTTTTTCTTCAAAATATTTTTCCTTGAAGAAATCTATAGCTGGTAATATTTTTCAAAGAATGTATAGCTGTTTGCGTTGCTGGTACTTTTTTTTTTATTGCAGATAATAATATTTCCTTCAGAAATTATTACTGGCAATAATTTTTTTATTAGAAAGTATTTCTGGCATTAAAATCTATTTTGACACAATTTTAGGTGTTAACTGTTTGCCCATAGCTGGGACCCTAACAGGTGTTACCACCCCGGGTCAGGGTGAACCTGGGAAGACCAGCAATTAAGAGGTGGTTCCACGCTCCTCAAAACTCCCTGATCAGAGGCCTTGCTGTCGGACGTAGTTTATCGTCTTACCCAGGACGCTGATGTAGTTTATTATCATTACCCGGCCGAGTATTATTAGTGGTGATCATGGTATATATATATATATATATGTGTGTGTGTGTGTGTTCAGGTTAAGAGTGATATCTAAGTAATCAACAATATTTAGGTTAGAAGTAATCTCTATATTGAACTTAAAGGCTCTCTTGAAAATCTTAGTAGAATTTTTGGATCTTAGGTAAGTAGTTTTATATAGAGACGACAGACTTATTTGTACTCTAAATAGTAATGGTTCACTTATTGTGAATCTACAGAAAAATTATCAGGGCCTTTAAGCTACTGGGGTTCAAAATAGAGATTACTTCTAACCTCAAAATATATAACCTATATATATATATATAATAGCTGGCGATTCTTATTCGAGGATACCCGTCTACTACGGCAGCTAGCCAATCCTTATTGCAGACTCTAGCCCAGGAAACACCCACAGAGCTAACCTGTGGGTTTAAACTGCAACTATGCCTTGAAAAAGAGCGTGTTTTCTAGAATGATCAACAATATGAACAACATCAGCACACTCAAACTCTCGGTCACGATGACTTGCGACTTCGTGCTAGCACAGTTATCGACGGCCCCAAGTGTTCCGTCTACCCAATTTCACCCACAAGGCTTCAGTCAACCCGTATGGTTATCAGGCACTTTCCAAAGGTGCCGCACACTGGGATCGTCCCACCCTCTCCAGCCCAATAACATCAGGAAATTTCCGTGGTAAGATTCGAACCTTATCATAAAGCGAATGTTCTAACCATGCGCTGATATATATATATATATATATATATATATATATATATATATATATGATAGAATATGGAACAAGTATTTAACTTTAAAAATTTAACATGTTTTGTTTACATTTACGCTTCATCAGAAACGTTTGGAAATAAGTGATGGATAAAAATACGAGTACATTGAATTATTTGTTGTTTGTTTTTCCTTAGTCAGGTAGGACCCACGTATTTTTGCCTCGTGATACATACTAACTCCCTAAAATCTATTGTCTAAATCAATTCATCCAATCTTAACAATATCAAAATAATTACAACCACGTCCAAAACTATCATGGATATAATCAGAACAAAAAATATCCGTAACAATAATAATTCTGAAGCAGGTAGATATAAAATAAGCGGTCGCAACTGTTCCTTACAGTATATTGGTGAAATTTAATAAAACATATCTGTGAACACAAAAGTACTTAATACACAAGAATTTATCAAATGCATTAGTTATACAGGGAAATAAATTAAACCGCAAATTTGATCTAAAGAATGCTGCACTTATTAAAAGTGAAAGTAACTTAAGAGGAAAATAGCGAGTGTGCCACGACCGAAACTTACCAAAATATAAATTTGTGCCATCGTTATTTTTTCAAATATCACCATTCCTGAAAGAATTACTCCTTAACCAAGTCAACATACATAAGACGCTAAAAAATTAAAAGAAAAAGGTTAAATTATTAACAATCTCTTAATATATATATATATATATATATATATATATATATATATATATATATATATATATATATATATATATATATATAATATCTGTATAATACATAAATTTATACCCTATTAAATATTAATTGTATAAAAAAATTCAACAATATTATTTACTCACTTTTGTTTATTAGACATTAAATTATGTCACTTAACATCTTCCATAGTCTACCCAGACTTTTCAGTTAACCTGATGAATATTTATGTGCGTCTCATAAATTTAAGAATTTTGAAAAACTAACAATATTTTTACTTATTGCAAAATAAAATCCTTACATTTGCCTTGATAAAGTTCGTCAGAGGACTAAATGCGTCAATGCGTCGGCTAAGATAAGTTTTCCTTATGCCTTTATATATATATATATATATATATATATATATATATGTGTGTGTGTGTGTGTGTGTGTGTGTGTGTGTGTGTGTGTGTGTGTGTTAAAATGAAAAAATAAATAGTAAAAAAACAAAAAAAAAAACAAATTTAGAACCTTGTTCTAGAACCAGTCCATACGCTTGATTCAAAATGTCTCTTTCGTTCCTTAACTGCTTGAATGACCCCCTCCCCACCCTAGAAGGAAATGTAGAGGTCGTGACTGTAAAGGATTTTCATTTTTAGTTTCGGCAATATTTACCAAAATGGCTGTCCTGTTAGGAGACCTGCTTTGAATTCGGCCGTGTAAATGTATGATATATGACTCATTACCCAAATAATTTATATGGAAATGACTTGGTGGGGTTAAGTTTTTTTTGTTGGTGGCCGTGTTCCTAACAATAATCCCTATGTGATAAAAGTATACTTTATTCTAATAAGGATATTCGAAATTAAATTAAAACTTAACAGATAGCATCATACGGCCAATTCACTAACTAACCCTTCCCTAACACGTGTATTCTAAAATCCCACACTTAATCCCACCACTCTTACTTCGATCCTTAATCGTAATTCCTTCAGAGTGATATTAATAATTCACTAATCCCCTCGTCCTGACTTGTGTCTACAGCCTTATTCGGTAACCCACCTAGAGATAGTCTCGATAAATTAGCCCAGTCTCCTGTGCTGTGACCAAGCTAAAAGGAATAGAAAGGCTCGCCTATCGCCCGGCCCATACTCCTTCCAGGTTTATTGAACAGTAGTAGAGAATTTTTTCTTGTTTCCTGTTTATGATATGGTTTACCTGTTCTTTCTTCCATGGCCATAACGATTTAACTGTCTTAACTTTTTGGTGATCTGATTGATCAGAAGCTCCGAATTTTCATTATAAGTGTACTGGGATGACTGTTTTCTGGTTGCTGCATCCGACTGGTAGTAAGGAGCCCGGACTCTATGGTAGCGCTTACAGAGGCTTCTCTGATCAACCTTCGCATAATATTGGAGTATTTGTAGTGTCATTTCGCGCATGGGTTGGTGTCCCTGCATGTGGACAACTCTGAGGCCACATTATGCTTTAGTCATAGCCACGTTCTTGCCGATTTGTATTGCAACTGACGGCAGATAGAGACAATGATTTGGTCTTCTTTTTTCTTCTCAAAACATACATCCTTATAAGAAATACAATCAAAAGAAACACTAGAAAACCAGTACTGTAATTTCTCGAATACGCACCCATAAATAATACGCACCCCAACAAATGATCCAAAAAGTAAGAAATATATCTATCCCTATGTACAATACGCATTTATAAATTTTGTTAGAAAAAAAAAAGTAATAACGAAGACATTTTGTCGACCTTCATATTAACAATAAAATCGAAGCTAAGCGGCTAAAATAATGTTGAAAATTACCATCGCGGTTTTCCCCATAAATATTATTGGGTTGGGGCAAAAATAATGACGTAATAATGTCGTTTTTTGACGTATTTTTTAACGTCAGAAAACGACATTATTACGTCATTATTTTTGCACCAGCCTAATACATTTTATTTTACCGCTAAAATGTCGTCAAATCGTGCGAGAGGATCCAAGATGTGTTGTCTCACGACAGCCATGGATGGCTTTGAAGATGACATCTTATGGCAAGAGAATGAAGAGGCCGAAGATAATTTTGAACAGGACATAATATATTGCGAATGATAATTTGTTTAATGACAATTTACATATTGATTCTATAATAGAAAGTAGTGATGGTGACGATGAAAATTAAAATTTCAATAAATTGTTAACTTGATGTCCTCTTTTCTTTGAAACTGTCCCTTTTAGAGATTTTTTTCTTTTTTCGCTAAATAAAAAAATACGGTTACTGATAAACATAAATTTATTGACAAAAAAATGTTACAATTATTATTGTTGGATTTAAAATGAAAATTTGGATAATATCTTTGTTATTTTAGGACAACAAGTATGTATTTATTATTATAAATCAATAACGAAAAAATATTTTTGTTTAAACCTATTTATAATACGCAACCCCTAATATCACCTGTAATTTACAGTCAAAAAATGCATATTATTTTCGAGAAATTAAGTTAAATAAAAATCACATACCACCCCTCCTCAACTGTTCTTTTTCCAAAATCCGTACCAATTTCTGTAGCGTAGAATCTCTTGAAAAGTTCTCGATATATCTCCGTATTTTGTGAAACTAATTTAAATTCTTTTATCGTTACAAATGAATTTTCTGTTCCAGGCCATCTTCCTCTTTGCAAAAAGATTCTAGAATACATATGCATGGCCATGGTATTTATATCAGGGAAAATCTTGCACTAGCAAGGGAAATGTCCCTTAAATCCCTAAATGATTCTTTCATGAGCTCCCATCTTTCGTTATGTCATTTTATTAACTATTTCTTTTTTCCTTTATTGCTCGCCCTTTTCCAAGGGTTACAATATAATAGACAAAATTTATGACAGCATAGATCTCTCTGGAGGGACGATGGAGTAATGAATAGCGGCTCGGTTTGAGGAATCGGGGAACCGGGTTCGAATTCCAGTCGAATTCATTACATTCACTTATGTGCTAATACCCTTGAAAAAGGTATGAATGCTCTTCTCTCCGCCACTAGCGATGAGTAAATAGCAGGACAGACGGTGTTCTACAGCCATGGATGGCAACTGGTCTACCGCAGAAAGAAATGGCAACCTACTGCGCAAAAAATCTGCCTCGTCAGTCATGTATCAAAAGATACATGATCGCCTAAGCGTGTATCCCGCATAGCACATAGCTGAACTGATATTCAATTACGCGCTAATACCCTTGTGAAAGGTATGAATCATCTTCTTCTTCCCACCTCCCAACTATGGGTCAATAGCAGGACAGATCGGGTTCTATAGCCTTGGATGGCAACTGGTCTGCTGCAGAAAGAAATGGCAAAATACTGCGAGGAAAAATCTGCCTCGTCAGTCATGTATCAAAAGATACATGATCGCCTAAGCGTGTATCACGCATAGCACATAGCTGAACTGATATTCAATTACGCGCTAATACCCTTGTGAAAGGTATGAATCCTTTTTCTTCTCCGCCCGGCTATGGGTTAAATAGA
Organism: Acanthosepion lycidas; assembly: GCA_963932145.1. Taxonomy (NCBI): domain Eukaryota; kingdom Metazoa; phylum Mollusca; class Cephalopoda; order Sepiida; family Sepiidae; genus Acanthosepion; species Acanthosepion lycidas. Next base: position 33,289,953 of record OZ010586.1, read on the forward strand.
AGGACAGACCGGATGGCAAATGGTCTACCGCAGAAAAACTGCGGGAAAAATCTGCTTCGTCACTCATATATCGAAAGATACATGATCGCCTGAGCGTGTATCACGCATGGCACATAATTGACTCTGACTGATCTCTTTCTCTCTCTCTTTCTTTCTGTTCATTCGTCTGTTAATGCACATCACAAGTATTAGGTTGGTGCAAAAATAATGACGTAGTAATGTCGTTTTTTAACGTTAAAAATATTTTAAAAAACGACATTATTACGTCATTATTTTTGCACCAACCTAATAGTTTAGGTATTCTAATCTTAGTGTTGTTACGGACATTCAGATTTCAATCTTTCTTGTGCTCATTCTCTTACTCAAATCATAAATTTCTCTACTCGTTTCCCTAAAATCTGATCAACATGCTTTCTTATTTGATTTGTTCCTTATCTCCTACCCAAGCTCTTTGTCGAGAAAAGCAACTCTGTTCTCTTGGCAATTCTGCGGTATCTGCTGATGCCCTGAACTATCCACTGCTCTTCTATTTTCCTTTCCTCCCTCACACCTCTTTACTCTCGCTCCCACTCTGTAACTCCCTGCGTACTAGTGGCATCCCGCCATCCTTGAGGTGAAATGCTTTAAAAAAATGTATTGTGGATTAAACACGATCAGATTATCCTAGGGTGGGACCGCTTTAGACCTGAGTGCCATGAGGAAAACATAAATAAATAAAGCCAATTCTGGGGACGAATCCCATACAATTTTTCTTAAATATTTAATAAAATTGTTGCTTCTCTTCACTATAATTGATTAATTTTTCTATGGCTTATTTAAAGCCAAAACACATTTTTTTAATGTTAGAATTTGGTGGGGGTGATAATAATGATTTGCCGATACAAGTCTTACTATTTAACACATAGCTAGGATGAGAGGAACTGAATATATATCTTTCCTAAGTGTATTTTGCATCACAGTGAATATAACGAACACGACTGGAATTCGAACTCGGCTCTCCGACTTCTCAACCCGAGCTCTTATCTATCACACCACCCTCAGATCCAAGCTTAAAGCACATGGTATTCCCGAGCGGTTACCCATTTAAGTACTGACCAGATTCAACATTCCTTAACTTCAGTTTATTTTTGAGTCTATAGGCAAATATTGGTCGGTTTATATTTGGATCTATAGACAAATATTGGTCGGTTTTGTACTTGAGTCTAAAAGCAAAAATTGGTCAGTTTACAGTTGAGACTATCGGCAAATATAGTCGGCTTATACTTGAGTCTCTTAATGAACATTGGCTTGTTTTATACTTGATTCTATATTGGTCAGTTTTTTCTTGAGTCTATAAGCAAATATTGGTCGGTTTATACTTGGGCCTATAGGCAAATACTGATCGGTTTTATACTAGAGTCTATAGGCAAACATTGGTCGATTTTATACTTGGGTCTAAAGGCAAACATCAGTCGGTTTTATACTTGAGTCTTAATTGCCCCTTAAAGCATGGTTCCATTAATCTATGACCGACTGGGCTGAAGACATGTGCTACCAAAAGTGAGACGTGGAACCGCGGATTTAATGATAGAATGGTTGAAAATGAAAACATTTCCTTTGATATGCGATAATTTTTCTGGAACTAACTAACGTTTTCTGCTGATATGAAGTGAAAAGAGTTTATTGAATCAATTGCTTCGTCTGCAGCTAAGAAAATTCATTCACTATGTCGTACTAGAGAAATTTTCTCGTCAGAATCAATCTTACATATTTATAAGTCTACCATTCGTCCTTGCTTTGAATATTGCTGTCACATCTAGTCTGGTGCTCCTGCTATATATTTAGAGTTTCTTGATAAAACCCAAGGAAGAATCTGCAATGTTATTGATTCTGGCCGCACATCTCGGCTTCAGTCACTTGCCCACCGCCGTAAGGTTGTCTCTCTGTACCTTTTTTTTTTAATAAATACTTTAATGGTAATTATCCAGATGACCACTTCTCTATGGTACCTAAACTGTATGAATTTAAGTGTGGTAGTAAACTCTCAGAGAGATCTCATCACTTTACAGTTGAGCTAGCTAGATAGCTTCCCTGTGTCTTTTCTATAAATACTTTCATGGCAATTGCTCGGATGAACTTTCCTCTGTGATACCTAGTTTTTATGAATTTAAGCGGCAAGGTATAGTTGAAATGGCTTGATGTAACCGTAAGTTCTAAGCTAACAGTTCCTTCTATCGCACTTCTCGCTTGTGGAACTCTTTTCCGGCTTCTTGCTTACCAGTTAACTTTGATCTTCAAAAAATTATATGCGATTTCAATCGTTATCTGCTGTCTTCTTAATTCTTATTCTTTTACTGCCCTTTCTCCTTAATAGTTTGCATCTCTTATATTCTCTAATACTCAGTAACCCGCTTACGTCTTAGTGGCTTTATTGTCTTACTTGGGGTGAAATGATTTTAAAAAAATATGTCTGCTGAATTTTATTGTTGAATTATGCTTGCATAATTTACAACATTACTATGAAATTTGCTAACTTTTAAAATTCCCTACAATTTTCTCGATAGAGCATATCAAACGCAAAATTTAAGATATAAAATGATGAATTTTTTAATATGAAAGTTATCTTCCAATTTAATTCATTTGATGACCAATAAGAAGACACAGCGCAAAATTAAAACAAGAAAAAAATCTCGCTTGACTGTAATTGAACGCGTCAAATTTGGGCTGCCACCAAGAGTCTATTTCAAATAATCTGTGCATAAACAGAAAAAAAATACATTAACACTCTTTTTCGTCTAATATAATTATCGAATTACGCATAATTCCTTCCGTCCTGGACAAGACGATAAACTACATCCAACGGCAAGGCCTCTGATCAGGAGGTTTTGAGGAGCATGGAACCACCTCTTAATTGCTGGTGTTCCCAGGTCCACCCTGACCTGGGGTGGTAGCATCTGTTAGGGTCCCAGCTATGGGCAAATAATTAACCCCCAAACTGGCCTCAAAAGTGAAAAATAGGTTTTAGTACCAGTAATACATTTTTGTTAAAAAATATTGCCAGCAATGAATTTAAAAAAAATATTACCAGCAATACATTTTACAAAAAAAATATATATTACCAGCAATACATATTTGAAAATATATTTTTGGAAAAAAAATATTACCAGCAATAAATTTCTGAAAAAAAAATGTTAATATTTATTAACAGCAATACATTTTTTGAAAAAAATATTACCAGCAATAAAAATCTTGTCGGCATTAAATGACCCATTCAGGTTGATATGCCGTAAAACAAGCCAAACCATAATCCCTCTGAACATATTCTAACCATTTTTTTTTTACATATATACGACCTGAAATATCCGAGTTCCTTTGGATTTCAATTGTGACGTCATTTGGCAACTTCCAAATGTGAAGGCCAAGAATTGGAATCGACTGCCAGAGGCTATCGAAGACGCGTGTTTTAAAGATATGTTTATAGATCAGCTGACTACACAGTCTACTTAGTTAAATGCATTCTTTTTCTATTTTTATTTCAGTAAAATCACGCAATCCTAGTAAAGCACAAAAGCTTGCAGCTACCTTAGGAAAAAAGAAAAGAAAATCATCAGAAAAAAAAACAAAAAAAAAACTCTTAAAATTATATTGTTCTTGGAAATAGCTTGGCTCGCGAGAGAAGATTTGGATCAGCCGCTTGTGTTAAACAGTGGCAAGCGGAGTTAACAATGTTTCTCCGAAACCCATTTTCAACCCAACAGCGTGATCGGTTGCAGGGCCGGGTTGCTGAGGGGTTCTGAAGCCCATCCTTCTTGTTGGGAGAGAGACCAAAACAGAAAATTTAATTGTGACAATGCCACTGAGCTGACCTGTATCATTTGTTTAAAACTATTGCTGTTATTAATTTTCAAAGTAAATCAGAAAACTTGGCAAAGATGGACCTTCATGCCCGCCAAAAAACGGAGTGTCGAAAGGACGGTTTTTCCCATGACACCGCTTTTATTTTAACTACCTTCACTCCTCCGCAATGTTTATTGTTTTAAAAAGCGATGATTAGAATTATAATAATACCTACACATATGATGGAAGTGAATTTATACATTTTTTTTTATCTTGAGAACTGACAACAAAAATATTAAACACTATGTATTTATTAAATTGTTTATCATTTACCAAATTATTTATTTAATATTTATCATTTTATTTATTTATTTATTATTTATCATTTTATTTATTTATTTAATATTTATCATTTTATTTATTTATTTATTATTTATCAATTTATTTATTTATTTAATATTTATCATTTTATTTATTTATTTATTATTTATCATTTTATTTATTTATTTAATATTTATCATTTTATTTATTTATTTAATATTTATCATTTACCAATTTATAAAGAAATAAATATGAAAACAATTTTTTATCCCTAAATTTATAAACATGTACTATGTGAACCAACTATAAGAAAATCTTTATTATTTACCCCCTCCTGGGTAAAACGATAAACTACATCCTTGTCTTGGGTAAAACGATAAATTACGTCCAACGGCGGGCCCTCAGATCGAGAGGTTTTGAGGAGTGTGGAGCCGCCTCTTGATTGCTGGTGTTCCCGGGTCCGCCCTGATCCGAAGTGGTAGCGCCTGTTAGGGTCCCAGCTATGGGCAAGTAATTAACCCACAAACTGATGTCGGGACACTATGAAAGAGTAAAAATTGGTCATAGTACCAGCAATTAATTTTTTGAGGAAGGGTGTTGCCAGCAATCTATTTTTTAGGGGAGGGATATTGCCAGCAATGCATTTTTGTAAATAATTATTGCCAGCAATGCATTATTACCAGCAGTGCATTTTCGAGGAGGGGAAGGGTGTTACCAGCGGTACATTTTTGGAAATGATATTAACAGTAATGGAATCTTGTCAGTATTGAGTAGCCCATTATGGTTAATATGCCGTAAATTAAACCAAACCAAACCAAACCAAACCAAACCAAACCAGACCAGACATGTATATGCACAACAGTCTTGTCGGCATTAGATAATTCATTGAGGTTGATATGCCGTAAAACGAAATAAACCAAACCAAATCTTATTATTTACCATTTTATGAAGTTCGAATCTATTGGTACTTAGCCGATGTTTTGCCAACCATTCCAATAAATAATCTGATAAATAAATAGTGTTTATTATTTTTGTTGTCAATTCTCAAAAACAAAGAAAATGTTTAAATTCATTTTCATCGCATGTTTAGGTTTTATTACACGTCTAATCATCGCTTTTGATAACAGTAAATATTGCCGAAGAATTAAAGCAGTCAAAATAAAAGCGGTGTTATGGGAAAAACCGGCCTTTTGACACTCCGTTTTTTGCAGGCACAAAGGTCCATGTTTACCAATAATTTAATTCCCTCTTTTATTTGTTATTGTTTTTTTTTATCGATTTAAAAAAAAATAGCTTCTAAAAGATTTTTCTGTATTAAAGTTCAATACAAGTCACGAGAGCCACTCAAGGTAGAGCATTAGTGATTAATGGTTATGATGAATGATGCGAGATATGAGTGAAAGCGGAAGTGTTAGGATTATGTGAATAAGGAGAATGGATAGCAATTGGCGCTTCGCTTTAAGAGGTTAACATCGTAGTGTTCAAAGAAGCATCAACCAGGGAGTCTGTTTTATATGATTACTTATTATGAAACTATTTGTTATATATAAAGACATACGACAGCAAGGCCTCTTTTCGGGAGATTGGAAGTTTTTGAGAAGCGTGGAGCCACTTCTTAAATGCAGTTGTTCCCGGGTCTACCCTAACCTGTGTTGGTAGCAATTGCTAGGGTCCCGGCTATGGGTAAATAGTGAACCCCCAAGCAAAATATTAGGAAATTATTAAAATAGTAATATAGTAAAAATATAGTTATAGTAAAAATACCAGCATACATTTTTTATATAAAAAAGGAGCTACAATCCATAGTTATACTAAAATGACTATTAATGTTTATTTATAATAGAATGACCAAAAATACATAGATATCTATAGTAAAATGACCTACGATACATATTTAAAACAAAATGACCTACGATACATATTCAAAGCAAAATGACCTACGATACATATTCAAAGCAAAATGACCTACGATACATATTTAAAGCAAAATGACCTGCAATACATTTTATGTGTAGTTGAAGGCAAACCAATTACGTTCAAATATATTTAATTGAAGCTATAAAATTGTGTTCAAAATATTTAGATTTCGACATTAAATAGCGCATAGAGGTTGATATACCGCTAAACAAAACAAAACAACTAAATTATATAAAGTCTTATATAAAACAACTTATGCAAAGTCTTATATAAAACAAGTTATGTAAAAGCTTATATAAAACCACTTATACAAATAATTACATAAAACCACTTCGGTTTTATATAAGTCTTTTATACTGAATAAAATGTCATTAACATTCTTCGAAGAATAGCGTTGTACTATTTTTTTTGTGCATGACTTTGCGCTTCCGTTCAGAAAGGAACTGATATGTTCTTCTAATAATATCAACTAACTCGGAATGCTTTACTTACTGACTCAAGACGATACGATTCATGCAGAAGAGATTGGTAAGCCTGCCCTAAAACGGGCGCGAACACATGTCATATCTTTCTTCCCACATATATATTAAGCAGTGGCGAAGGGCGACTTTGAAACCGGGTCAGGCAGTGCATGATGACCATTAAAGGTTGCAAAAGAAATATGAGAAGATAATTGAACCAATAAATAATGACATATTTAAAACTTATTTAAATTAATTCAGTTCTTCGTTTCGTTCTGTAGTGATATGCAAATGACGACCTAATTAGCATAGCTAGGGAACAGACTACATAAACGCCCAAGCATTAAGGGTAGGGCAGATCTCAGTGAGCGGATATCGTGTGGGTTCGATATTCTGTCAAAAATATTCGCTCAAGTCTCATGGAGGTCATCTCCACGAGGAAGTACCTTTCCACCAGAAGGGGACTGGATCTATTTCCCAGAACCTTTCGATATATGAGTGGCGAGGCAGATTTTGTTTTCCTGTAGTAGATTTCTTTCTGCGGTAGTCCAGTTGCCATCCAAGGCTATAGAACCCGGTCTGTCTGTCTTGCTATTTACCCATAGCGAGGGGGGTGGAGAAGAAGAGGATTCATACCTTTCCCAAGGGTATGAGCACGTAATGGATTCAAGTGAAATTCGAACTCGGCTCTCCGATTCCTCAGTACGAGCCGCTATCCACCGTGCTTCCTCTTTAAACTGTCCTAATGCAACATGCAGCAGCAACGGAGACGCACTGAAAAAAAGCACGCTCTCAGTATGCGAGATAAACGAATGTTCAGATCATTTTTTTTAATCATTTTACCCCAAGCAAGGCGATAATGCCACTACGACGCAACAAGAGTACTGGTAGTGAAAGAGAATGAGAAAACATTAGAAGGAACCGGAAACTCAATCCTAAACAGGAAACAAGTGATAAACATCTGCTTCCTTTTAAAAGTACGGTAAACCGGATGATAGACGAACTTTAGTTGTAGAAAGTATCAGCACTTCAGCCTGTCTTCGTCGTCTTCAAAAGCTCTTTCTTCATGGAAATGAAAAGCCAATTAGTCTATCTTTTCTCATCCACTCATTCTTAATCCCACGACCTTTTTTTTGTACTTAGTTCTTCTACGTTCTCTGTGCCTTGGTATAGAAATGGCGCAGGAGTGATTCACGGAAGCCGAGGTCTTCTCTGCTTACATTACTCTAGTAATGTTGCTTATTTATGCGTAAGAAATGAAGGAAGGAATGTTTTTTTAATTATTACTAGTGCAAAATAACGATACAAAAATTATTTATCTTTCAAGTGAATCTAAACACGCAGTGTATGCGCCGCTTACACTGACCCTTCACCATTACTTAAGAAGAAGTTGAGGTCATGGGTCAAAAGGTCATGTTTGATATTGTTGATGAAATCAAATCGACAACGTACCCGATCTCTGTGGACTCCACGCCAGATGTCATGAGTGTGAATCAGCCAACTGTGAATGTCTACTGTGTTTAACAGTTTCGGCATGTTGAACGATTCATAAAGTTCATTTCTTTGGTGACAATGTTATACACATTTAAGGTTGCCGTGGTCAATCATAAGACAATGCTTCGAATATCAGAGAAAAATACCACAGGTTCCAGTCTATAGTTAATGGAAAAAACACAACACATTACCTATATTTGGATTTTCGATTTTTTTAAAATTGTTTTTACAGTGACATTCGCCCTGTTCAAGGCCAGGGGTCCACTGCAGGTAGAGTGTTATATTAAAGCAGTTTATGAGGATAGGAGAAGATAACATTTAACCCTAAATTTAATCAGGTTAACAGTGTAGTGATCGATTCCACAAAGCAGCGGTTCGTGAGAAAAAGCTGCTTGACTGGAATTTATGTCTCACTAATGGAATACAAAAGGATTATGCAGCTATGTGGCAAAGATAAAGCTTAACCAGAGACTTAGACAGATTAAGACTGTAGTGATTGGGGAAGCATCCTCTTGGAAGTCGGTTCCACAAAACAGCGGTTCGCTGGAATAAGCTGTTCGATTGGGACTTACTTCTCATCAATGGAATATGGAAGGAATGTAGATGGTTTGCTGCAATGTAAGCGGCATGGTGAGTCCTAGTCGTGCAGGTTAGAACAGGCGGAACCATGGAATGCAGTTCGTCCGAGCACTTTCCATGGAAGTAGCGAGGCAGTCGTTGTCACATCCCATCACTGAAAGAGAGGTTGAAGGATGGAAAATAATTTGTCACCCGCAAGGTCTACAGAGACGCCTTTTGACTCTATCAAGACTGGAAATATGTTCAGTTATCTGTATCTTCCCGTCGTTGGCAAGTACATCCAAAGAATTTGAACAGGTTACTAGTAAATATTGATGGTCAACCCAAAACGATACTGTAAGGTTTAAAAACTAAGGATACAATCAAAACATTTAGGCACTAGAAGAAATGGCATCTGATAAAAATCGGCCACTACACAGCTTGTATGAATCAAGAAGATTTCCGATAACATTGCAGAAACTTGTCAGATGGTCATCTTAATTAAAATTTGGTACGTAATTTGAGTAGGATTTTTTTTTTAAATGATTGTGTCTTCCTCCAAGAGAGAGGCGACTGTCTTTAAATTCAACGATATATTCGCTGATTTTTTTCTTTGAATTCAGCCAACTGAGATTACGAAGAAAGGAAGGTGACTTCAACGGTCAAAGTTTACAAATAATCTTTGAATCAGCTAGAAAAGAGAAAATGTCATTTTGATGAAAATAAATGAATCAAAATTCTTTATACTACGAGAAAAATTTAAATTTTAGGTGTTTTTCATTTTCATCATATTTTTTCAGGTCAATTATGGTAACGGTAATATAAGCCGTTTCCTTATAAGGAAACATTTTTCATTTATTGACCGAGCAGCCAATACAGTAGAAATTATAAAATTTTTCTCTTAAAACAATTTTTCAGGAAAACAGATTCCTTACGTCCAGCAGGTGTTATCGCTCTTTCCAGTATTTTGTTTGAAGTAGTGTGCAACGTCAACATCTTGATTATATAATTATTTTCTCTTCAAGTTAAGTGTGCTATCCGTTTTCGTTCTTGCTGCTGTTGAAAGTCTTCAAGTGATGTGGTTTCTGTTATTTGGTACAGTTCTTTGTTTGCGATTCTGTAGCGCCAGCCCACGTGGTTCGAATAAGGATAGTCCTCGCTAACACCAACATGCTTCATTCCCTAGATTCCAGGAATATGTAGCAGTTTAAAAATCAGAAAGAAGGAAAACGAAAAGAGATTTAGAAGGAAAAAACTACAGACGAAAAAAGAGAAAAGGTTAAAAAATAAAAAAAGAAAGGCAACTAATAAAGAAAAGTTCAATGGCGTAAAGAATAGAAAGAAAGAAAAAGTAAGAACAGAATAAAAATAAGCTTTTTTCCATCATTCAGACACGAAATTATTGATGTACCTAAGTGTGTGTGTATATATATATATATATATATATATATATATATATATATATACACACACACACACATACACACACACACACATATATATATATATATATATATATATATATATATATATATATATATATATATATATATTTCAATTAAAAGGTGCAAATATAATTTATAAATTCATGAATCATTCATACAAAAAACAAATATAGAGGTTAATGATTTAAATGGTTTGTTTGTGACGAAGTATTCTCGCCATTTAAATCATTAACCTCTATATTTGTTTTTTGTATGAATGATTCATGAATTTATAAATTATATTTGCACCTTTTAATTGAAATTAAAATAACTGATCTAACGTGCAACTTTCGGATAATAATTGTGACATTACTGTAATTATTAAACAATATAGTTCATGCCATATTCACGGAAAATCTACCAGTAAAAAAGAATTCTCTTATTGCTATATTTGTACAAAAACGCAGAACGTAAGGTTCTGTGTTTTATAGAATTTATAATATATATATATATATATATATATATATATATATATATATATATATATATATATATATATATTAGACTTTTCTTTATAAGGAAACGTCTGGTATTGAAGGACCGAACAGCCAGTACTACTATCGATTGAAATCTATCAAATCTTTCTCTTAAAACAATTATCCAGGAAAATGGATTCCTCAAGTCCAGTAGGTGTTATCGCTCTTTCTAGTATTGATAGGAGTTTCCTTCCTATCCTTTTGCTTGAAGTTGTGTAGAACGTCATCTTAATTATATCATTATTTTCACTTGGAGTTACATGGGATATCCATTTTAGCTGTTGCTGCTTTTGAAAGTCCCTAACTGATTTAGTTCATCTTATCTGGTACAGTTATTTTGTAAAATAAGACAGAAGCATAAAAAAAAAATCGGGTATAAAAATGGATGAAGAAAGTAAAACGCTTAAGAGAAAATGTAAATAGAGAATGAATAAAGAAAGAAAGGGATGAAAAGAATGAACAAAATCGATGGCGTAAAAACTTGAAAGAAAGAAAAAAAAAGGAATGACTAGGAAAAGAAAGAGCAGACAAAGTAAAACGCATCAAAAGAATATGTAAGGGTTTAAAAATTAGAAAGAAAGAAAACGAAAAGAGATTTAGAAAGAAAAATCTACAGACGAACAAAGAGAAAAGGATAAAAAGAAAAAGAGAAAGTCACAAATAAAGAAAAGCTCACTGACGTAAAGAGTAGAAAGAAAGGAAAAAAAGAAAGAAATAGGAAAAGAACAAAATAAGATTTTTTTCCATCATTAAGCCACGAACTTATTTATGTACCAAAGTATAGAACATTGGAAAAGAAGGACCTAACTCTCTGGTAGTAATCCTTTATCCAAATTTCTCCTCTAATATTATCCAATTGAAAGTGAGTTCAAATAAATAATACGGAGGTAAACTTTAAATTGATAATTTAATTTAAATTGAAATATATTACCCTTTAATAATCATTATTGATGATAAAATTATTTAAATTGGAATAACCTTTGATAATTAGGTACCTAAAAACAGTCACGAGTTTACTTAATTAATGAACAAAAATCAAACGAATAGATGTCAACTTAACAATCAATAAGAAAAAAGTTTAGGAAAATAAAAAAGATTACTAAATATAAAATGGATTACTTTTTCAATGTACTTCCTATGAGTTTTTCCAATCGACTGTTTCATAGAAAATACCCAAAACTCCAACAAAATTCAAATTAAATTCTTCGTAGATTGTTAAGACATCTAGATTTATATCAAACCTCAACCCCCAAATATGCCCTTTAAAGTAATGCGAATTAACAGCGTCTAAGAATTTGAGTGAAACCTGCCCTCGTGGAATTTAATTTATTATGGTTTGTTGTAGCTTCTTCCTTTAATGTCGGTCTTCTCCCTCACCCCTTACCCATCTATATCTAGAGATAACACGAGTTAAGCTCAAGCGACGTCTAGCCTACACAGAGTGGGGTTAGGGATAAGGAATTGAAATGGTAAATCTAACTCACTCATGTCTTCTCTCTCACCTCACTTCCTCACTTCGTTAATTTTACATATACTTGATGCGGTCCGTCAAAAATGTGTGAATTTCTTTTCATTTTTCATTTCAACCTTTGGAAGTAAAGTCTGGTGATCCAGAGCCCTGTTAAAGGTGTTGTGGTGAAATAACTTATTACATGGAACCTTAAAGTGATCTGTTTTTATTCAAACATATTTGCTCTGAATTTACATTGAGCTCTCTTGATATCATCCTCCTTGGGTCTACCCATACGGATTACCTAGTTTTGCATAAACTATATATATATATATATATATATATATATATATATATATATATATATATATATATATATGTGTGTGTGTGTGTGTGTGTGTGTGTGTGTGTGTGTGTGTGTGTGTGTGTGGTAATATTAACCGTTTCCTTATAAGGAAATATCTGGCATTGAATGAGCTAGCAGCCAGTACTATTATCGATTGAAATCTATGAAATCTTTCTCTTAAAGCAATTATCCAGGAAAATAGATTTTTCACATCCAGTAGATGTTATCTCTCTTTCCAGTATTCTTACATCGGAACATACCTATTCTATTGTTAATAGACACTCCCACATATAAGTAGTAGTAGTAGCAGTCGCCAGTGGGCTCAGTGGAGTTGAGTGAGTCAGTCGATGTCGGACATTAAAGTATCAACCACCACAACTAGATTGCTGCGTCATTGACTATTATATCAAGTTCATAACGTTTTGTACGTCGAACCTTTTTAGGACCGACTTTGTGAAATACAAGCCTCCACTGTGAAAACTACTCTATAACAAGTATTGATAGGGGTTTCTTTCCTATCCTAAATCGAACTTGGCGGAAATGAGTTTATTTTTGCTTTTTTTTTTTGTTTTAAAAATGGCTAAAATCTTTATTTAAGGACGTAAAATAATTTTCTTTCTTTATGAATTAACTTTAAGCTATTACCTCTCAAATAAAAACGCAAATTAACTTCAAAGAATATATTTAAATTATTTAGAATTCGTTTATTTATTTATTTATTTATTTAGCTTTTCTTTTAGAAAGTCCGTGAAGATACCTAATATATGTTTTCCTTAACAACTCACGATTCATGGTAATATAGTTCAAGCAGAAAACAATTTTCCAGTTATGCCTGATCTCTCATGCTTATTTTTTTCAGAGGTCATCTCTGGAAAGTCAATTTGATTTCTTCTGGGTTCAAATGTTTTCAATTTATCAAGTTCCTTTATTATACGCCATGTTTTCTTTATTTTCGACCTTCTTCATTAGACAAGGATTCTTCGATTCTTTCTCCATCAGGAGCGAAGCAAAAGACACAGATGGTAATCACGACTTTTTCCCGTTGATACTAGCACGAGACCTTAATTCGTAACATTCTACCCAATAAGAGAGGTCAAGTAGAGGACAAACTGCATCCTCATTACCGACAACGCGAGACCTTAACACACGGTCATGTGATTCCCTTATGGCTAAAGTAAAAAGATACAGACTAAAAAAGGAAAAAAAAATGTTCTAAGTGAATAATGAAGATCAGATAAAACACAGCTGGTTTAAAGTCTAAAAATTTGTCGGCCAAAACGTCTTACCAATAACAAAAAACGAAGACAATAGTACTCTAATGTGTGTAATAACATTTAAATTTTTTTTTAAGCATTTCACCCCAAGCAAGGCGGGAAGCCACTAGGACGCAAGGGGTTACAGAAAATTTAGAGCAAGATCAGATAGGAGTGATAGAAGAAAGGATGAGGGTAGTGGATAGATCAAGGCAACTGGAGATGTCGATTGACATTACACTTGAATAGCTGGAGATTATAGCTCACAGGGAAACAGGAAAAGGGAAGGGAGTTCCACAGGCGAGAGGTGCGAGACATGAAGCTATTAGAGTAGAAGAGACGGCTACATTTAAGAGTTTCGACAGTGAAGAGCGGGATGCCAGCCTCGTAAGGCGCTGGAACTCATGACGTCTGGGAACCAGTGAACGCAGCTCCTGGGAGCAATTTCCATGAAAGTATTTGTAGAACAGACAGAGGGAGGCGACGGCGCGTCTGTGAGAAAGTGACTGTAGACGAGACGCCAGGGCAGGACCAACTACATTGCATATCCGCCTCTGGAGCCTATCAAGAACCCCGAGGCAAACAGAAGGGGCACCAGACCATATATGGCAGCAATACTCCATGCAAGGGCGAATTGTTGATTTGTAGATCTGGAGGATCGACTCCGCGGAGAAAAAAACTTCCTGACGTGGCTCAGGGAGCCAACTTTCCTTGCAGTGGACGAGGCAATTTATTCAATGTATTTATTCCATCTCAGATCTGCAGTCAACGTGAGACCGAGAAGCCGTAGAGAGTTGCTCTCGAGAAGTTGAGCGCCAGACATTCTAATGGAGGGAAGGGAAGGATCTCTGTGGTGATTAATAGAGAGCAGTTTTGTCTTAGAAGCGTTGAAGTTGACCAGCCAATTCATGCCCCAGTTCACAATCGATTGGAGGTCCTTTTCGAGACGCACGGCCAGGCGAGTTTTGTCAGCGAGACTAGATTTGTTTTTGAGGCAGGAATAAATTGTGGTGTCATCCGCGTAGATGCCAACTTAGGAAGTTATTGCGTCAGGAAGGTCATTTATGTAGATAAGGAATAGAGTCGGGCCTAGGATGGAGCCTTGAGGAACACCTGCGTTCATGGGATAGGAACTGGAGGAGAATCCATTGAGAACGACCTTCAATTTACGGTTTGACAGGAATGATCGTATTAGGTTATATAATCGACCCGTAATACGATAACACTGGAGCTTGCGAAGAAGGCCGGCATGCCAAACCCTATCAAATGCTTTGGAAATGTCTAGTGCTACGGTTCGGGCTTCCCCGTTATTTTGAAGAGCTCGGTAGACTGTTTCAGTGATGGCCGTAAGCACATCGGCTGTAGATCGGGCAAAGCGGAAACCATATTGCTTGTCTGAGAGCAGATTATGGGATGGGAGGTGGTTAACCACCCCGGTATTGATTAGGGCTTCGAAGACTTTGCCGAAGAGGGAAAGGAGACTGATAGGACGGTAGTTGGAAGGGTCAGAGGGGTCGCCGGTGTTCTTGAAGACAGGAACGATCGAAGAGGACTTCCAGCAGTCAGGAAAACAAGATTCCTTGAGGCAGTAGTTGTATAGTTTAGAAAGGGCGGGCGCCAGTTCAGGCGCGCATTTCTTCAAGACAATGGCTGGTATCCCGTCTCCACCACTAGCCTTGTTGGGGTCTAAATTGGAGATAACGCCCAGTACCAAAAATGGGGTTATGTTTAACCCACTCAATATGGCCTCAGTTCTAAGAGGGAAGTCGGGTATGGGTACACCGGAAGAGTCGAGCGTCGAGTTGAATGAAAATTTCCGAGCAAAGCATTCAGCCTTGTCGGTAGAGGAGGTCAGGACTTCGAACTGGTTGAAAAAAGGAGGTATAGAGGGTTTGCAATTGTTCAATACGCTCTTGCAGAGACGCCAATAATCTTTGGAGCCAAATTTGCGAGATGCAATACGTTCCTTCATCCGAGCCGCAAATAGTGACTTAGCATCGTTGAGGACACGCTTACATTCGTTACGGGCGGAGGCAAAGAGATGTCTATTACAGTCAGACATGTCGCTACGGAATAGGTGGAAGTAATGGTTCCTATGGGCGATGGCGGCTGAGCAAGCAGCCGAGAACCAGGAGGAGGAGCGCGACTTGACCCTATATTTCCTTGATGGGATGAAAGCGTCGATTCCAGCTTTAACCCAGGAAGAGACTTCAGAATCACATTCTTGGACGGGGAGCTTAAAGACTCCATCCCAGGGAACATCGCGGCGGAAATCACGGAACGCGTCCCAGTCAGCTCGTTGATAGTAGAACGAAGTTCTAGTGGTAGGAGGTTCTTTATAGGGGGTTGAGTTGAAGGAGATGTTAACTGATACTACTGCATGATCAGAGTTACCAAGAGGGCAGAGTTGCGAGGCGCTGCAGGATTCGGGGATGGAGGTAAAGCACAGGTCGAGAAGAGAGGCTTTACCTTCCCGGTTGAAGGCAAAACGAGTGGGGAAGTTAACTATCTGTGTGAGGGAATGGGAGATTGAAAAATTGAGCGTTTGAATGCCTGCGTGGTCAGTAGTAGCATTCTTAAGCCACAAGGTGTGATGGGCGTTAAAGTCACCAAACACAAAAATGTGAGTAAACGGGTGGAGGGAGAGAGCCTTGTCTATGCTGTCAGAAATGCTATCGAGTATCTCATAGTCTTGAGAGGATGGAGAGCGGTAAAGGAAGAAGAGATAGCTTACCGCATTGAGGAGAGAGAGTCGGAGACACATGTATGACTGGTCTGGCGATTCGAGAGAGGACTCTCTGGCCAGAGGGAGATGTTCCTTGACGTAGACACCAAGACCGTGCATGTGGGTTAGAGAGTCTTTTCTGAGGAGAGGAAGATAGCCGGGGATCGAGAGATCAGAAGAGGGGATAGACGAGACAAGGTTTGTCTCACAGAGAGCCAGTATATCCGGGCCGTTTGCAGTGAGGAAAGATTCCAGACTGCAGAAGTTTGTACTAATGCCCCGGATGTTGGAGAACGAAATGTTCAAGACAAGAAACAAGCTGTAAGCCTCTACTCATGTTCAATAGAAGGAGGAGGGGTGTTGACCGGGCGGTAGAAGAGACTACCTACTCCTATTACAGATAACACAAAAAAGGACGACACAAACAGAGGGAAGGATTGGGTGGGGAGATAACAGGTAAGGAGACCTGGATCATACTTGACTATACCTTATCACATTAAGTTTTAACTTAAGTCACATTGTCTATTCTAAAAAGAAATTGAAAATAAGGTTACCCGGATTATTATCGCATCTAGCCAAAGACATTTAATTTTCCATTTTTACTGGGGGGGTTTTTTTTGTTTTTTTTCTCTCGAACCGGGATTTCTTACTAAACTATCAAATAAGGGAGAATTATTGGGACAAAATGTCTTTGAGTGGGGGGAGAGAAAAAATAGATAAATTTAAAAACCAAGAAAAACAAAACAAAAAAAAACAAAGAAAAACGTAAATGGGTTTCTGCTAGAGCGAAACTATACTCACACGGGCCAGCAAGTAGTTGTCTGTTTTCTTCCTCATGATGGTAACTGAATGTACGGCTTACCTTATGTCCAAGCGTCGACCTGGTGGGGGAGGGGGCAACGGCCAATCCTCCGCCCTCACCAAGTACTGGGCTTGGGAGATATTCTTTCAATAAGATTTAGAACAGGAGAAAGAAGCGGCTAGAACAATTCCAAGTTCAGACAATATATCAAGCAAAAAGATACTGTCACAAAATCATTAGAATACTGACGAGAGACTTTCGCATCTAGCCAAAGACATTTAATTTTCCATTTTTCCTGTTTTTTTTTCTTCTTTCGAACCGGGATTTCTTACTAAACTATCAAATAAAGGAGAATCATTAGGACAAAATGTCTTTTTGAGTGGGGAGGACAGTTGCCTGTTTACTTCTGATTCAGTTGTCTGGGAACCATCAAGTACACACCATTGATCTCACTGGCTCTACCACAACCCCATCATGGAAGTCATATTAAGTAATAAAACAAAAGAGATAGTTATAAGATCAGATAAGCCAAGTGCGGTGGAGTAATGGATAGCGGCTCGGATTGAGGAATCGGAGAGTCGAGTTCGAATTCTATTCGAATCCATTACACTCATTTACGTGTTAATACCCTTGGGAAAGGTATGAATCCTCAGCTATTGGTAAATAGCAGGATAGACCGAGTTCTATAGCTTTGGTTGGCAACTGATCTACCACAGAAAGAAATGGCAACCTATTGCGGGCAAAAAAATCTTCCTCGTCATTCATGTTTCGAAAGATACATGATCGTCTAAGCATGGCCCATAACTGACTATCAGATGGAAATGTGTTAAGAGAACATCTTTTTGTAAAGGTGCCTTGACCAAAAGGTTATATATTGTGTCGTAAATAGGAAAGGTTGGCACACACATGAAAAAACAAGAAGTAGTTTATTCCGGAGAATAATATATTACACAGTTAAAAACACAGACTAATATAATAAACAGTTAATCGTTAACTCGTCTGTATTTAATCGAGACTTCACTATAAAGCAGGATG
The DNA here is from genome assembly GCA_963932145.1 of Acanthosepion lycidas. Classification (NCBI taxonomy): domain Eukaryota; kingdom Metazoa; phylum Mollusca; class Cephalopoda; order Sepiida; family Sepiidae; genus Acanthosepion; species Acanthosepion lycidas. The sequence goes on from OZ010586.1 coordinate 33,308,091, forward strand.
TGGCACAAGGCAGTTTTTTTTTTACGTGGGGCATTCCAAGCGCGTACGTTCGGGCAAAAATTCGCCATAGACCCCATATGCACAGGGTCAAGTTGCTGGCTATCTCCCTAGACGAGACTCTGCCCTTCGGCATCGACTTGTCTGGTTCTTCCCTGCCCGGAGGCAGAGAGATCAACAAGCTTTAAGAGTTAATCGTGAACTTTTCTTCAGTAAGACAGTGCTGTTTAAATAGTCTTAGACTATTGTGACATGTGGTGGTGTTCAGCTACTCCACAACATATGTGATATATATATATATATATATATATATATATATATATATATGTATGTATTTTTTAAATTAGATTTCATTTAAAGCCAACTTTTTGCCAGTAATGTATATTTTTTTCAATAAATTTATTTTTCCTATTTTTTCACTTGTGCAATTTTTTCCTATTTTTTCCACTTGTGCCATTTTAATCGGTGTCATTATTACTTAAATTCTATGTCTTTAGGTTTCTAATCACGCGCGTTGATAGTTGGTACTGCTATAGTCATGTAATCGAAGTTTGAGCTAGATGGCGCCAGCTTTCTTGCTGCTGTTACAATGTAAACATGGCCGCTTCGCTAGCAGTGTGCACCAAGTAGGAACAAAGAGCAGTGATTCGATTTCTCTGATCGGAAGTTGTATCAGGGGCTGAAATTCGTCTGAGGCTTTTAACCCAATACGGCGACAGTTCACTACCGCGTGGAAGTGTGTATGAGTTGATCGAAAAGTTTAAAAATGTCTGGACAGGCGTGACGCGCGAAGAAAGGACCGGACGCCCGTCACCCCCACCACTGACGAGAAGATTCAGCAAGCTCGATAGATGATAATGGCGAATTGGCGAGTAATCATCGATGATGTAGGATGTTCGCTGCGGGTTCGGATCATTCGTTGGTGCACACTGCTTGCGGAGCGACCATGTTTACACTGTAACAACAGAAGACAGTGTGACAAGCCTAAAGATATGTTATGGTGAAAGTGTGGATAATTTTTGACTTACAATCGTATTTATGAACAAGTTAAGATAAAATATGGAAATAATATTAGGAAACATTTGACATTTATTGATCGAGCAGCCAGTACGACTGTCAGTTGAAATTTATAAAGTCTTTCTTGTAAAACAATTTTTCAGAAAATAAATTCCCCAAGTCCAGTCGCTGTTATAGCTCTTTCCAGTATTAATGAGGGTTTCCTTCCTAACCTTTTGTTCGAAGTAGTGTGCAGGGTCAATATTTTGATTATGTCATTGTTTTCTGTTCAGGTAACATGTGTTATCCGTGTGCTATCCATTTTACTTGTTACTCCTGTTGGTAGTCTTCAAGTGATGTGGTTTCTTTTATTTAGTACTGTTCCTTGTTTTGTGATTCTGTAACGCCAGTCCACGAAGTTCAAGGGAGAATGGACTTCGCCAAGACCCACTGACTTCAATCGTTCAAAGCCGTTTAGCCATTAATCTGCGAAAGCGGTTGTTAGATAGAGTGACATGAACAGACATACAGAGAGGCTGACAAACAGACAGACAGACAGATAGATAGATAGATAGATAGATAGATAGATAGATAGATAGATAGATAGATAGATAGATATGAATTAGACTCGAATAGATAGATAGATAGATAGATAGATAGATAGATAGATAGATATGAATTAGACTCGAATAGATAGATAGATAGATAGATAGATAGATAGATAGATAGATAGATAGATAGATAGATAGAACAGGGGCAACAGGGAGCGGTAAAGAGTCAAAAACTACTTAGAACAAAACACAAGAAGTTGTGGAGAGCCATGATGACCTACGTAATGTGTTTGTGTGAACGGATAGCAGAACAGGGACAACGAGGTGGAAGTAATGAGCCAAAAGCTACTTAGAACGGCAAAAGAGAGGAAAGTGTGGAGAGAGCCATGATCAGCAACGCCCGAAAAGGATTGATATACAGGTAGATAGATAGATGTGAACAGACTGAGAAAGAAAGAAAGAAACAAACAAACAAACAGACTGAAATAGATAGATAGATAGATAGATAGATAGATAGAAACAGACTGAGATAGCTAGCTAGAGAGATCGACTGACTATGTCACGGTATACGTTTGAATCTGCCATTGCTCGCTGATAAATTCACTAATTATATTGTTTTTTTTTTTTTTCGTTAAATCCTTCGCTCGGTGTAATAAACATCTTACAGTTTAAAATTGATACGAATTAATACGATTAGATAAATTCAAATTGAAAGGGTCCCCTTCCTTTTCCTCAGCGCGACTTTGACAGATGCTCATTCTATCTTTCAGTGAACTGAAAAGGTCACGATAGAAAACGAATTGCTTGTTGTAAGGAGAAAGAAGAACGTAATTTGACCCGAGACTTTGGGGGTGGTATCACCCAGTGAATGGCAGTAGATTGATTTTATCAGGAAACATAAATTTGTCGAAATTTACACGCTGGAGTTAAAATAATAAGAAAACACGTGTAGAGTTTTGCTTTTTACTGGGTTTTTTTTTTTAAATTTTATTCTGGGTTTCCTCATGTTAGAAGTGTGGAGAGTGAATTTCCGCCAAGTTCTTTTGCGTTCCCTTCGCGCTAAGCATCATGGAAAAAGTATGGATGTAACACTTCTACCTCCTCGCTATGGGTTAAATAGAAGTGCTGATTGAGCTCTTCTCCCTTAAGGTGGGAACCAATATATTGTGGTGAGTATCACGCAAATACCCTTCAGAAAAGGTGTGAATCTGTCTCTTCCCTCCAACAATAGATTAAATTACGAAGCAGAGTGAGCTCTCTTACCTTGAGTAAGTAACAAATCTAGAAGGGAAATTATGAATTCAAAACCACTCTGATGACGTATTGGCTCCATCTCACCCAACACGCCATTGATATAGACGCACAATATATGGTGCCATACAACCAAATAGTTTATGGGAATCGTGGTATTCCTGATATGATTAATCATTTTTAAACGTTAGATTTCACTCATGAAAATATCTGACACAAAAGGTAGTTATTAAATGTTTTAATGAGGCTGTAGAACAAAGTATCAGCTAAGGATGAAAACATTTTTAAAAAATTGAATAAACAAATTATATGAGCTTAGGGTACTACTGTACTACTGTACCCTAAGCTTTACCTGTGCATGAAATAAGCTTTGTATGCAAGATCCGTAAGAAAAAAAAATCATACGTTGTAATTACAGCAATTCTAACAAACGTTTAAAATCACTTCTCAAAATTAACAGAATTACAATAATTGGATCCAATACTATAGCATTTGGATAAAATGGCTAATTTTATTTACTTATCGACGACATGGTTGTGGGAATTGTCATTAATAATTCTAATTTTATGTTGATATCCTGAATGCGTTTTCAGGCGCATGCTCTTCATATAGCATCCTCCGGCAACTACGATGGCTGAGTGGTTAAGGCGTTGTTCATGCGGCCCTATTTGTGCTATTCTCATGATGGTGTACCCCGACGTGGTGTCATGGTTAGCAAGCTTTTATGTGCGTGGAACAAGAATTTGACGAACCGAGATTCTGTCCTTAACTGTTCCAGCATTTCCACACGTAATTATGCTTGGAAAATACACGAATCCATCTCTTCTTACCTCCAGGTTAAATATCAGAGTAGACTGAAATCTGCAGTCTTGCGTGCAATCAGTCGAAGATTTTTAAAAAAGCAGCCCAATTAAAAACCGTAGAGATGGTATCGAGAAACTATTCCACTATATTTGCCAAGAAGTCATAGTAATTCATACCTATTAGAGAAAGCTGTGGAGAGACATGATCGCCCACGCATTGACGGGAGACGGCATATAATAGAAGAAAGAAAAGGAATCTGTGGAGAGCCATGATCGCCCACGTCATGAAAGAACACTGAAATCTGCAGTCTTGTGTACAATCAGTCGAAGATTTTTTAAAAAAGGAGCCCAATAACAAACCGTAGAGATGGTATCGAGAAACTATTCCACTATATTTGCCAAGAAATCATAGTAATTCATACCTATTAGAGAAAGCTGTGGAGAGACATGATCGCCCACGCCTTAAAGGTACACGGCATATAAGAGAAGAAAGAAGAGCCATCTTGGGAGAGCCATGATCGCCCACTTGTTCAAATGTCACGGCATACAAGAAGGAAAAGGAATCCGAAGTGCCATGATCCCCTACGTCTTGAAGGGACACGGGATATAAGAGAAGAAAAAAAAAGTAATATGTGGAGAGTCATGATCGGCCACGCCTTAAAAGGACACGGTATATAAGAGAAGAAAAAAAAGTAATCTGTGGAGAGTCATGATCGGCCACGCCTTGAAAGGACACGGTATATAAGAGAAGAAAGAAAAGAAATCTGTGGAGAGTCATGATCGCCCTCGTCTTGAAAGGACCCGACATATAAGAGAAGAAAGAAAGAAAAATCTGTGGACAGTCATGATAGCCCTCATCTTGAAAGGACCCGACATGTAAGAGAAGAAAGAAAAAAGTATCTGTGGAGAGTAATGATCGCCACGTCTTGAAGGGACATGGCATATAAGAAAGAAAGGGAATCTGTGAAGAGCCATGATCAGCCACATCTTGAAGGGACACGGGATATAAGAGAAGAAAAAAAAAGCAATCTGTGGAGAGTCATAATAGCCCACTTCTTGATGGGCACGAAATATAAGAGAAGAAAGAAAAAGTATCTGTGGTGAGTAATGATCGCCACGTCTTGAAGGGACACGGTATGTAAGAGAAGAAAGAAAAGGAATCTGTGGAGAGCCATGATCACCCACATCTTGAGGGAACACTGAGATCTGCAGTTTTGTGTGCAATCAGTCGAATATTTAAAAAAAAAAAGCCCGATTACAAACCGTAGAGATGGTATCGAGAAACAATTCCACTATATTTGCCAAGAAGGCATAGTAATTCATACCTATTAGAGAAAGCTGTGGAGAGACATGTTCACCCACGCCTTGAAGGTAAAAGGTATATAAGAGAAGTAAAAAAAAGGGATCTGTGAAGAGCCGTTGGTTGCGCTGGCATTGGTATGCCTACTGAGCCCACCTCTTTAGTGCAAGTGTGGTGGGACGTAGCTTCGGGCAGCTGTTCTCTGGGACCAGGAACCTCACACTATTTATTTTCCTCGGCTGCGTCTCTATCCGCGGAGAGAGCCACAATTGTGCTACACTCTGCCAGAAGACAAAGACACAACTGAGAGATTATAAACCATATCCGGCATGTGCCAGGTAAGGCTATTCACTTACCCCCCACCGCCTCCACGGAGTCAGGTTGTGACAGAGGATCGATTTAACGTGGAGAACCCGAGTGCGTACACTCGGGCTAAAAATTCCTCGAGCCCCCGCAACGTCGTCTGCGCTGAGCTCGATGCGAGCACCGATCCTTCTCTCTAGTGCAATGAGGGTGCAGGCTCGGGCATCTGTTCCCCAGTGTGATTTTCTTCAGTTGCGCCTCTGTCCGACGGAGCCGCAACCGTGTCGCAGTCTACCCGAAGACAGAGACGTAACTGAGAGATGATGAACCATACCGTGCATCTGCCAGATAAGTATATAAATTAAAATATGTCGCATTAATAAATGAAAAATCCATTCTTAAAAACAGTGCTATTTGCAAACAACTATGATCTTATATGAAGAGAAAAATCTTATTTCTATATAAAACTCTATTAACTTTGTATCTTGTGTGTTTGCCAGAAGTCATATATAGAGAGTGGGGAAAAGAAAGATATAAACAAGTCATATATAGAGAGTTGGGAAGAGAAAGATGTAAATTTATTATCGTGTAGGAAGTGGGGGGGTTGGAGCTGATTTTCTTACGAGAAAGTGTATAAAACACGCGAAACCGGGCCCAAACAGGATACGCACAGCTGTCATCAAGGCCCACGCCACTCTGGCTTGTGAACTTCACGACCTCATGCTAAAAGCGACAGCGCTGAAAAACTTCAAAGAGACTACGGCAATACCGTCCACAGTAAAAAAACAAATTCTATCTCTTGTATTCTCTTTAATATGAACCACGCACACACGTGTTGAGTTTTTAACACAAACACACATATAACAACATTTCATTGTTTCTCGCATACGTACACAAAGAGAATGTATATTTTATTTTGGAATTTTATTAACCCAAACAAAAAGGCATTACTTTCCAATCTATGACCAATTTCTTGTATTCTTGTCGTTATATTAAATTAATGTTCATTTGTTGAAACTACATTGTCTTTTCTACTGAATTTTATTCTTTCAATAAAAATCGTTTCATTATTCTAAACGGCCGAATTACGCGCAGCCCTGTAACAATATTTTATGTTATTGTATCAAATCCCAACACTCTGAGGTGAATTTTGACATTCCAAACTCTTATTGTTCAGCTTTCTATGTGGGTTTTTTCACCCTTTGAATTTTTGTGACCAATAATTTGTCCTCTGTAAAAAATAAGGGTAAAAAGAGCATTGACGCGACTCGGCAAGAAAAAACAGGACAACACCAAACTTGAGTGGAAAAAAGAAAGGCTTTATATCAGAAAGAGGAAGAAAGAAAGGGGAAGATAGAAAAATTGGGTTTAAAAATCGTTGCAAAAAACACTGGTTTTTGCGAGGACTTTACTGGTGGCAGTAAAGTTCGTTCGGTTAACAGTTCTCATTTTTTGTTGCAACGTCGGAATATATACATCTTCAGGTCGAAGAGAGATTCAGTTTTCGGATGCTTTGCTGCAACTGTTGGGACATCCTCATTCCTATGTTGTATTCTTGGCCGCTCCATTTTCGGCCGCCATGTGTCTGTTGGTTGAATTTTACGGAGCTAAATTAGTCCGTGTTGATTCGTCGGTGGAAAAAAGAGGCTGTGATAGGCTGCTATATGATAACGACCCCTACAAAGGGAGGCAATTCATTTATCTATATAATATTTTCAATATTTCCTCAAACAAACAATTTTTTTAATGTTGAAAACAACTTCAATAACTGCAAATAAATGTATTTTTTAAAATATCTCACACACCTCTTCATGAAACTAAATGTAAACAGTAAACACAGCAAGGCTGATTTAACGGGTCACAGGGGGTCTAGTATTGTCTAAACTTTTGTGATTCGAGTATTGGTCATTATCAAGATGACGGAGAAAATGTGGAAGTTATTCGTCATCTTTTCTTTTTCATTTCGTTTCGTTTTCAAATACATCTAAACTCGGGATTATAACGTAATCAATACGTGTATATACGATACAACCTAAATTGTATAAAAGCGACAAACGAAAAAGGTTTATCAAGAAATCTCAAACTGAATATGATCTTATGTTTGGGAGCTGGGAGTTTAATAACTAACAGATACGTTTAACCAAGTGAAGGATTTTGTTTATATGTAGCCGCCTTGTGATTGATGTTATCACAGCACTCAGAAGTTATAATGCCAAGTAAGCCTTATTTAAAAATTGAAAAAAATAAATAACATCCTTAGTTTTACGCTGACCTTGATAATAATCAGAAATGGAATCGAAAGCGACAGAACACAAATAATTTTAATAAAAAATAACACGGTATAAATTTAAAAATACGTAAAAAGCAAAATTACTTATTAATTTAAATATATTAAAAACTGTCATAGATTTAATCTTCTTGTCAGAGAGTTAGGTGCTTTAATTGAATTTAATAAACATATATCATTTTTTTTTACAGTATGGTTCACACTGTACATGGCTCAAGGCCACTCGAGGTAGAGAGTTACAGCAAAGGGTAGCTTATACGGATTACAGGGATAGATAATAGTTAATCATAGACTGGAATGAGTTAAGATTGTAATGTTCGGGAAAACATAATATATAAGTAAGCAATATTTCTTTCAAATCAGATTAATTTAACTTTAAATTTTCAAAGTTTAATCAAATAACATGTCAGAAATATATATATATATATATATATATATATATATATATATATATATATATATATATATATCTCAAACTGAATATGATCTTATATATATATATATATATATATATATATATATATATATATATATATATATATATCTCAAACTGAATATGATCTTATATATATATATATATGTATATATATATATATATATATCTCAAACTGAATATGATCTTATATATATATATATATATATATATATATATATATATGCAAATATATTGATCAAATAAGAAAGAACCGTTAGATTAATGATCCGAAATTCTTTAGTATTTTTGTTTTTATTTTTAAAAAACAGTGCTCGATATACAAGTAGAGCCTAGATTATAATTATTTTTTTTAAAAATATGATTCCATCGCTACACAGAAATTACCATGTAATAAAATAGAAACTAAAAACTTTCAATTCAATTATAGAATTAAATTAGGTACTTTAATTTAATTTAATTCTATAATTGAAATGGAAGTTTTTCGCCTCTGTTTTTGAAACATGGTATTCCCTGTGTAGTAGCGATGGAATCATACTTTTAAAAAAATAATTATATATATATATATATATATTATGTTTATACGTTCTTATTATAGATACAAATATTTAAGTAAATGCTCTGTTTATAATAAACAGTATTAACAACATTTACCGACTGAATTTCCGATAAATTTTCATAGAAAATATGCGTCCTCTGATCTGTATCCTATACGGAACCGTCATATTGCCTGACATGCCTTAACCGATTGGGCCACAGAGGAGCGTTCGGTTAGCAAGGTCGATTTTACTGTTTTTAAACACAATTCTCCATGATGTTCTCTCATTCATTCATATCTGCTCAATGCGTATCCAAATGTAAACAAAGAAATGGACAAGGTCCGACAATTATTTTTTTAAGACATTTTTTATTATGTTTATACGTTCTTTTTATATATACAAATATTTTATTATCTTTAAAAAATTGTTAGAACCTAAAAATATTTTCTGCCTTTTAAATAACCTGAAAAGCCGTTGATAAACCGTAGAAAATAAATCATATAAAGATTTTTTGCTATTGGGTTATTTAACGTCAGAAGACTTGCGAAAAGAAACAGGACATATTGGCTTGGAATTGATACTTATAACATTGATGTATGTTGCCTCCAAGAAAACAAAATCAAAGAACTTGGTATTAATATCGGAGTTAGCACAAGTTAATAGCTTTGGAAACAGTAAATATGATGGAAATGGTTTTGTCACCAATACGAATTGGAAAAATAACATCCATAGACATTGGACGAACAACCACAGTATAAAAATTAAAAAAAGACATTAAAAGAACTATCAATAAAATTCCACCATTCGTTGTAAAAACTTTGAAGATCTTGAAAGTCGTGCATCGTTTTCGTGAGTTAATACAAGACACGGAGGTTTGAAGAAGACTGATAAGAGATAAAGTGGAACCTCGGTTCACGAATTTAATTCATTCCTGAAGGCCATTCGTAATTCGAAATGTTCGTAAGCCGAAACTAATAGGAATCAATGTAGAGAAAAAAATTCACATCACAATAAAAGTTGGAAAAGAAAAGCACGCTACAACACACGAATGTATACAACACGGCGATCGAATAAAAGATGATTCCATTCGGGTTAACTCGGTTCGGCAATGTTGTTCGAGAACCGAAATTTTGTTCGATAACCGAAACATTTTCATCTCGAATTTTCTGTTCGTGAACCGATTTGTTTGACATGCGAGACGTTCGAGAACCGAGGTTTCACTGTATTTACAAAGTTGCTGAAGATTAAAAATCACAGTGATTTGCTGTATGCCTTCAAGTCGAAGCAACCCCCATGATGTGTCGTTATAAAAACTAATCTCATCTGAAACTGTTCGATTATGCGTATTCAATAACTTTCACATAATTTTTGGTTTTGACGAACTTCTTCATTTGTCAACCGTTAAATGTTGGCAACCTCTTATTTAAAAGTTTGTAAATGCTTCCAATTGTGTATAGAGATGTTTTACCATCGGCACATTAACGTTAGATAACTTCTGAAAAAAAAAAAAAGAAAAGCAGGAATTATTGGCTCGGGACGTTGATAGCGATAAAATTGAAGAAATCAAAATCAAAGAAGGACTTGATATTAATCTTGGAGTTAAACAGTACAAGTGAATAATTTTGCAAACAGACAAAAATATGTAAATCGTTTTGTCATATATATATATTGATGACAAAACGATTTACATATTTTTGTCTGTTTGCAAAATTATTCAAAATCGACAGCTTAGTAGTAGAATATCCGCCTGATACCAATTCAGTCGGGTTTCGATCCTAGCTAGAGGCACCCGGATGTCTAGACGCACTGATGAGCTGTGATACAGCGAAACAGTCTGTCTGTAGATGACATTATATTATCTCCTGAATTAAATTTAATTCCAGTTGAGCACTCTCGGGCTGAGGTATGGGTTTGTAAACAGTGACTATTATAGCTATATAGCGAGACTCTTCGCAAGCCGAATTGAGTCACTGACGGGCGTGTTTCCAAAAATAAATACGCTAAAAATCCACCTTCATCCCGACCGTGCGCCGACAGATTAGTAGTAGAATATCCACCTGATACCAATTCAGCCGGGTTTCGATCCTAGCTAGAGGCAACCGGATGTCTAGCCGCACTGATGAGCTGTGATACAGCGAAACAGTCTGTCTGTGGATGACATTATATATAGATAGATAGGGGGCTCCAATAACTTGGGCTAATTTTAAATGTGAATTACGTTTAAGAGTCTAATGATTTTTTCTTTTTCTTTAAGATTTAACAACTTGAGTCTTTGGCAATTTCAACAAAGATTAACAATCAAACAACGTGTTAAAGTTCAGTCAGTTATGTGGCATGCGTGATACACGCTTAGGCGATCATGTATCTTTCGATACATGACTGACGAGTCAGATTTTTTTCTCGCGGTAGAATGCCATTTCTTTCTGTGGTAGACCAGTTGCCACCCAAGGCTATAGAACCCGGCCTGTCCTGCTATTTACTCGTAGCTGGGAGGAGATGAGGATTCATACCTTTCTCAAGGGTATTAGCACGTAAGTGAATATCAGTTCAGTTATATGCCATGTGTGTTACACACTTAGGCGATCATGTATCTTTCGATACATGACAAACGAGTCATTTTTTTTTCTCGCAGTAGGTTGCCATTTCTTTCTGCGGTAGACCAGTTGCCATCCAAGGCTATAGAACCCAGACTGTCCTGCTATTTACCTATAGCTGGGTGGAGAAGAAGAGGATTCATACCTTCCCCAAGGATATTAGCACATAAGTGAACGTAATGGATCTGACTGGAATTCGAACTCGGCTCTCCGATTCCTTAATCCGAGCTATTGAGAAGGCACGGTGGAGTAATGGATAGCGTGCTTTCTCTTTTTGTTAATAAAAGGTAGGCTGTGTGTGTCTTTCTTTCTAATGTTATTTAAGGCTATGTTATTTGCTCGTCGACACATGATTGGGGGGGGGGATGAATACGTTTATGTAAATTATTCCTGATACAACCGTTTATATTTATTTGTAGATTTTATTTCTTAAGTATCTGCCCTTCATATAAAGTATCTTCCGAATGTCCGTGGTCTGAAAGCCTTTGAATGTTAGTCGGCAGGTTATCAACTAAATGTTCACATTGACGCAGACAAGAATTCCTTAACTACATCCTGGTATTTTAATTTTTTTATTTTTTATTTTTACATCAGTGTTGTTGGTCGCGTGTATCCAAGCAAAAATGTCGCTGCCGCTTGTGCTGAGAACAAAAAAGAGACAAAGAATAGACAGACAGATAGACGGTCATAAATATTAAGTTTCTAACAGATTTGAAACTGATCCGGGAGATGATAGTCCGGTTCTTGATTGAATATAAAACAACATGATCTAAAATTAGCTGAAGTGCAGACGGGCAAACGAGGACAGGAATTCCGAAATTAAAGGTGAAAACACAATTTACAGTTAAATCGAAAAAAAAAAAATTCTATTTCTTGTAAATTACATGAAATTAAAAAGACTAGCGTCAGTTAAAACTGATGTCAATAGACCAGATTGTAATTGCTGCTGAGTTGCATTTTATTTACCTTTCATCTTTTATAAATTGACGTACGACTAAATTTACTCTGTGAGTCCCGAGCCTAAATAGTAAAACAAAACAAAAAAAAAAAAAAAAGAAAAAAGGATGCATAGTTAACATGAGAATGAAAATGTGTCTAATTCACGGGATCAGGGGCGATGTAAGCGTTTCGTGTCCCTTACCGAATCGATGATACGGGGCCCCACCAATTTACTACATCTCAATTTTTCATAAGGTAGTATTCATATAAAATACGAAAACCTAATTATGTATAATAATGGATCATATGAAATACAGGTAAACAATTCAACTAGAAAAATTGAAAATAAATACAATGTATCTAATTAAAAAATTAGAGACATGTCATGATAGATCATTCCATTTTAAATAAATCGTCAATGTTTTGTGACAATTTTTAACATCAACTTGAGATTTTCTTATTAAAAAGTTGAATAATTTTAACACTTGATGGATAAGAAAATAATGTTTTTTATATAGTGTAATTACTCCTGAGTTGCATTTTTTTTTTTTTACCTTTCATCTTTTCTAAATTGACGTACCACTAAATTATGTCTGTGTGTCTCAAGCCTAAATCGTAAAACAAAAAAAAAAGCATACATAGTTAAAATGTGAATGACAATGTTATCTAATTCACTGGTTCAGTGGGTGTAAGGATTTCGTGTCCCCCTACCGAATCTATGATACGGGGCCCCACCCACTTTACTACACCTCAATTTTTCATAAGGTACTATTCATATAAATTACAAATTTTTATTGTAACCTGATTATGTACAATAATGGATCATATGCAATATAAGTGAACAATTCAACAAGAAAAATTGAAAATAAATCCAATGTATCTAAATACAAATTAGAGACATGTTAAAAATGGATAGCGGCTCGGATTGAGGAATCAGAGAGCCAATTTGGAAATACAGTCAAGTCCATTAAATTCACTTACGTGCTAATACCCTTGGGAAAGGTATGAATCCTCTTCTTCTCCCCCCATCCAGCTATGGGCAAATAACAAGACAGACCGTGTTCTATAGCGTTGGATGGCAACTGGTCTATCGCAGAAAGAAATGGAAACCTACTGCGAGAAAAAAAATCTGCCCCGTCAGTCATGTATCGAAAGATACATGATCGCCTAAGCGTGTATCATAACTGACAAGCATCTTAAAAATCAACAATTTTTAACATTAATTTGAGATTTTTCTGATTAAAAAATAAAATTAATAATTTTAACACATTCATCATTATGATTAATAAATAGCGAATTTTATAATATGTTTTTTCAAGATTTAGCATTGGAAAAACAAATTTATGGATTTGGACAAAAATGTCCCAGAAAGACGTCAAAATCAGCGAAAATTTTTAATCGTTTAACAGTCAGCCGTGCTTAGTTTAATATGTAATATATATAAATGTAGGTAGAAATAAAGCAAATGTTGATGAGATAGCGAGTGTCACGAAGCCCTGCCCGGGGCCCACACACATATATAATTAATACAACTAAAAGTTTTCTCACTTAGCTGACAGATGTAACCTTCAGCATCGTGACTCTAGAATTTCGGAGACGCACCCTCCGGGAATCACTCTGTCCACTCCTCAGGGTGTATCGGGAAGATGTGGAGAGCTGTAGTTACCTAAATGATTTTGTGTGAATGAATAGCGGAACAGGACAACGAGGGATGGTAAAGGGTCAAACGCTGTTTAGAACAACAAAAGACAGGAAGGTGTGGAGAGCCATGATCAGAAATGTCGGAAAAGGATTGATATACACGTACATAGATGTTAACAAACTGAGATAGATAGACAGATATGAATAGACTGAAATAAATATGAAGAGACTGGAACAGATATATCGATATGAATAGACTGAAATAGTAGATAGATATGAAGAAACTGATATATATATATATATATATATATATATATATATATATATATATATATATATATATATATATATTCTACTCACGCGCCGTATTCAACGTATGAGGATCAAGCAGCCCAGTTCCTAGGAACCGAAAAGCAGACCCCAGCACATGAGATTTGATTATAGTGGTGAAGGTTTTGTGCAAAACCATCCGCACTATTTGAAGGGATGAATACAGAGACCTGGTGCACTACGTGCCACAAGGTCCCCAAACAGCCTTTCGCAGGTTTTGAATTCAGTCCTTCTCCTAGACCATTTGCTGTCCAAGGCTATAGAACCCAGTCTGTCCTACTATTTACCTATAGATTCGTACCTTTCCCAAGGCACTTAAATGAATCTAATGGATTTAACTGGAATTCGAACTCGACTCTCCGATTCCTCAATCTGAGTCGCTATCCATTACTTCGCCGTACCTTCCAACAATTTGTAAGTAAATATGCGGCCACCATACAGACAAGTGACTGAAAACGGGCGGCCTTCTATTTTAGATGTATTGGTCTGATCAAACCCTAAGTAAATGAAAGCCTTCAATTGAGGTCAATTAGTTTTCTCGCGTGTTTCAACTGATTATTTCTGTTTCCCCGTTGACGAGGATCATGTTACAAACCACTTCGCCGTGAACAATAGGCCGGCTATTGAGCCTTACTGGAAAAGAAAATCACAAATTCTATATGCCGAGGCTTGACCACAGATCAAACGGTCTACTTGCTTCGGGCATAAAGTCTTTCTATTATTTTTTCCCGCCACTGCGGATGGGTTACTTACCACAAGGAAACGGATCATGTCTACCAGTGTAGTTTTTTTTTCTTTTTTTTTTTTTTTTGTTACTTTTAAGAATTTCTTTGACGTTCAAAGCATTTCAAGGGTTGCACAAATTAATTAATCCTTTTTTTCTTTTTCTTTTTTTTTCAAAACGGATTTTGTTCTTTTTTACGTGTTTGTATTTTCATCACACTAATATCATGTCTATGTTCCTTCAGATCGTAGGAGGTCATGACTCTCTACAGCTTCTTTTTTTCATCCGTGTGAATTGCTAAGATTTCTTGCGAACGATAATGAAATGGTTTCCTATTCTATTTACATTATTCAGACTATTGTCCTCATCTTTGTCTCCATAATTATTACAACGTTTCGGCCGTTGTACGCTTAGGTGGTTGAAATGTCGAACAGAACCCTTTATTTCGCTATCTGGGGTAGACTGTTCTAGTTCCACGTGCTATGTTTTAATGGATGTCAGTTATCAGTTATCTCCTGTTAATTCCCCCTCCAAGTTCTCCACTGCCTTAACCGGGTATTGAACTCATACTCTTTACCTGTGCATGAAATAAACTTTGTATGCAAGATCCGTAAGAAAAATTTTTTTTCATACGTTGTAATTACAGCAATTCAAACAAACGTTTAAAATCACTTCTCAAAATTAACAGAATTACAATAATTGGATCCACGACTATAGCATTTGGATAAAATGGCTAATTTTATTTACTTATCGACGACATGGTTGTGGGAATTGTCATTAATAATTCTAATTTTATGTTGACATCCTGAATGCGTTTTCAGGCTCACGCACTTCATACAGCATCCTCCGGCAACTACGATGGCCGAGTAGTTAAGGCGTTGTTCATGCGGCCCTATTTGTGCTATTCTCATGATGGTGTACCCCGATGTGGTGTCATGGTTAGCAAGCTTGTCTCGCTGGAACAATTACAATTGAGTAGTGAGTTCCATCCTTACTAGGTGCCCAATACTTTTGACCTTGTGCCACATCTAAGCTACGCTTAGAAAATTAACATATAGCATCCTCCGACGATTCAAGAAAGCTTCCCACTGTTGATGGCCGGGTTCTTAACTACGGTCCCTACTTTTAAATACACATGACAGCCACTTCCGTTCTATGACTCAACTACATATGACTGGAATTTTTGTTGCGATTTATAGGTTAAAACATCATCGTCCACACATCCGATGGTCGTCTATTTCTGGACTTTATTTCAAGGGGTAGGTCACCACCCTTAAAACACTTAAACCGATTCTGGGCAGTACGACCCGATCTTGTTTCATTTCCTTTCATTTCCTGAATTTTGCTAGAAACCTCTGCTGTCTTGAGGCTCAGTTTAAAATCATTTCTCAAAATTACTAGAACTACAATAATTATATCCACAATTACAGTATTTGAAACAAAAGTTATAACAGGATGGTATGGTTGATTTTTTTTTAATCAATTCACCTAAGCAAGGTGATAATGCCACTAAGACGCAAAAGGTTACTGGGAGTAAAAGAGAATGGCAAGACTTTAGAAGGGACCAGAAACCCACTTCTAAACAGGGAACAAGAGATAAACCTCTACTCCTTTTCAAAAGACCAAGGCGATGTGTCCACTGGACGATACATAATAAAAACAACGAACAATAATAATTATAGTGGGGAAATAAATGATTCTATAGAGTACAGATTTTTAACAATTAAAATATGTTTAATATACGATAATAATCATTTAATAATTGTGCTTGTACCTGCCTTTGTTAGTTCGCACGACCGTTACGCCATGCCAGTACCTCATAAATAATAGACTATTCCGCTTTGATCGCGTGGAAAAAAAGAGAAAAGACAGTACTGGGTTTCATTGAGAAAATGAATGAAAGAAGGTAAGATAGAAGTGGAGAGAGAGGGAGAAAAAGAGAGAGAGAGAGAATATTAGATTAAGTTGATTAGAACAAATACTACATAGTGATCTTAGACAAGAGGTCGAGTAAGCGAGGGTATTTTCTTGCCGCCTAACGCTGGCAGACACCGAGTCAGTTTAATGTGGGCAGCCCGAGCTAATCTCTGCCAATTGCATTTAACCAATCTACTATAATAATAATAATAATAATAATAATAATAATAATAATAATGGTAATAATAATAATAAGAAGAAGAAGAAGAAATGAAATCAGATATTTTTCGATGTACAGATGATATAAACTTTGGAGTAAAGCTTTGTAAAAACGAAGTTATCTTTTATACAGAATACTAATAATAATAAGAAGAAGAGGAGTTGAATTATAGTCTTCCGATGTATACCTGAAAGAAGCTTTTGAGTAAACGTCTTCAAAGGAAATACAAATATCGTTCATGCCTCTTAATAAATAAAGATGCGTCATAAGATATGATAGTTATGTCCTTAGAGTACGACAAAGAGTCAGAAGCTGTTAATGAAAGACGATCGAAGCGTATTACAGAGATGAGAGATCGTATGAGTTTATTAAATCCTAACAAACTAGATAGCCGAGAAAAGAGACACCCAGAAGTGTTCTAAAGAATAACTGTGATCAAAGATTTTCCTTTGATCCATCCTCACTAAGTTTTTGTCAATAATTGAATCTCTGCTTTGTTTTGTTTTGACTGAAAGGGACACAAAGCGAGAATACTGTTCTTTATCCAGCTCAGTATAGTCTGGCACAGAAAAGTGAGAATACGGCTATACAATCCCATATCCGGAATTCTTCGGACCAGTTGTGTTTCGGTTTTCCGATTTTTTCGGTTATCAGAAATTCAAACAATATTACAGCAAAAACGTATGAATACTCACGCCACGAGGGCTAAAAACAAAGAGTACAAATATTATTAGGGTTTATTTATCGAGTAATCTACGGATAAATGAAATAGACGGATAATTAAGACCATTCATAATGAATAAATTTTATTTATTTCAGACAAAAAAAATGCTTTGTATCACTTAAAAATAAACGATAAGCTAAAAATATTAGGTTGGTGCAAAAATAATGACGTAATAATGTCGTTTTTTGACGTATTTTTTAACGTCAAAAAACGACATTATTGCGTCATTATTTTTGCACCAACCTAATATATGTTGTGCGCTCATGACCCTCTGTCTTTTACTAAAATATACCGTTTGGCGGCTGCTTCTCTCGCGCTTTATCCCGTCACTTAAGCCGACAGTAGCGTAAGATAGTTTCCAAAGAGTGAGTTTGGTTTGGTTTGGTTTTACTGTATATCAACCTCAATGGGTTATTTAATGCCGACAAGATTTTTATTGCTGGTAATATTGTTTTTCAAAAATGTATTGCTGGCAATATTTTTTTTTAAATTTATTGCTGATAATATTTTTTTTTTCAAAAATGTATTGCTGGTAATATTTTTTTTTTTTCAAAAATGTATTGCTGGTAATATTTTTCCCCAAAATGTATTGCTGGCAATATTTTTTGTTTTAATTTATTGCTGGTAATATTTTTTTCAAAAATGTATTGCTGGTAATATATATTTCGCAGCTTGCCCGTAACTGTTTTATTTGACTGTAAATGAACCAGTTTCCCTCATTGACACATGTTATTTCTTGCATACCGCCAGGGATCGCGAGTATGTTAATTACTAGTGGGAGTTAGTTAAACGATCTAATCAGCCGCAGTTTTAAGTCACCATCAGCTTACGAGTAGCACTCGTTGACCTCCCATTGGCGTGCCGATAGTCGAAATACGAGATCATTTAGGAACTACGAGTATAAATACTAAAATAAATTCTTTATAGTAAATTTCAGTCAGTACAATACTCAAGAGCCACTCAAGTTAGAAGGTTACTGTTAAAAAGGGTATGATGAAAGAGGAGGTGGTAGTAAGTGACGATTACGAAGTCAAAATAAAAAAGATGGATAAAGATTGATCTTCCACTTGAAGCGGTTATAGTTATTGTTGTAGCATACCTACGGATGATAATGGGTATGTCCCCATTCACATAAAAACAGTAGTAAATACTGTATGTTAGTCTGCAGTTGGAAATTCGTCTCCAGCTGTGCTGGTCAAACTCTCTGCCTCCGGGCAGAGAGGATCCACAAACGAGGCTATGTCGAAGGGCAGAGTATCGTCTCGGGAAACAGCTATCCGACTCTGTTTTATACGGGGTCTACGTGGAATTTTGGACCGAGCCTACAAGCTCGGATACCCTACATTAAATTCGGCTTTGTGCCACATCTGACCGTGTGTTGAAGATTCATTGTGGAATTCACTTGACTTACTTCTAGCAGTTGACCACTTCTACGCGCCGCTGACGAATCTTATAGGTGTTGTTCTTGTCCTAAGTATTATCGTTCATTACCAATCTTCGTGCGATTATTCTATTCAGTAACCTTCCTTAAGTTACAACAGTTATAGAGTTCAGGGAAGCATCTCCGCGGGATTCTGATTCCACAAAATAGCATTGCTTTTGAAAAAGCTGTCTGAATGGAACTTTCTTCGTACATTTTGGAGTACGGAGGAAATGATGCCGTGGAAGTAGTAGGGCGTGTCCATGCAGTAAAAAGTCTAAATGCTAAAGAATAGAGCTTCTGGAATTATCCCCTACCCATGTCCACACATACATACACACACACTTGGTTCACCTGGTTTACCCAGACACCGTTAGCTGGCACTGTTTACAGAGCTATAAAAACGCGAGACTTCCTGTTTTTAGCACCTATTTCCTTCTTTTTATTCAGTTGTGGTAATGATAACACAAACACGGAACCTGTTCACGGCTTGGGGATTATATCTTTCCCCGGGTGACAGAAATCACTCACTCACTCACACACACGCACTCACACACATGCATATGTATCCCACACACTGTTCAGGGTTGTGTGTGTCTGTATACACACGCAAAACTCCTAATAACTATATTTTAATGCTTTCTTTCTTTTCATATAATTTTCATGCATACAAGTATTATTTATTTCTTCTTAAACACTCATTAGTCATTTATAAAACACATGAAACTATCGCCTTGTTGAAATGCATTTCATTTCCTTTCACCTCTACAAGGAATGACAACCCGTTGTTTACATGTGTAAATTTTGTTTGCCACTGCTCTTGATCCAAAACTGGAGCGAGTAAGCAACAAGGAAGTTTGAAAGAAAAATGACAACAGAAAAATACTCAGAATCAGGAAAAGACATTTGAAATTCATTGGACATATAGTGAGGAAGGAGGGCTTGAAAAACTTGAACCTCACGTGGCACATGTGGGGAGTAAGAGAGACAGGGGTAAACAGCGAGCCACTTACTTGGCGAGCTTTCTATCTATCGATCAATCGATCGATCACTTTCCTTTTTCATATTCTTTCTATCTATCTATCTATCTATCTATCTATCTATCTATCACTTGCCTTTTTTCCATATCTATCTATCTATCTATCTATCTATCTATCTATCTATCTATCTATCTATCAACAACCATACCTTTATATCAAGGTGTGTTGTGCTGTTATGAGCTATGAAAACTGTGTGGCTTGAATCTCTCGCATTAGAAGGATCTATCTATCTATCTATCTATCTATCTATCTATCTATCTATCTATCTATCTATCTATCTATCTATCTATCTATCTATCTAAGCCTGTTTCTTTCTTTCTTTCTATCTATCTATCTATCTATCTATCTATCTATCTATTTTTCTCAGCCTCTTCATATCTATCCCGATCTGAACACTATTTCCCATATCCTGCTTTGTACGTTTCTTTCTTATTTTTTTTTTTTTTACTTTTTCTTTTTCTTTGTTTTTCTTTATTTCTTCTTTCCGTCTTTTCTTTCTTTTCTTTTTTTTTATTTCTTTCTGAACATCACATAAAAACACAAGTTTGTTCTTTCGTTTTTCTTAATCACCCGATACCCAAGCAAAGCGATAAAGCCACTAAGACTCATGTAGTTATTGAGAATGAAAGAGTCTGATAAATAACTTTTTTAAGGACAGGCAATGACGATTAACGCAGCATTAAAAGTTTTTGAAGA
This sequence comes from Acanthosepion lycidas, assembly GCA_963932145.1. NCBI lineage: Eukaryota > Metazoa > Mollusca > Cephalopoda > Sepiida > Sepiidae > Acanthosepion > Acanthosepion lycidas. The sequence continues at coordinate 33,328,796 of OZ010586.1, forward strand.
TCGCAGTTGACAGAAAAACACAGAAGAGAGTTCCACAAAGCGAGAAGTGCAAGAGAAGAAACTGTTAGCATAGAACGTGCGGTTACATCTTGCCATTTCAACTGTAGAATGTTGAGATTTACCTGTCAAGATAGTCTTCTTTCTCTTCTTCTACTTTGCACTATGTCGCTTCAGGACGTAAGCGATCATGGCTCTTCACAACTTCTTGTTCTTTGTAGTTTTTAATAAGGTTTGTCTTTATACAATCTGTCCTAATCCCTATTCTGTCAATCATTTGCACAAGCTCGTTACGTAGGTTATTCGCTACTTTCTGCCGTCTTTCTTGCCTTCCATATATCCTGGGAGTGTCAAATTTCCCAAGCCCTCTTTCCTCATTATGTGCACTAAAACATCCAATTGTCTCTTTCTGAATCAAAGTATAAATGCCATTTTTGTTTCCGTTTACCATAAAACTTCCTCGTTACTCACGTGTTCAGTCCATGGCATTCTCATTATCCTTCCGTGGGACCACATTTCCATTGCCTAAAGTGTCTTCCTCGTCGAAGAAGACCGATATTACATAACAGTTTAGTACTCTTTGCTTTGTTTTTAACGAAATTTTCACGTCTCGTAATACTTTGCTTCGCTTTTGAAAGGTACCTTTCGCGATTCCAATGCACCTTCGGATTTCCGTGTCGCTTTTTCCGTCATTTGTTAAAGCGCATCCATTTTGTACTTGGTTGATTTTGGTGTCCCCAATTCGTAGTTCGCATCTTGGTCTGCCCCTTTTGCACACCACCTTACTGTCTATCTTCTTACAATTGATTTTTAGCTCTTTTTTCACTTTACTATATGCTGTAGGAGTTTCCTTTCTGTGACTGCTATCAACACATTTTCATCTTCAAATCTAAAATTAAGATTGTAGCCCCCAATAATGAATTCTGGTAAGAATTCGAATTATCTCATTCTCTCGGAATCACCTCACTGTAACAGTTTGACTAAGTCCGGTGAAAAGACAGACCCTTGTCTTACACTGTTTTCTATTTTTGTGCATCTACAGAATTCAATGGAGTAATGGATACAAGCTCGGATTGAGGAATCGGAGAGCCGAGTTCGAATTCCAGTCAAATACATTACATTCACTTACGTGCTAATACCCTTGGGAAAGGTATGAATCCTCTTCTTCTCCCTCCAGCTATGGGTAAATAGCAGGACAGACTGGGTTCTATAGCCTTGGATGGAAACTTGTCTACTGCAAAAAGAAATCGCAACCTACTGCGGGAAAACTATGCCTCGCCAGTCATGTATCGAAAGATACGTGATCGCCTAAGCATGTATCACGCATGGCACATAACTGACTGATGTGCTAATACCCTTGGGAAAGATATCAATCCTCTTCTTCTCCTCCGGGCTATAGGTAAATAGCAGGACAGACTGGGTTCTATAGCCTTGGATGGCAACTGTTCTACTGCAGAAAGAAATGGCAACCTGCTACAGGAAAAAATATGCTTCATGTCATGCATTGAAAGATACATGATCGTATAAGTGTATATCACGCATGACACATAACTATTTTTCTATCCGCATGCAGGCGGATAGAAAAAGTATAAACCAATCTCAGTATAAACCAGTTTGGTACTGTACTTAAATTCGTGAAATCGAGCTGCCTAAGAGGAAAGCTCACCAGAAGAATTACCAGGGAAATATTTATAGAAAAGGCACAGAGAAATTTCGTTTTTTTTCTTTTTTCTATTTGTTTTTTTTCTTTCTTTTTTCTTTTCTTTTTTTTATTTGTTTTCTTTTTTCTTTCTTTCTTTTTTCTTTCTTTCTTTCTTTCTTTCTTTTCTTTTTTCTATTTGTTTTCTTTCTTTTTTCTTTCTTTTTTCTTTCTTTTTTCTTTTCTTTTTTCTATTTGTTTTCTTTCTTTTTTCTTTCTTTTTTCTTTTTTTCTTTTCTTTTTTCTTTTTTCTTTTTTCTATTCTTTTTTCTATTTGTTTTCTTTTTTCTTTCTTTTTTCTTTCTTTTTTCTTTTCTTTTTTCTATTTGTTTTCTTTCTTTTTTCTTTCTTTTTTCTTTTATCTTTTTTCTTTTCTTTTTATCTTTTTTCTATTTGTTTTCTTTTTCTTTCTTTTTTCTTTCTTTCTTTTTTCTTTTCTTTTTTCTATTTGTTTTCTTTCTTTTTTCTTTCTTTCTTTTTCCTCTCTTTTTAAGAGTTGTTTTCGCATAAAAAATGCGGATTCCTTTTTTTCTTACTTTCCTTTCATGTATTTACTCTATTTTTGTTTCTATTTAACTATCTTGTGGTTGACCTATTCTAGTCCACTTAAATGCCAAAGTGTCTGACTGACCCTTCCGATGTGAGAGATTCAAGCCACAGTTTTCATAGCTCCCAGCACAGCACAACACAACGCACCCTGATAAATGGATTTTTTTGTACAGAAGGATATGGTAGCTGAACTAATTTTTTAAATCCTTTCACCCGAAGCAAGGCGATAATGCGACTAAGACGCATTAGGTTAATGGGAGTGAAAGAGACTGGGAAGACTTTAGTGAGAAGAAAGAAGAATAAAAGAACAGGATTCTGGAAGACAGCAGATGGCGATTGGCGTAGTACTCGCTTAACAGCCGTGATCGTTTTCTTACCTAGTTAACGCGTTAGAACTATTATGATGAGAACATTTATAGAAGCGACAGATCACAGCGGTGGGAAAGTGACTGAAGCCTAGTTGCCAGGTCAGGACCGATTACATTACAGACCTTTCTTTGGATTTTGTCGAGCATCTCGAGATATACAGCCGAAGTACCTGGTCAGATATGGCTGCAATATTCAATGCATGGATGAATGGTAGATTTATAAATGTGCAAGATGGATTTTCATGAGAAAGATTATCTTGCAAAAGACAGTGCAGCAGACCTAGAAACTGATTCAATATAATCACTCCTCTTCATGTCGGTAGAAAACGTGAGATCAAGAAGGAGGAATGAGTTGCTCTCCTGGATGTTAGCATCAGCCATGCTGACGGAGTGCAAAAATGGTTGCCTGTGATGATTAAAGGATAGCAGTTTCATTTTAGAGGCGTTAAAATTTACAAGTCATTTCTTGCCCCAATTAACAACTGCTTGAAGATCTTTTTCTTTATTTACTCTATTTTTATGCTCCTGTTTATCCATCTGATGGTTGACCTATTCAAGTACATTTAAATGACAAAGTTTTGTGCCTATTTCCAAAGTAGACTGACCCTTCCACTGTGAGTCATACAGATATCATAGCTCAACACAACCTGATAAAAGGAGTTTTTTGTACTGAAGAGCACGGTGGTTGAATTCGTTGCTCACATACCACACCTGACACTTGTCGTTGTCCAAACCCAGATAAGAAGGTAAGCTTTCGAAAGCTTATTTTTCAAGTTAGGTAAGACTACCTACCCAACTTGAAGGATTGGTCCACTGCAGTCTGCACACCCGCATTTTGTATTGTTTCGTATTAAGCTGAATAAATATATGCATGTTGTTAGGGAGTGGTCCCAATAGGACATTGTAAATTCGCATTTTAATAAGTGTCCTAGAAAATGTCATCCTGTGCAGGATGTTAATTTAGGACACACCTCTTCATTTTTATGAATTTGTTTTTCTTGTGCATGTCTAAAATAAACTAAAATCTCGAGTAACAACTCTTTACAAGAGTGTGACCAGACTAAAAATGGAGTATTATCTAGTCTGGAGCTGCTCAGTCCTCACTTTACAGTTTTCATAGTTATTTTTTAAGTGAGTACGTAGTTTTGTGAGCGATTAATTATTTTCCACCTCTACAACCCCTTTCTCACAAGCGAAAAATCGCAAGACTCTCCATATTTCCATTGCAAATGTTTTGATAAGCCCCATTCCATAGTTTCACCTGTTCAGAACTTTACAACTAAAACCCGCCATGCCAGGTAAATTGGATCAAATCATGTTCATTTCTTTTGTATTCCATTGATAAGGAGGAAATTTCATTTGGATATCATCTCCCAAAGAACCGCTACATTGTGGAACAGACCTCAGAGACGATTGCTTCACTGACCAGAACATCTGTTATCTACATACAACAACATCTACCTTGAGGGGCTCTGAGTCTTGTATTGGATGAACAACAGTAAATATCAATATAATAATATGTTCCACTATTTTATTTCTTATTTGTTAAATTAAAGAATAGATTTGACATACATAAGCTCTTTTTAATTTCACGCACAATGTAACCAATCAGGGTCGCTGAAGCCATAGTAGCAGTGACTGTGTCTTGGACAAAGTAGCCTGACGAAGCCCATCCCTCTTTATGTTGATTTTAAATTCAGAGTTGTCCTTCTCCTAGACTGGTTGCCACTCGATACTAGAAACCAAAATTCTCCCTACTATTTAACCCCTAGCTGGGGAGATAAGAAAGGGATTCATACCACTTCCAAGGGTATTTGTTCGAAAATGGACGTAACGAACTCGGCCAGAATTCGGAACCGGTTCACCGAATTTTATTTCCGAGTAACAGTTACGCTACTTACATATACAAGCATTAACAAATAAAATATATTTTTTTTTACAGCTACGACACTTCAGGTTCTTCACAACTTCCTGTCTCTTTCAGCTCTAAGAAACGTTTGACCCTTTACCATCTCTCTTTGTCCCCGCTGTGACATTCACTCAAACTCATTAGGGAGGTTACTCGATCATTGCTCTCCACAACTTCCTGTCTCTAGTAGCTCTAAGCAACTTTTGACCCTTTACCATCTCTTTTTGTCGCCGCTCTATCATAAATTCACACAAACTCATTAGGGAGGTTACTCGATCATATCTCTCCACAACTTCCTATTCCTTATAGCTCTTAGCATTGGGTAGGTTAGTCGCTGTTTCTCTCTGCATCTCTTGCCTTCAGTAGATCCTGTGAGTGTCAAGTTTTTCAAGCCTACTTTCCTCATTATTCATCTTCAACTGCCTCTTTCTGATTTAAATATAGCTCTCCTTCTAGATTCCATTTTGTTAAAAACTTCCCCCTTGTTCACATGCTCAGTCCGTGGTATTCACAGACTCCGTCTCTAGAACTACATCTTTATCGAGTATTCCTGGGTCTTAATTTTTTGTTTCGGTTCTGAAAGACGTCTTTCGCCATTCCATTGTACCTTCGGAGCTCTGTGTCACACTTTAAGTCGTCTGTTACTACACTAACCCGATAGTGAAATTTCTATACCTACTTGATTTTGATGTCTCCAATTCGAAGTTCACACCTTGGGCTACCGCTCTTGCTGGCGGGCAAACATCCCGTTTCTTTATATCTGTAAACTGTAAACTTCTTGGAAAAGATAAAATCGCTTCTCGTTGACTTGGCCATACTTGAGTTGTCATTTTCTTATACTGACTGCCACACAAGGCGAAAGTGACCAGTCTAAAATAAGTTGGGTCAGAGGTGATGGATTCGGTCATTGGTGCGAAAAATGAACGAAGTAGACTAAGGGATGCGGATTTTAAACGATTCCGTTTTTTACGCCGCGGGCAGTTAGGCCACGAAAAGAAATATACAATTCTTTAGAATGCAGTATATATATATATATATATATATATATATATATATATATATATATATATATATATACTAGCAGCAAAAATCGTACGACTTATACAGCAATCGCTATCACTTGACTATTTTTGCCCTTTCCTTTGCCGTGCTGATGTTGCTACATGCCTTACTTCTTGCCTATCTCACACTGCAAATTTTTTCTAAGCTCTATACTAAACATTAAATCTGTTACGAAAAAAGAACTAAACAAAATGAACACAAAACGATCAGCTTTAAAAAAGGACTCGTAACTGGAAAAACCAAATGAAAAAAGAATGTTAACAACAAATACTTTTCACACCCAACCCAGTTCTGCGGAATCAGAATCAACGTTGAGTTTAAGCAAGCAACTGAGCCAATTGGAGTAAAGTGCCATGCAGATTTAAATTTTTCCCACTTTTGACGAATGCAGCTATCGATTTTATTTTTTTGCATGCTAGCATGCTAGTTAATATTCGTGTCAGTCAGCTGTTGGCTCTCACGCTGGCCAATAGAATCTTCCTGCCTATTCGTGGCAGCCAGCTATAGGCTCTCACTCTAGCCAGTAGAAAATGACCGCAAACCGCATGAAAAGTGCCGTGGAAGCATGAAAAAATCGATTATTTCCACTATCGATGGGAGTTGGGAAATGCAAAGTCGGTCTTGGCCTTCCCGCTAACTTGGAGCATGTGCATGTAAATTTTGTTGCAAATCCGTCGAAAATTGTGGCCGTGCATTCGTTACACGCACACACACACACACACACACACACATACATCCTGCCTTATATATATATATATATATATATATATTAAACTCCCGCTGAGTTGCGACCATACCCAATCATGGTAAAAACTTCGGAAGTAAGTCCCGAGCCGGAGTTCCATGTTATGTTCAACTTTGTTCTGGCAACTCTTGTGACAACATTGGTGCAAAGCTTCTACCTTTTCATTGGACAACATCAGGGGCATGAAGAGGGGGAGTCTGCTGCATAGGCAACCGCCGATCTCTCATGAAACCTTTCCCGGGCCTCCGCCTTGGAGATGACACACCAGCGCCCCCTTTCATGGACATCGATCGCTCACGCTGGAGACGCGATTTACACCGAGCGCGATGAGTGGAGAAACGGAGGCTTGCCGCCCGGGAGAAGCGTGATCGACGGAAAGAAAAAAAACATGGTGACATCAGGGGAAGTGTGTCTTCTTCCGTCACACCCGTATGGGCTTGTACAGCCATAATAGATGCTGCGTCGCCTCTTTGGGTGCTGATCTATGGTTTCTCAAGACTGACGGAAGCTACATATACATATAAATTCTTTAAAAAGATATGTGTTCGTTTGGTTTGGTTTGTTTTGTTTTACGGCATATCAACTTCAATGGGTTATTTAATGCCGGCAAACTTTTCATCGTCGGTAATATTTTTTTCGAAAAATGTATTGCTGGTAATATTTGTTTTTCAGAAATGTATTGTTTGTAATAATTTTGTTTTTTACAAAGTATTTCTGGTATTAACCCCCTTTTTTTACACTTTCATAGTATTTTGACCCGAATTTGGGCGTTGACTATTTGTCCATAACTGGGACCCTAACAGGTGCAACCATCCCGGGTTAGGGTGGACCTAGGAACATCAGCAATTAAGAGATGGTTCCACGCTCCTCAAAGCGGCCTCACTGTCGGATGTAGTTTATCGTCTTACCCAGGACACGGATGTAGTTTATCGTCATACCCAGGATGGAAGTTATGTGCAATCAAATAAAAATCAAATAAAAATTATTCGCATTTTTTCTAGTTTATGCAACAGGTAAAAAAAAAAATCTTGTTAGATTTTAATTTTTTTTTAATGCTATCCCCCGTTAGTGCGTAGGCGATCATGGCTCTCCCTAACTTTCTTTTATTTTAATATCTTCGAATTTATATCGCTATTACTATGGCTTGTTATTAAACATATAACTAAAAGGAGAAAATAAGTTCATACTTTTACCAATGGGTTTAGTGTAAATGTAAACTGGGGATTTTTAGGTGTAAACAATGTCCAGAAAAAAGTCAGAAGAATGAAAGAAAAGAAAAAAAGAAGAAAGAAAAGAAAGAAAGAAAAAAGAAAATAAACACACTAGCATTTTTATGTGAAAATAATATTAAAAAAAAATAGAAAAGAAAAAGAAATGAATGAAGAAAAAAAAGGGAAAATATTTAGAAACATACAGAGAATTCGAACTCGGTTCAGAGATTCTATTAACTACATAAATAATCGTTTTCTAACAACATATCTGCTGGGCAATCTCTAATTCTTCCCCGTAGCAGTTTAGATCTACCATTAAAAAGATCTTCCTAGATCTACCATTAAAAAAAATAGATCTACCATTAAAAAGTCTTAATTTTCGTTTGAAATTTGGACCGCTTTCTGAAAGTCCTGAATTATTTCGGCAAGGTTTTTGGAGATCTCCATTGTTAAAATCGACTGCAAAGTAATGTGATGGTTTCCTACAAGGAGGTTCAAATTTAAGCGATAGACTCTGGGAACAACGAGAAGTTATCAAGATTTGAGCTGAAATATCAACTATTGTTTTGTTTCGGGTTTTTTTTTCTCTCCCAAGAAAAGCAAAAAAAGCCACTAAAACACAAGAGGTCACTGAGTGTGAAAAAATAAGAAAAAGAAGAAAATTATTGAGGATCAAGAACAATAAAAGAAAAGGAATTTAAAAAAGAAACAGTAGATAACGATTGACATTGCATTTAAATGTTTAGAGATAAAAGTTAGTTGGAAAACATCAAGTCGGAAGAGAGTTCCAGAAGTGTGAGAAAAGAAACTGTTAGCATAGAACTCACGGTTACATCTCGACATTTCATCTGTAAATTGATGAGACCTTGCCGCCAATCTAGTACTGCGCTTAATTTCATAAAGTCTAGGTAAGAAAGAGCAAAGTTCATCAGAACAATTACCATGAAAGTATTTATAGAAGAGGCACAGGGATACTACATTACGGCTATGAGAATGTGAGTGAAACCGGGATGCCAGATCAGGGTTAATAAGATTGCAGATTCTTCTTTGGATTTTATCGGTAGTTTAATCATTGGAAATTGCTGAACTGAGATCGAATTTTTATCAATTTTATTTTTATTTATTTATTCTTGGGAGATACTCATTTAAAGTTTTGTTTCATTGTTATAAACATTATATATATATATATATATATATATACAACTTATTCGAAAATTATAACATAAATATGTTAGAAAATCACTACAAAAATAACCATTTTGCTTCATCAGTTCTGGTGATGGTGTTGAATGTAGAAAACCATTCAACACCATCACTTGATAAGACACCAAAAGTGTTGAAACAAAATGGTTATTTTTGTAGTGATTTTCTAACATATTTATGTTATAATTTTCGGATAAGTTATATATATATATATATATATATATATATATATATATATATATGTTATAATTTTCGAATAAATTACATTTGCTCTACTCTGTATTGAGCACTCTTTTAAGATTAGTATTTTTTGGTAATTAGAATTTATTCCGTATACACCAATCCTATACTTGTATATATATATATATATATATATATATATATATATATATATATATATATATATATATATATATATTATTATTATTATTATTATTGTTATTATTATTATTATTATTATTATTATTATTATTATTGTAGAAAATTATACAAAATCATGTATCGTTATATATATATATAACGATACATGATTTTGTATAATTTTATATATCAACAAGCAGTATTTAGAAAAATGTCTCTCGTTTTGTGTGCATGTGTAGATAGTGCAACATCAACAAAAACCAATTAGATGAAATCCTAACGGCTGAAACGCATCATCAAAAATTTTCCAATTTGTCATATATATATATATATATATATATATATATATATATATATATATATATAAAGAAACATAGTTTTAAGTTGTGCTACATTTATGGAATAAAGTGCTCAATATCAGAGACAGAGCGTATGTAACTGTAAAAGTGAACATTGAAGTCAAAACTCAGAGGCGACAGGTTGTTTCATGCTAGACGCAATCATCAGGCGGCCTGCCCATTGCGTTTAGCATGAAATAGTCTGTCGCCTCTGAGTGTTGACTTCAACATTCACTTATATATATATATATATATATATATATATATATATATATATATATATATAAGTGAATATATATATATATAATTGAATATATATATATATATCTTTATATATATATATATATATATATATATATATATATATATATTAGCAGTAGAGCCCGGCGTTGCTCGGGGATGTAACAGTAAGAGATAGATCAAGTATCGACCATCATAAAGACTGAAAAATAAAATTGACAAAGATTATTGTTTAAGGTTGACGGACACGCATGTCTTAATTATTTTTTTTTTTTTTTTACGAATTGGTCAAACCCAAACTCAAACAAAAACATTGTTTTCAATCGTTATGAGTCTACCGATTGAATAGAATTTTATTATAAACAATTGTCTTGTAAATGGAATTTTTAAAGCATTCTGAATGTAAAAATAAAGAAAAAAGTGTGCAAGACAATAAAAAACACTACCTGCCAAAAAGTAAATGTGAAGTTTTGTTGAAATCGGTTGAAAAATGTAGGAAATCCGATCCCATATATAAACGAACACACACACACACAAACAACGTGGGTTTTATAATAAATATAACTCGATATGAGTTGTCCCCCTTTCATTCTCGTGATGCCTCTTAATCGTGTTTTCAAATTGATTTCGTGCAAAAACAATTGTGTTTTTCCAATTTTTTGGCGCTGTCAGAACATCCGCAAGGTAATTTTACGTAGTCCTGTGAAGTTTTGTTGAAATCGGTTGAAAACTGTAGGAAATCCGATCCAATATATAAACGTACACACACACACACACACACACACACACACACACACACACACACACACACAAACACAATCTGCGTTTTATAATAAGATATATATATATATATATATATATATATATATATATTACGTTGGTGCAAAAATAATGTCGTTTTTTGACGTTAAAAATAGGTCAAAAACCGATATTATTTTTGCACCAACCTAATATATATATATAAACGTTATTTTTAGTGGCTTTACGCATTTGAGTTGCCATCGCTGTTTTTTTTCTTTTATTGAACAGTAAAATTAATAACTTGTTTAGACTGAGAATTCCTACAAAAGAAAAAAAATCATGCCTCCAATAGGAATCGAACCTGCAGTAATTTTTGTTTGTACCCGCGAAAAATAACGTTTATAACGCCAGATAAAAAATTCTTTAGATGAATTTTCTATTTCTGTTCTCTCAAATTTGGAGCTATTCTTTGAAAGAACCCGGATGAAGAAAACTTTTACAAATGATTTCCTTCTCGATCTGGTCAAACAGGACATTTAATGTATTACACTCTGCTTAAATATAGGTCAACAGTTTCTATTCTTTTACTTCAAATTGTATCAATGTTCTCCTTTATAAGTCGACTCTAAAAGAAGAACTCGCGGGTTAGCTAAGGTATACTATATTTATGGGTAAAAGGGATAGTGCGTATGTGAAAAATAAAAGTGAAGTCTGAACTCAAAACCGAACGGCAAAAGTCTGTATCATGCGTGAGCGCAATCTTCAGGCCATGTGCGTTGTGTGTTGACTCGACTATTTATATATACCGGTCAATGGTGCATTATGGGTAGTAAGCTCTACTGTATTATATTGACGGTTACTGGGTAGGCGGTTAGGATTATATTTCAAATTATTATAGAGTTTATTGAGTAGAAATAATTCTGAATTCAAACATGTTAACAAACTAAGAATGCAAATGCAAATACAAATAAATGTAATAATAATAATCAACAATGAATAATGAAAAAATAGTATAAAATATCTACAAATAACCGCATTCCACTATTTACATTATTCGGACTATTGTCCTCATCTTTGTCACCATATTTATTACAACTTTTCGGCCGTTCAGGTGATTGGAATGTCGAACTGAACCTTTTATTTCGCTCACTGGTGTAGACTGTTCTAGTTGCACGTGCCATGCCATAGTAGATAAAGACGTTAGTTAGATCTAGTGACAGGACCCAAAGAGTGTGAGTTCAATACCCGGTTAAGGTAGTGGAGAACTTGGAGAAGGGAATTAACAGGAGATAACTGATAATTGACATCCATTAAACTTTGTAATAAATATGGCAACAAAGATGAGGACAATAGTCCGAATAGTGTAAATAGTGTACATAATACATCATCTTAGAAATATAGACGGTACCGCATTCCAATCTAAAATTATTTCTGCTTAATAGCCTCCAGAACGATGGTACCCAACCATTTTGGGGCCATGTCCAAGTGGGGCAAGTTGATTTTTCACTTTTTATTTTAGAAAGTCAGTATTGTACTCAAACTGAAAGCTTGGGTTTGATATAATAAGTCCTAATACCAAAAACTAGATTCATAGCTTTTTTCAATTTTTGAGCATTTAATTTTGAAGACCGCCTGAAAGTATGTGGAGAAACACTTAATTTCCACAGATTTTTGCTTACAAACTGACTTCAAAATTTTACAATTTCAAGAATAAATCCAAATAAAGTAAATAAATTTTGTATTAGAAACAGTGAATGGAAAAGATATTCAAACCAGCATTCTGATTATGAATCACCACAAATAAAATATATTTTTTTTACTGCATTCGATAAAAAAATTGTAAAATATTAAAAAATGGCTACTCAATGAATAAGATTTGTTAAATCATTTGTTAGATGATAATTAATAAAAACAAAAAAATTGATAAAGTGTATATAACACCATAACATGGCTGCTCACACATTGTAAGACAAAATGTATTAAATTTGCATTGTTTATTGAAAATTGCATTAAAACTACTGCACTGTATAGCATATATCATAATATAAGTAAATTATTCAGTATAATATCATTTTGAAGTAAATGAAAGTCTTATTTGATGGCACAATGATTTAGTAATAATGTTCTTGTGACATGCATCGTGTCCATATAAAATTTGTAATGCTTCAGTAAATTTCGAATTTTATAAAGCTGTGCCATTTCACTAATCACCGGAATGAAATTCCAACGCTACGATTTTGAACCGAAATTTAATCTTTTAAACTCGTTTCTACAAAAACAGATAAAGATTAAAAAAAACAAATATTTTGTTTCCTATTTTATTATGTGAAATAGCAATTTTAAAATTGAGTGTAAAACTGACCAGCCCTATTGCCTCTCTTAAGTACCTCATCCCTATGACATAGAATTCTTATTATTACCCCCCAAAAAGTGAACTCCTCTGCACGTAGAGGAAGACGAAAAGACTAATAAATTGGTCTATACAAGCTTCTGAAGAACATGGTGTCCATGAAAGAGAAAAATGAAAATAACGAAAGGACACTTGGAGAACTGGGGAAGAAATTACGAAGGAATTGGTAAAAAAAAAAGTAATATACAGTGTATATATATATATATATATATATATAGTGGGAGAGAGAAAGAGATAGATAGATAGATAGATAGATAGATAGATAGATAGATAGATAGATAGAGTTTCATACGGAATTATACATACATACCTACAAATATTTTTATATATATATGCATAACTGGAACACAAACTCATACTTACTAGAAACAAATTCACTGTTAATAATTCATTTTCGAATTACCCCACCTCTTGTGAGACGTGAGCCCCACGTTGGGGGTCACAGTTCTAGAATAACTTGACATATAACCTGACATTGAGGTCAATACCGGGTGACAACAATCTGTTTCATACTCGAATGCAATCTTCATGAACCATAAACGCACACAAGCACACACACCCACATATATATATGTAGTTATTTAGACATTCATAATTGAATGCAATCTTCATGAACTATAAGCACAGACGCACACACACACACATATATATATAGTTATTTGGACATTCATATTTGAATGCAATCTTCATGAACTATACATATACACACACACACACACACATATATATATATATATATAGTTATTTAGACATCATACGTTAGGGTAACATCTTGTAAAATAGTTAAGTTATTATAGTGGACACATCGTATTTGAAATAGACGTTGCATTTTTATTTATTAAACAGTGTGTATTTGTCTTTCGACCTGTGTGTTTGAAAAAAATAAGTAAAGATAATGGGTCTTTAGCTAGCGAACCTGTGCCCACATCTGTAGGAGGAATTGCCGCTGAGATCCAGCATGCTTTACCGCTCGGCTACGAAGACAACAGAGTTATCGAGTCTCTTCTTACCCTATTTAAAGAAGTCACATTCCTTTCATTTTGATTAATTTCCTCGAGCTGTTCAGTTTCGTATTGGAAATGTAAACAAAGCATTATTATTATTACTACAGTAGAACGTTATTACAGCGAACACTTTAAACAGTTTCAGTGGATTTCGTTCTATCTAGATCGTCCTTATTCATTGAAGACGGCGATGGGACAAGATTTCCTTTAGGAATGTCGTGTCACTGGGGTCGCCCGCTGTTGAATGACATTTTGGAGTAGGCCTGTGCATCAATGAACTGATTTTTCAGTTAATGACGACAGCGACAACCAAAGACTAGCAACTTTACTTGCTTGACATTTTTTAAGCCTATTTAATTACAAACTAAGGATAGATGAACCTGGCCAATCCCTCCACTTTCCCCCTTACGCCGCCATGTCTCTCTCTTCTGTAAGTGGGTCTGTCTCTCTGCTTACCTGTTCCCCGGCTCACCTGCTGGCCTTAGAGTTATTACTTTATCAAGTGCGAAGCGGACTTTGCTCCATGTCTCCGAATCGACCAACTTCGTTCTGTTCATCTGCCGACTGGAGTAAGCGGTGTCGATCTTGTTTGCTTCTACGGTGACCAGTCCACTTCAAAAGACGAACGTTTTTCTCAAGTGTCGACTTAATTCCCGATGACGTCATTCGTTCGTCCCGTAGTCAAGATGCGTAAACCGGGTTTGGCTTTTCAGCGTTTCAACAAGGGTTTCACCTGATGTCAAGAGTGATTGTATGCATTTGGGAAAGTGTTCACTGGGATTGTCTAAATGTACAAGATTAAAAATAAATATCTTTCTTTCCCCACTTTCTCAACCACTGTGACTCTGACTCTGACGCCCCCTCTTTCTCTCACACACACACACTCTCTCTCTCTTTCTCTCTCGTGCTGTCTCTTTATGCCTTCCTGTCTCTCATTCTCGCACTTGCACTGTGTGTACGCATGCCTGCGCGTCTACCTATCTCTCTTTCTGGATTAGACTGATTTCTATGTAAAATTTTTGTCATATCTATTGTGCACACACAAACATATATATATATATATATATATATATATATATATATATATATATATATATATATATTAATTGATTCATCGAGTCTGATAAAAACCTCAGGAAGCACTGGACAAGCACTGGATATATATATATATACAAGTATATAATTGGTGTATATGGAATGAATTCCAATAACCAATAATTACTATTCTTGAAAGAGTGCTCAAAACAAAGTAGAGCAGATATAATTATTTATTTAAAAAAATTATAACATAAATATGTTATAAAATCACTACAAAAATAGCCATTTTGCTTCAACACTCCAGGTGTCTTATCAAGTGATGATGTTGAATGCAAAACAAATGGTTTTAAAAGTTTCAAATTAGTTAACGATCCTTCGCAAGGGAAAAATGTTGTTACAAAAGCTAGAATGACCAATCAAAATACAAGTATAGGAAAATTCAAAAAGCCTGACAACGAAGTCATGTTATAATAGCTATTCAGATCGTTAAAATACGGGTAAAATTAAAAAAAAAAAATTCTAACCAATAATTATTATATTATATGATAGAATTTGAGATTAAAATTAAAATCTGCCAATTTTAAAATCCAAATTTCATCACTATTAAGTTTAAAATTATGAAATTACTGAGGAGAAAAGGGGAAATACATATGTTATTCAATTTATTTCTTCGTTGAAATTACGTTAGAATAGACGTTACTCCATCCGGTCCTCTGACAATATGTATGTAAACATTTTAATCCCAAGTGTGCGAATGGGGTCGTAAACTCACGCGTAAAACAACACAAACAGAATCAGATTATAAGCATCCAGACATATTTAGATATATATACACGCAAAAAAAAGTGACGAGACAGGGAACATCTCCACGGCCCTTTATATAAAAAAAGGGGGAAACAAACACATGCTTACATACACAATTAAAAGTGAAAGCACTTTCCATACACATAGACACCGATAAATACATGTATACACATCCACATACATTGACCTAGACAATCAGATACCACAACCAATAAATATTTAAGACTGAAAGTGTCATTAAATAAATGCTAACCACTTATTAAAATATAACACATAAATACACACATATATACATATATACACAGAAATACATACATATAAATACATAAGCATAAACATATACATACATATATATACATATACATACATATATAAAAAGATATATACACAGAAATACATACATGTAAATGCATAAACATAAACATATACGTTACATATACACATTTATGATAAGTATACATACATATATGCACGCATACACACATATATATACACACATTTATGCCCACATACTCACATAAATATACATATATACACACACCTATACATAAACATAAAAATAAACATATATACACATACATAGACTAACTACTGTGGCAGTAATGACAAAGCAAAGTTTCCATACCTACACACACACACACACACACATATATATATACATATAAATATATACATAATATACCTATCTATAATAACAAGTACACGCATATATGTACATACACTTTGCACTTTTATACTATCCTTTGCAAATGATTCAAATTTTAGTATGTTATTATGGATGATAACGACTACCAGTTGTCAAAAATTTAGCTTTTCACAGTTGTTATTTCTAACAAATATTAGGTTTTAAAATTTTGTCCCTTAGTTTTGGACGCTACTGTATACATACATATACATACATACATACATATACATATATATATATATATATATAGATATACATACATATACATATATATATATATATATATATATATATATATATATATATATATATATACATATACACACATATACACAAATACATATACGTACACATATACATTAATATTTATTAACCTCCTCTCTTCTCCTTTTTACCTTCTTACTTTTTATATGCAAATATATATATATATACACATACACACACATACATACATACATATATATATAAAACCTACCAACATATAAGTACACTTATATACAAACATACACCTTCCGCAGTACAAACACACATACCCACACACAAATAAATATATACACACATATACAAACAGGAATAACACTATGTAGGTATATAATACACATTCATATCGTCAGGATGACCATCAGGCAATAAACATAATAATCTATTAAACTTACAGCTACATATCATTATCATTTAAAGTATAGGACCCCTATAATAAGTTAAATTTATAACGGTGTTTACAATTAACTGTTAGTTTATATCTTTGATTTAAGAGATCAGCCTTGTTTTTAAATCTAATAATTTCAAATTTTTCGTTAAGACATAGGTAACTTGGGGCATATAGGGAGTTACATGTCCGGGCTTTCTTAATCAATGTCCATTTAACCGTAGGTGTTTTGTTCTTTTCTTTTAGATTCCAAAAATACTTGGATAATGAAGTCATGTACCTATAGTCACTGTTATTAAAAGATTGCATATGCCCCCGCCAGCGTTCTTTGAATGTTTTCATGGTGCTACCAATGTAAATTTTTTTTATATTTGGATTTTCAATTGTTGAGATTGTACTAAGATAGACTACAGAACTAATCCTACAGTTATTTTGTAGTGGACAATTATTAGGATTCCTACAATTACATAAGTTATTATTTGTGTCATTATATTTAGTATTGCCGTTAGTAACTTGTTGAGTAATCAAGCCTTTTGAGTCTCTATACTTGTTAAAGACCATGTTGTTATGTTTTTTAATTATTTTCTCCAGGTTATCAGCACAATTATAACTTAATTTAAGGGTATTAGGATTAAATATTTTACTAAGTGGGTTAGTTTCAGGGTTGGGGAAATGTTTCTTGATGAGGTTTAGAAATATATGTCCTAATTTAGTTTTAACCATTATATTGAAAGGGGGAGTGAACCAGATGATCTTTCTAGATCTTTTTTTCTTATTATGGTTGCAATTAACAGGGCTTTTATATTGAATAGTGGTATCTTTGTATCCACTATTTTTGAGTGCAGAATTGTAAAAATCACGATGTTTATTAAAAACATCTTTGTTAGAAGAGTTAGTGCTAATTCTAAATCCAATGGAAGAGGGTATATGTTTGATAACTGAAGGGGGATGGTTGGAATTTGGATGAACGTATATCGGGTTGGAATTAACCTTCAAATATGGTTGGAAAGGGTTGTTAGCAAGGTCTAGGGTGACGTCTAGAAAATCCACTTGTTTAACATTAGTTGTAACTATATATATATATATATATATATATATATATATATAAATAGGTGCCTGTGCATTTATATATATATATATATATATATATATATATATATATATATATATATGTTTAATATGTCAATGCACAGGCACGTATATATATATATATATATATATATATATATATATATATATATATAATCCTTGCCCAAAACATTTGCTTTTTTTGCGTTTCAACATTTGTGAAAAATTGCTGTTCAATAACTTATAGGGAAAAAACTGTAAAAATACAGTAACAATTTAAAGAGACCGTTTTAGTTGGATTTTAATATAATCATAACGAATTTGACTTTCTCGCACTTCTCGCCGCTGGAACTCTCTTCCGGTTTCGTGCATTCCTCCGACCTATGATCTGTAAAAATTTAAATACAACATGAATCGCCATATTGTTTTACTAAAACCTGCTCTTTTACTATCCTTTCTCCTCACTAACGTCTCATTTTCTTTCACTCTCAGTTTTAGCGCCTCGCTTGGGGCGAAATGATTTAAAAATACCATACTTTAATGAAATAATAATTTACATAGACCTTGTTGGTTGCATTTGAATAAGATAGTAATAAATGTAATGCAATATTTTAATATAGTAATAATGAATTTAACGTAATATTTTAAAACAATAATAATGAATTTAAGGCAATACATTATTTAAATTAAATAATAATGAATTACATACAGTAAAATATTATAATTCAGTAATAATTTAAATTGGTTGGTTGAATTTTAATACTACTTGTTTTATGAATTCTTTCTGCCAAAATATACAAACTTTAAACTACATAACTCTGAAGGTTTTGAATTCAGAATTGTCCTTCTCCTAGACCAGTTGACATCCAAGGCTATAGAACCCAGTCTGTCCTGCTATTTACCCATAGCTGGAGGGAAAAGAATTAGAGGATTCATACATTTCCCAAGGGTATTAGCACGTAAGTGAATGTAATGGATTCGACTGATTCCTCAATCCAAGCCGCTATCCATTACTCTACACACACATATATTTATATATATTACTCCACACACACAAACAAACAAACGCGCGCGCACACACACACACACACACACACACACACACACACACACACACATATATATATATATATATATATATATATATATATATATATAATTACTTATTTAAAAAAATTATAACATACGTATGTTATAAAATCGCTACAAAAATAGCCATTTTGTTTCAACGCCTCCGGTGTCTTATCAAGTGATGATGTTGAATGTAAAATAAATGGTTTTAAAAGTTTCAAATTAATTAACGATCCTTCGCAAGAGGAAAAAATTGTTACAAAAGCTAGAATGACCAATCAAAATACAAGTATAGGAAAATTCAAAAAGCTTGATAACGAAGTCATGTTATAATAGCTATTCAGATCTTTAAAATACGGGTAATATTAAAAAAAAAAGTTATTCTAACCAATAATTATTAAATTATACGATAAAATTTGATAGTAAAATTAAAAGTAAAAATTATCAATTTTAAAATCCAAATTTAATCACCAATTATATACTTGGGTATATATATATATATATATATATATATATATATATATATATATATATATATATATATATATAAAGAAGGAACAGTAAGATATATAATCCGGTGTTCTTATAGATATTTTTATTTTTACAAAATAGTGCTCAATGTAAATTTACAGAGCATTAATATTATAAATTAATTGATTTAAAATATGGTTTTTCCGCTACACAGTTCTATGGTTAGAACTGTCTAGCGGAAAAAACATATTTTAAATCAATTAATTTATAATATATATATATATATATATATATATATATATATATATATATATATATATATATATAAACTGCAAATGTCCTGATATTTGACAACTACATAGAAAAACAAAATTATTTTTCTATAACAACAAAAAAATGGAACATATTAGACATGAATTGATTAATGATATAAAAATGCTCAGCAATTTATTCCGAGAAAAGATATATCTTCGAAACTCACCAGACAGCTTTATTAATCACCCTAAAGATGATGGAAATGTGGTCGGTTCCCTCTTTCACTCCAGTAAGTACTTGAATCTTCCAGCTATCTTCTACCCTTCCAAGAACCAGATCAGGTCGAAAATGGAGTGCTGCTGCCATATATGGACAGGAACTGCACAGTCTTTACTTTCCAGTCTCGATAAAGTCCAAAAACAGCCTCCACGTCCTTGTGGGTGGTGAATTATTTTCCGCTCTACAACACCTTTCTCAGAGACAAAACGTTGCAAGCCTCTCGCAGCTCTGTCACTATTTCCATGGAAAGTGTTCAAACGAACTACATTCCTTAGTTCTACCAGTTTTAACATTCACGACTAAGACTCGCCATGCCAGCACATTCTAGCGAGTCACCCTAATTCTTCTCGTAAGTTCTATTCAAGCTGCTTCTTCCCACGAACTGCTGCTTTGTGGAACTGGTTCCCGAGAGGATGTTTTCCCGATCACTACAATCTTAACCTGTTCGAGTTTAGGGTCAACCATTATCTACTATATATTCTTATAAACTGAGCCTCTTACTCTGTAATGTAACTCTCTATTTCGAATGGTCCTTGGGCCTTGTACAAAGTGAACATGATTGTAAAAAAAAATAATTTACCGTACATCAACAAAAAAATGCCATCTACACTCCTATTTTTCGTAGCAACATAAACATTTCCTGACCTGGCAATTTCTTAAACATAGTAATTTATTCACCTTACCAATTTCTTAGGACCGAACTGCCATGTATTTTTGGCAGCAATATAATTTTTTTAAATCTGGCAGTTTCTTAACTATAGGAATGTTTT
This sequence comes from Acanthosepion lycidas, assembly GCA_963932145.1. Lineage (NCBI taxonomy): Eukaryota > Metazoa > Mollusca > Cephalopoda > Sepiida > Sepiidae > Acanthosepion > Acanthosepion lycidas. The sequence goes on from OZ010586.1 coordinate 33,349,722, forward strand.
AATCCTTGCAATTTTTTAAACTGGGACCGAAGTGCAAATCACTGTATAAAAAATAACAGTACAAAAATCACTATAAAAATTACTGCATAAAAAATTACTGTATAAAAAATCACTATATAAAAATTTCACTGCAAAAAATGGTAATTGTTTGGATGACCTCTTTGCTATGGTACCTAAACTTGAATTTAACCGCAGTACTAGAATAGCAACAAGGTCTCATCAATTTACAGTTGTATTGGTTAGATGTAACCGTAAGTTCTACGCCAACAGTTTCTTCTATGGCATTTCTTACCTGTAGAACTCTTTTTTCAGTCGTTTGACCTTCAAAAATGTAAATTGCAATATTAATCATTATCTAGTGTTTTCCTGTTTACTCTTCTATTGTTCTTGCTCTTCAGTAATGCTTCAGTTTTCTAATTTTTTTGACATCAAGTAACACCTTATGTCTCAGTGGCTTTACTGCCTTGCTTGGGGTGATTTTGATAAAAAGTAATGTTTGACCGAGCAAAAATAATTCCTTCTTTGTACACACTATTTGATAAAGAACTAAGAAAACATAAAACAAAGTAACTCTGACCCTAACCGCAACTATTTCGTCGACGAACAAATAAAATTACCCTTAAGATATTTTCGTAAAAATGGTACAAACAGTCACCACACTAATATAAAGTAAAACAGAAATGAAAACCTCATTAAATTATTCTACCATAACCAGATGAACCCGAACTACAAACACGGTGAAAGGGTCATTAAAAATATAATTCGACTGTACATATCCCTGACTGATTGCAATCAAAACTTCAAATATATCATTTACTATAAAAAGCTTAAAACATCTAAACTGATCATTGGAAATTATTTGAACTCCTCCCACCCCAAACCTTGATAATAAAAAAAACTGTTTTTTTTTGTTTTTTTCATGAATTTATTCTGAATTCCTCTTGGAGAATATATTGAAGATACATTAAAGTTTTTTCTTCTCTTTCACTTCCAGTAGCCCTTTGCGTCTTAGTGATGTTATCACTTTACTTGAGGTTAATTGTTTTAAAAAAATTGCATTAGTTACTTACTTAGTGCCTAAAAATGATGGGGACATTTTATTTTACACTTTTACACTCTTTAAATGATTCTCTGAGCTCCCACCCTTGATTATTAGGAACTAATTGTAAAAGGCGACGAATTGTGCGGACCACACTATCTTGTAGGTTAACTTGTCACTTAACGAAACTTATATCGAACATTACATCAAAAACAAACATAAGATAAATATTAGTAAACTAGCTCAAAAGCCGCTCTATCGGATGCCATTTAAGGTAGCTACTGCGGAGCGCTTTTAATTGGGCCTTCATTACAATAGGTAGGGAGGAGTAGATGCGATGGGCAACAATAAAATACAGAACTCAAAACTGATCGTTGCATTTAAGTATTGCATTAACATTTAAGCTTACCTTTTAAGAGTTCAAAGATAATTCTTCTGCCGCCACTTAAAGACAATTTGATGTACGTAGGTCCTTACTTCCCGCACAAACATTTTTTTTTCATTGGTCACTTTCGCTGAATTTCACAAATTTATTTCCAAGTTGTAAAAATTGTCATCGTACAAAAAATTTCGTCGCAAAAACTCGCGTAAAAAATCGCCGAAAATAATCACAGTAATGAAAACTTGGGAATCCAAAATTTCAGGATTGTGGGTCTGGATCCACCCCAGAATATTTTTAATTTGCTCACCGAGTCGGCCTGATTCAAAAAGGGTATGATATATCGAGCTACGGCCTCTAAAATTGAAAAAAAAATGTGATATTCGTATTTATTATATAGATAATACCAAAATAATATACAGCACGTAGTGCAAGGTCAGAGTCAAAATACTTGAAGCTATTATTATACAAAAAAGACATATTAACTAATATATCTTTCCCTACGGGCGACTACATTTTAAAAAGCGCGAAAAAATATTCAATATTGTTTCAGAATGCGGAGGCTGGGCCTGGATAGCAAACAACTGGTCAGAAGACCCCGTGGGAGTGAAATTCTGACAGTGATAGATCGCCTTTGTATAACTTTTTTGGATATAAGACCAGAACGGCACGAAGGGAGAAGTCGCCACGCAAGAATTTTGAAAAGTCAACACGCCTTCACGTGGCTAAATGTGAAGCCAAGAAGCCAATATGCATTACCCTAACGATCTTCCTTCCGCTGCTTCCTAGAATCAATGCTACCACGTCTGCCCCATTCTTTGCTTCCGCCATTTCTAACCTTCACGACAAGGAGTTGCCATGCCACTTAAATTTTAGCAAGCCACCCACATCCCCTCCGCACTCCATCGATGAGAACAGCTTCTTCCCGCGAACCACCGCTTTGTGGAACCGCGACTTCCAAGTGGATGTTTCCTCAATCACTACAATCTTAACCAGTCCAAGGCTAAGGTTAAACGCTATCCCCCCCCCTATCCGTACAAACTGCCTCCTAACATAACCCCCTAACTCGACTGGCCCCCGAACCTTGTACAGGGTGAACCTTCAGTCACTTATGTGCCATGCGTGATACACGCTTAGGCGATCATGTATCTTTCGATACATGACTGACGACGCAGGGTTTTTTTCCGCAGTAGGTTGCCATTTCTTTCTGCGGTAGACCAGTTGACATCCAAGGCTATAGAACCCGGTCTATCCTGCTATTTACCCATAGCTGGGAGGGGGGAGAAGTGGATTCATATCTTTTTCAAGGGTATTAGCGCGTAATTGAATATCAGTTCAGTTATGTGTCACGCGTGATACACGCTTAGGCGGTCATGTATCTTTCGATACATGACTGACGAGGCGGATTTTTTTCCATCAGTAGGTTGCCATTTTTTTCTGCGGTAGACCGGTTGCCAACCAAAGCTATAGAACCCGGTCTGTCCTGCTATTTACCCATGGCTGGGGTGAGAAGAAGATCCATATCCTTTCCCAAGGGTACTAGCACGTAAATGAATCTAATAGATCTGACTGGAATTCGAACTCGGCTCTGCGATTTCTCACTCCAAGCCGCTATACATTACTCCACCGTGAAACTTACTGTAAAAATAAAGACATATATTCAGAGAAAGAGAGAGTGAGAGTGAGAGAGAGTGAGTGAAGGAGAGAGAGTGTGAGAGTGAGTGAGTGAAGGAGAGAGAGAGTGAGAGAAGGAGAGAGAGTGTGAGAGAGTGTGAGAGAGAGTGAAAGAGAGAGTGAGAGAGAGTGAGAGAGTGATTGAGAGAGAGAGTTAGAGAGAGAGTGAGAGTGAGAGAGAGTGTGATTGAGAGAGAGAGTGAAAGAGAGAGTGAGAGAGAGTGATTGAGAGAGAGAGTGAAAGAGTGAAAGAGAGAGAGTGAGAGAGAGTGAAAGAGAGATAGTGAGAGAGAGAGAGTGAGAGAGAGAGTGAGAGAGAGTGAGAGAGAGAGAGTGAAAGAGAGAGAGTGAGTGAGAGAGAGAGAGTAAGAGAGAGAGAAAGAGACCGCTAAAGGACCGCATGGAGGTATGAATTTGAAAGTCTCTACATAATCTTGATTTCTATGCCCATATTGTCTATATCTATAAATTATTTGTTCAGTCCCTGGTAGGAGTGGTGTAGACACCGACCCAGAATCAGTGCAAACAGAGCGACAAGTAACTGAGCAGTACTAAAAAAAAGAAAAGAAAAAAGGATGGGCTGCGAAAGGAGAAACGAGAATACTCTAACCGCCATAGATTAAATAAAGTGTTCAGTTTGATATTCTCTGATGGTTACCCTGATCGACAGGTACCTGAAGCAGGCCGCAGGACACAAAGGCTGAAGCGTTTTGATAACAACAACAATGAAAAGGATAGTCGTAATGTAAATGTGGGTGTGCATATAGTGCAGTGGATTGAAACTCGAAATGGGAAAACGAAGAGCCGAGTTCGAATTCCAGCCGAGTTCGTTACATTCAATTACACGCAAATATCCTTGAATCCATCTCCTCTAGGTATGGCTCAGGAACCGGATCTAATCCACGGAACCGTAATCCTCCTCGGAGGCGATGGATAACTGCTGCAATTCTAGAGTTAATACATGTGACACAGGCCGCGATCAGTCGGCGTTTTGTCGTCGCTTTCGTGTCGTCACGCGCGTGGGCAATCGCGTCAACCGTTACGACTCGCGGCGCTAAATAACAGGACAGACTGGTCTCTATAGCCTTGGTTGATAGCCATTCTAGAGATGGTGGTGATAAAATACCATCCATTTTCTAGCAAGCCTTTTATACTAATGTTCACTCAATACAAGACCCAAGAGACACTCATTGTAGAGGGTTACTATGTGGTGTTGTATGAGCATAAGAAAAGAAAAAAGTGAAGTTCATGGAGTTATGAGGGAAAGATAACGGCTAATCCTAGACTTGAAGAGAAGAAGATTGTAGTGATTGAGAAAACATCTTAGCGGGAGTCTGTTTTATGAAGCGGGAGTTCTTGGGAAGAAGATACAAGAATGGAACTTACTTCTTACGAGATGAGGGTGATTTGTACATGCGTACTTGGCATGGCGAATTCAGAGTGATAGACAGTTAGCTGACAGAGAGAGAGAGAGAGAAAACTGAAAAGAAAGAACAGATAGCAAGAGAGAAAAATGAATTAACAGATAAAAGGAGATAAAAAAAGAAAGAAAAGAATAAAGGAACAGAAAGAAAGAAAGAAAGAAAGAAAGAAAGAAAGAAAGAAAGAAAGAACAGAACAGAACAGAACAGAACAGAAAGAACAGAAAAAAAGAAAAGATAGAAAGAAGGAAAGAAAAATCAAAGGAGCAAAGATAGAAAATAGAACAAAGAAAGAAAGAAAAAAAAGGAAGAAAGAAAAGATAGAAAGAAGAAAAGGAAAAAAAGAAAAAAGAAAGAAAAAAGAAAGAACAGATTGAAATAATGAAATAAGCAAAAAAAGAACAAAGAAAGGACAGATATAAAGAAAGAAAAAGAAAGAAAGAAAAAAAGAAAAGAAAACACAGAAAGAATGAAAGAAAGAAAAAAGAAAGAAAGAAAAGATAAAAAGAAGGAAAGAAAAAACAAAAGAAAAAGAAAGAAACAAAGAAAAACAAAAGAAAGAAACAAAGAAAGAAACAAAGAAAGGAAAGAAAGAAAGAAAAGAAGGAAAAGATAAGAAAGAAGGAAAGAAACAAAGAAACAAAGGAACACGGGAAGAAAGAACTGATTGAAGGAAGAAAGTATTACGAACTAATGGAGAAATGGGGTTCCTTTGGTCCATGAAAATGAACACTGAGTGAAATTCTTCAGTAGTGTGAGTTGTGCATTCTGCCGCAAGGGTGGGGTGGGGTGGTAGCGAAGAAAGCCTTTATTTCTTAAGTAAAGTAAATAATAGCAATAGGCGTCTGTTGAATGAATTCCAAATTAGCCCAGGTTAGTAGTATTTATGGGGAGCTTAGGCTCATATTTAAGAACTTCCAAGAACAGTTTACTAATCACAACATCATCATGACTCCACACAGTGATGTAATATTATCTGCCATTGTATTGGGTATTATTCTTTGATTGGCGTATTGATTATTACGCTTGACAAGCAGCGCAATTATTTATTGCCTCAACAAGGGCAAATTCAAGAGACGATTAATATTTTCATTCCCCAAAACGAGCGAGTATTAACAGCACACACACACAGACACACAGACACACACACACACACACACACAGAGTGTCCATAAAGTCTCTTTACAATTTAAAAAGTTTATTACAAAAGCAAATGAACAGACAAATATATGGAAATTGTTACAAAATGAAGAGTAGATATTGAAGTCCTTTAACTATTAGGTTGGTGCAAAAATAATGACGTAATAATGTCGTTTTTTGACGTATTTTCTAACGTCAAAAAACGACATTATTACGTCATTATTTTTGCACCAACCTAATAATTTCATACACTTCTATATGGACACCATTAGTTGCACGATGCATATCAAGACGGTACTCGATTTCTTGCCATGTTCACTGCAGCATAACCTCATCAATGGTAACAATGGCATCAGTAATCTTTTGCTTTAGATCAGTGATCACAGCCATTATAAAAACTTAGAAAATTTCGTACTTCAACAACTGCCATAATTTGTAGACGAAGTTAAACAAACTCAATAGACACAAGATATTTATACCCTTTAATAAAAACATATTTGAAGGAACAACTGGTGTCTAAGCACACTATATCTATATAATAAATAAGATTCGAGCGTGACCTTCTGGACTTATGAATATGTTTACCGCCAGGTGTATAAACAGCAGTGTTAGGCTACTGACTACAGTGATTATTGAGTTAAACTATCCAGTCGAATTAGTGTGAATTATTGTGCATCGATGATTTGGGTTTTGAATTAGGATTTAAGCCGAGCCGCGCTACTAACAAGGTTTGGTTTGTTGTGTTTTACAGTATATCAACCTCAATGGGTTATTTAATGCCAACAAAGTTTTTTTATTGATGGTAATATTTTGTTTTGTCAAAAATCTATTTCTGGAAATAATTTTTTTCCTCAAAAATGTATTGTTGGTTATATTTTTTTCAAAAACATATTGTTGGTAATATTTTTTTTTCAAAAATGTATTGCTGATAATTTTTTTTTTTTTACAAAGTATTCCTGGTATCAAAACCCATTTTTACCACAGTTTCGGGATTAACTATTTGCCCATAGCTGGGATCCTAAAAGGTGCTACCACCCCGAGTCAGGGTGGACCTGAGAACACCAGCAATTAAGATGTGGTTCCACGCTCCTCAAAACCTCCTGATCAGAGACCTTGCTGTTGGACGTAGTTTATCGTCTTACCCAGGGCGCGGATGTAGTTTATCGTCATACCCAGAACGCGAATGTAATCTGAGTGTTAACTATTTGCTCATAGGTGGGACCCTAACAGGTGCTACCATCCTGGGTCAGGGTGGACCTGGGAACACCAGCAATTAAGAGGTAGTTCCATGCTCCTCAAAACCTCCTGCTGGACGTAGTTTATCGTCTTACCCAGGACGCGGATGTAGTATGGTTAATTATCTTTGCTTGACTTTTACTTCTTTGTACTTGTTTATTTATTTATTTGCGGTTGTAATTAAATACTGTTTTATTTAACATTGAAGATTTGAGTTATACTTAACCATTAACGGTCACTGTACGTCACAAAACATAGACTAAACAAATAAACTTTATATTTTATCAGAAGACCTTTTAAAGTCCTGAAGACACACTTTTTCGGCCTTTTATCTCAAAATAACACGACAATGACAATAGCTAAGATCTTTCTAAGACCGAGACACGAGCATTATCGTCTGAAAAATAAATTAAATATAAAAAAATTAATAGAATAACTTTAACAGGAGTATATAGGTTCGCCTATCAAACGATATACTCTCCTTACCAGTCCCTTGTTTTCTAGTTAGGATTGTGTTTCCGGTTCATTCCAAAGTCTTTCATTCTCTTTCACTCCCAGTAGCCTCATGTGTCTTAATGACGTTGTTGTCTTGCTTCGAGTGAATTGATAAAAAAAAACTCGAAAGGCTGGAAGTCCTTTCGGACAGATATCACGGCTTCCACCATATCAATTTTTTACACTTTAGTGGATATTTTTAATAATTATTAAGTTATATTTATCTATCTATTTATCTACCTATCTATCCGCTGCTGCTAATGCAACGCTCTTCTACACGAATCGAGCTCTCCTAGCTACTGATGTCTTTCGCATAGTATAAACGTTAAAATTTCCCTTTTCTCAGGTGGCCTGACAATTGCAACTAGCATGAAACAGCCTGTCGCATCTAAGTGTTGACTTCAATGTTCACTTTTATATTTGCACACGCTCTATCTCTGATATTGAGCACTTTATACCATAAATATAGCACACCTTAAGAGTATAGTTCTTCATATATATATATATATATATATATAAAATTGAACATTGAAGTCAACACTCAGAGGCGGCAGGCTGTTTCATGCAATCGTCAGGTTGCACCTGAGTGTTGATTGACTTCAATGTTAACTTGTATATTTATATTTACGAACGCTCTATCTCTGATATTGAGCACCATAAATATAGCACACCTTAAAGCTATATTTCTTCATATATATATATATATATATATATATATATATATATATATATATATATATATATATATAGGGGAATTGTATGACAAAGTGAAAAATATATAAATACATCACTAAAAACTACTTCGACATCTCGTGTGAGAAACTGGAGGGAATGGGTACATCTTCGATAACATCACTGTGGGTGTGAGAAAGAAAATTTGGTAAAACTATCAGTCTACCAAAAATGCCGTGTTTTGCTTATAATTTTATAATCTACATAGGTACAGAGTTTGTAAAAAACACAAAACAACATGCGTCCTGATTACAGTTAAATGTAATGAATCTAAAATATCAGCATTTTATTTGTAATGTTGCAACGCAGTAACCATGCTAGGGGTAGCCATATTGATTTCTGAAACTTTCCATTTCTGTGACAAGTCAGGTGAACACCCGAAAAACTTTCGGGTTTTGGAGGTTTTCATATTTGGGAATTTCGGATAAAGAAATACTCAATCTGTTCTAAAAACAGGAAAATGTCGTTAGAAACAAAAAAAAGAGTATTGAATTGTTACGTAATATCGGTCTTCCTATATGGTAATGAATGCAAATACAAAGAAAAAGGAGATATAAGGCAACAAAAATGTGGTTCTACAGAAGGATCCTGAGAATCCCTGTCTGAACATATAAGTAACAAAGATGTTTTAGGGAAAATAGAAACAAAAAGGACACCTTATACTTACAATAAGAAAGAGGCAATTGAAATGTCTAGGACACATAATGAGGAAAGAGGGCTTAGAGATTTTGACAATCATAAGACTTATTGAAAGCAAGAGGGACAGAGGAAAGCAGCAAATAAACTACCTAACGAGCTGATGTAATTGGTTGGCAGAAACAGGGATTAGGAGAGATAACAAAAAGACAAAACATACTAAGAGCAACGAAATTGTGGAGAGCCGTGATCATCCACGTCCTGAAGGAATACGGTACATTGAAGAAGAAAATATAGCGGGTTGGTCTTGCAATCAGAGCCAGTAAAAAACTCTTTGTAAAAATATGAACGGGCCCGCAAGATGAAAGAGTGATATGATCCAGAAATAATTTGTATTTATTTTTCATTTATTGAATTTTTTTTTTTTTTTTAATTATTTACGCAGCCATTTTCTTTTGACTCGATTACAGATCTAAATCCTATTTCACTTCAGATTTCTCCTTGTAGAATAAAGAAAAAAAAACATTTTCTATGCCGACATCATCAAACAACATGGCGACCTTCAACGAGAGATACGACAGATAAATGGAATTTATACAACGTAACTGTTCATAAATCTTCACTAAGCTAATAAATTATAATTTCTGTCTTCTTTTTCTTTTTTATTTTAATTCTTTTTTTTTTTTTTTTTTTCTGTTTTTGTTGTTTTGTTTTTTCTCTCATTTTTTTATTATTCTCCTGTCCAGGCTCGACGCTGCTTAACTTAAAAAAAAACTTCTTCTTCTTCTTCTTCTTCTTCTTCTATCACTGAAGTTAAGCAGTGTCTTCCCTGGTCAGTTCCTAGTTGGTTCACCGCTCAGTAATAACATGTGGCGTAATAGATAATGGCTCGAAATTGTTAATCGGTGAGCCGAGTTCAAATTCTCGCGTTCGTTATATTAATTAATTTTTTTTTTTTTGTTAGTCATTTCACCCCAAGTAAGGCAGTAAAGCCACTAAGATACAAGAGGTTACTGAGTGTGAAAGAATATTAGAAAAATAAAAACATTATTAAGGAGCGAAAACAAAAGAAGACGAATCAAATATTCAGTGGATTGAAGTTGCGTGAAAATATTTAAAGATCAAAGTTGGTTGGAAAGTAAGAAGCCGGAAGAGAATTCGACAAGTGAGACGTGTGGGTGAAGAAACTGTTAATATAGAGAACTTACGGTTACATCTAGCTAAATCGACTGTAAATTGATGAGACCTTGCCGCCAATCTAGTACTGTGTTTAAATTAATAAAGTCTCGGTACCATAGCGGAGAGTTGATTCGGATAATTATCATGAAAGAACTCATACACAAGGCACAAGGGAGCTACATTGCATTGGCGGGAAAGTGACTGAAGCCGAGATACCAGGACAGGACCAATAACATTGCAGTTTCTTCTTTGGATTTTCACAAGAATCTCTAGATATATAGCAGGAGCCCCAGACCCTACATGGCAGCCATATTGAAAGCATGCAAAAATGGTACACTTATAAATACGGAAGATGGATTCTGGAGATTCAGAGGAAAAATTAGACTAAAAACCGCAATGAATCACTCTCTTGGGGGTTAGCATCAGCCATGCTGATGGAAAACGGAAATGGATCTCTGAGATGATTGATAGAGAGCAGTTTCGTTTTGGAGGCGTTAAAATTAACAAGCCATTTCTTGCCCCAGTTAACAACAGATTGTAGGTCATTTTTGAGATCAGCCGCCAATTTGACCCTATCGACTTACTATTACGACAAGAGCAAATGGATACTGTGTTGAGAGCTGATGCAGCCAGGAAGCTCATTGATGAAAATTTGCAACAACGTAGTTCCAAGGATCGAACTCTGGGGGTGGGGGACAACTGCAATAATGCAGAAATCACTTATGCACAAATGCTTTGGGGAAAGGTATGAATTTACATCTTCTCCCCCAGCTATGGATTAATTAGTAAGACTTGTATCACTAAACTATTATTATCTCAAGAAAAAAAAATTCGTTCAATCTAAAAATATTTTCTGACAAATTAAGTTTATATTTATTTATTTCGATTTCATTAATTTGTTGGTTTTCTTTTACACAAAAACGAATATCTAATAATGGTTTATGCTCTTCGTTTGTTTGGGGGTGGGTATTTTTCGCTTTTAGGGGAGGTTGGATTTTTTTTTCCAGTTTTATTTTTTTTTTATCTTTTCTTTTTTCTATCTTTTTTGTTTTTCGATTCTTTTTCACGTTTTTTCTTTTATTTTATTTTATTTTCAGTTATATTTTTTATTGTTTTTTTTTTCCTTTTATTACATTTTTTTTTTCTTTTCTGACTTTTTTCGCAATTCGTCCGTTACACGTTTTGTTCTTTCACACTTTCCTCATCGTCTCGATTTTTTCTTCTTTATTTTTCTTTCCTTACTTTTTCATGATTCGTCTCTGTCTTTCTTTTATTTTTCCTTCTTTTTCTATTTTTCGTTTTTCGATTCTTTTTTCACGTTTCCTTTTTTACTTTGTTTTTTTTTATTTCGTTTTTAGATATTTTTTTACTGTTTTTCTTTTTTTTTCCACCTTTTTTTTACTTTATTCCTTTTTATTCTTCAATTATTTTTTTCTGTTTTCCTTTGTCTTCGCCATTTCTTTTCATTGGTTTCGAGTCTTTTTCTTTATTTTTCATTTTCCTTTTTGTTTCTTGTTCTTCGATTATTATTTCCTTTTTTCCTTCATTTTTTGTTTTTACATTTCTTTTAACTTAAATTTTGATTTTTCTTTCATTTTTTTTCTTTCGTTTTTTTTTCTCTAACTTTTTCCTTCATTTGTACATCCATTAATTCTTTTTTTTTTTTTCATTCTAACACCAGTTCATCACTTTTTTATTTCTTCTTTCTTTCTTTCCTGGCGTTTATTTCTTCTCTCTTTCATAATATGTTCATCATTCGCGCTTTTTTGTCTAATTTCCTTCGTTGCAATGTTCATTCTTTCATACTCTCCCTTGCGTCCCGTTTTTCCTTCTTTTTTTTCTTTTCTATGTTTTTCATAATTCGTCCATTCGTCGTTTTTTCTTTCTTTCATCCTAATATTCGTTCTTCTGTAATTTCCTCTGCGTTCCGATTTTCCTTCTTTTTTTCTGACTTTTTCATAATTCGTCGTTGTTTTTTTCTTTCTTTCATTCTAATATTCATTCTTCCGTAATTTCCTCTGCGTTCCGATTTTCTTTCCCTTTTTTCTGACTTTTTCATAATTCGTCCATTCGTTGTTTTTTTTCTTTCTTTCATTCTAATATTCGTTCTTCCGTAATTTCCTCTGCGTTCCGATTTTCCTTCCTTTTTTCTGATTTTTTCATAATTCGTCCATTCGTTGTTTTTTTCTTTCTTTCATTCTAATATTCGTTCTTCCGTAATTTCCTCTGCGTTCTGATTTTCCTTCTTTTTTTCTGACTTTTTCATAATTCGTCGTTGTTTTTTTTCTTTCTTTCATTCTAATATTCGTTCTTCCATAATTTCCTCTGCGTTCCGATTTTCCTTCCTTTTTTCTGACTTTTTCATAATTCGTCCATTCGTTGTTGTTTTTTCTTTCTTTCATTCTAATATTCGTTCTTCCGTAATTTCCTCTGCGTTCCTATTTTCCTTTTTTTTTTCTTACTTTTTCATAATTCGTCCATTCGTCGTTTTTTTTTTCTTTCTTTCATTCTAATATTCGTTCTTCCGTAATTTCCTCTGCGTTCCGATTTTCCTTCCTTTTTTCTGACTTTTTCATAATTCGTCCATTCGTCGTTGTTTTTTCTTTCTTTCTTTCATTCTAATATTCGTTCTTCCGTAATTTCCTCTGCGTTCCGATTTTCCTTCCTTTTTTCTGACTTTTTCATAATTCGTCCATTCGTTGTTGTTTTTTCTTTCTTTCTTTCATTCTAATATTCGTTCTTCCGTAATTTCCTCTGCGTTCCGATTTTCCTTCCTTTTTTCTGACTTTTTCATAATTCGTCCATTCGTCGTTTTTTCTTTCTTTCTTTCATTCTAATATTCGTTCCTCCGTAATTTCCTCTGCGTTCTGATTTTCCTTCTTTTGTTTTTCTTTTCTGATTTTTCATCATTCGTCCGTTCCAACTGCTTTTTTCTTCCACTCTAATATTCGTTCTGCGCCACCTTCGCTTTTCTCTTTATCCCTAATGTTTATTTTCCTTTCTCAATCCATTAATTTCTCTCCCTTTCTTATAACAATCCCACTGATGCAACATAAGTCCTTTCATTCCCGTTCCTTCTTTGTTCTGATTAGCACAAATGAGGACAATAAACAATCCCGACCTTAAATGAAAAAGATCTTGCATCAAAAGACTTCATGTCTTGTCGGCCTGATGTCCTCATTTGAAAACAAATTCCACGCTTCAAAATGTCGAGAGAAAAAATATAAAACGAGAAGCGTTTACAAAAAAAAAAAAAAAAAAATCGTGAATCCATAATATAAAAGTCGGCAATACTTGCCACAGGCGATTGTTTCGCTAGGATCAGAAAAAAAGGACATTCAAGGTCCACATATGCAATTTTCTAAACAGTGAACCCGTCAGTCAATAAATGGCGGAACTTGGTAAAATAAAACTTTCCCACTCGCATAATTATACAATGATCTAATATTTAAATGGTATTTACTGCATATCGTTGCGCGCCTGTTGCTGTGGAAGTATGGCAGGTTCTCTGTGCGTTTACGGGAAATTTTATATATTAACTTTCGAGGTATCTACCAGATAAAAAAATTAAAATTTAGAAATGCCTTCCCCAAAAGTTTATAATTATACTTATGAGGTGATTCGACGATTATGGCGCTCCGCATCTTCCTATATTTTTGTAGCCCTAAGCAATATTTCTCCTCGCTACTAGTCTCCATTCTGCCGTTCATTTACACAAATCCTATTTTCAGTGTTTGTTCATTACACACACACACACACACACACACACACACACACAATCTCTCTCTCTCTCTTTCTCTCGCTTACTCTCTCTCTCTCTCTCTCTCTTATCATGACTCCCCACATTATCGGTGAATTGGTCTGACTTCATGCAAAGGATGGTGGCGTGGTTTACTTCTCCACGGTTCGGAATTTAGAGCTTTCCTTCTTTTAGATTAGTTGCCAGACAAGGCCAGAAGGCTAATGTTACCCTTCTATTTAATATATAGCTGGGAGAAGAGATGGATATATACCTTTCATAAGGGTGTTATTTATTGCCCTTTCTTGCGAAATTCAGAGTCGATTCCAGTTGTCTTCTCCACGACTTGAATTCAGAGTTTCAAACCGTGAATTCAAACCCAAGTGTAGAGGGCCCAGTCTACCCTGCTATTTATCCCATATATGAAAGAAGAGATATGCGTATGCTTTTCACAATGGCTTTATTGATTACTTTGATTTCCTGGTTTGGTTTGGTTTGGTTTGGTTTGTTTTACGGCATATCATCCTCAATGGGTCATTTAATGCCGACAAAATTTTTATTGCTAGTAATATTTTTTTTCTTCAAAATGTATCCCTGCTAATATATATATTTTTCAATATTGCTGGAAATAATATATCGCTGGTAATAATTTTTTTACAAAGTATTTCTGCTATTAAAACTTATTTTTATACTTTCATAGTGTTTTGACCTCATTTGGGGGGTTAACTATTTGCCCATAGCTGGGACCCTACCACCCCGAGTCAGGGTGGACCAGGGAACACCAGCAATTAAGAGGTGGTTCCACACTCCTCAAAACCTCCTGATCAGAGGCCTTGCTGTTGAATGTAGTTTATCGTCTTACCCAGGACGCGGATGTAGTTTATCGTCATACCCAGGACGCGGATATAGTTTGTCGTCTTACTCAGGGCACGGATGTATTTTATCGTCTTATCCAGAACGCGGATGTAGTTTATCGTCTTACCCAGGACGCGGATGTAGTTTATCGTCTTACCCAGGACGCGGATGTAGTTTATCGTCATACCCAGGACGTTTGATTTTCTGGAAAAGGTAGTGAAGTTATCTTAAATAAGAATATTCATCCTATACTAAACATTGTACTCACACCAATTGGTTAATATAAATTTTAATGTGAAAACTTTTAATCGGATTTTAAAATCTGATAGCCCATATAGTGTTGAAACACCGGTTCCTGTACGATCACCGAAATTAAGCAACCTCAGACTGGTCAGTACCTAGACGTGTTACCGTTTGGTAATACCAGGTGCTGTAAGCATTTCATATGGGGCTGGTGTAATGGATAACAGCTCGAAATTGTTAATCGGAAAACCGAGTTCCAATTACTGTAGGGTTCGTTATATTCACTTACGGGCATATAATGTGGCGAAATGTATGAATCCATTTCTTCTCCCAGCTTTGGGTTAAATAGTAAGATTTGTATTACTACATGTTTATTATCTTAAAAAAAAGAAAGAAAGATTTTAATTACCTAAAATATTTTCTGGCTTGATAAGCTGTAAAAAAAAACGAATCAAATAATCAATTAAAAATCTAATATATTGCTTAATATAAATTCATTTCTAATGAATTTATTACGGAGATGCTAATGTTTTTTTAATGTTTTTATTATAAAAATGCATTTGTGGCATTCATTTTTTTTTTTTTTTTTTTGTTCACATCTTGGAAAAACTTTCAATTACTTTTCACGGTTCTTTTTTTATTATTCATCTTTGTTCCACTTTTACATGAATTCACGTGATGTGTTCACTTCACTCATTAACTTTAAAAAAAGTTCTTTTTTTGTGATGTCAACGAATACTCGTTTGACACTTTTGTAATGTCAACGATTACTCGTTGTCACTTTCGTAATGCTCGTTGAAGTAGAGACTTTTTAATCGCAGATACAACTATAGTACACCGTTGAACAATACTATTGTCAGACGCCTTTGAATATAAATCCAAATAGTGAAAGAGTATAGAGAAATAGTATAGTGAATAGAGTAGAGAATAGCGGTCCGTATAGTAATAGAGGATACACTAGAAATAGCGATCATTTAGATGCAAAGCTAATTCCTACTTATGCGTTTCCTCTATAGTCACGTGGTCTACTTGATTCAATAATGGGATCGCCTGTGTTTGCTCACTGGCGATCTATGTTCAAACTCAAGTGTCGGCAGCGACACTTTATTCCTATATAGCATCTTTTCAGGATACATCCTTCTTGCGACCATTGGCAATCGTTTCATATGTGAAATTTTGCAATACGTCTAAATAACTAAGCTATTTTATATATTTATTTACAATATGATTTACGAGCCTAGAAATGCATAATAAAATCTCACACCACTAAGTTATAAATATGTTTTATAAAAAGAGATATTATCTACTGAAATTCACATGGTATACTTATCAAATACATATAAGGATATACTAAACATTTCAACGACATTGCTTGTTTAATACTAATCTTATTGTGAAAACATTGACTTGTATAATCTGACGTAGCGTATATATGTATATATATGTGAGTTTGTAGGCGTGTGTGTGCCTTTGGGGAATGTGTAGATATAAGGTAGAAATGTTAAACCCATTAATAATAATAAACAAGTTAACCTCATCATATATTAAAATTTTAAAACAATTGACCCCATAGTTTCCAGTAACCTTACAACCACACAACTAAATCCTCTGAAAAAAACAAAAAACAAAAAAACAAAACAAAAAAAAAACGAAAAATCAATGTAGTGTATCAATTTACATGGCAGTTCAGAGATTGCATCTCTAATACCAATAATAAACCCACTACATACATTGGTTTTACTACAACCACACTCTCCCATAGACTTACCTGTCACATTTCTGATCTTAGTTACATTAAACAACATTTCTTAGAAAAAATAGCCATGTACATAGAATTAGACAGATATTAGTTGATAACACAACAATATTCACTCATACACACCGTAAAAAGTAGCTTAAGATATTGGAGGCCATCTACATTAAAACAAAGCAACCAACACTCAACAAAATGACATTTCAAACCAGTCGCAACATATTACAATGCATTTAAACATATGCTTCTGTTGATAACATTTCTTTCTGAAACGTCATAGAACCGGATTATGAATTTATGACTTGCAACTGCTATTTCGCGACTGTTATCGTCGTATAGAAAACTTCTATGTAAATAAAACAGGATGTCATCTTTGACTTTGCACATCTCTATTGTTATATCCATATAACCACCCTGATGAAGGCTCATGTGAGCCGAAAGCTTAAAACGACGACCAACATAATAAAGAAATATCCAAATGTTGGACAGTTTTTGTCTTTATTTTCTCTTGAAACTAAAGCCATTATACGACGTTTGGAAGGGCTCATGATAAAACATAACAGACATTCGCTGGCTGTTATATTTAACAATATATATATATATATATATATATATATATATATATATATATATATATATATATATATATATGAAATAAAAAGGCTTAAACACTAATATTCCATGGTCATAATTTATTCCATTGGAATAAATTGTGAACATGGAATATTAGTGTTTAAGCCTTATAATTATATCCTTACTCTGTCCTGGACATTGAGTTCTACCTGGATTCTATCCTCTTGGAATTATTTTTTATACATATATATATATATATGTACGCGTATGTATGTATATATATTTATATATTTTAGATATATGATTGCATATGTATGTGTATATTTACTACTAATATTATCAGTCTCTCTCTCTATATATATATATAAGTTCTGATATATATTAATGGATTTATTTTTAATCCTATATTTTCATTACTTCAAGCGCTATTTTATTGGACGCTCGTATTTGAAATAGACGTCCCATTTCTAGGAACGCAAGACTCTATTTTCTATTTTTAAGGAAAGCACATCTCATGATTCTTTTACTCGAAAGCCCATATCTTCTCAGATTCATATCCGAAAGTTAAACAAAGCAATTTCTAAAGAATTAATGGATTTATTCTTAATCAAAAATTTTTATTACTTGAAATGTCATTTTAGTGGACACTCGTAATTGAAATAGACGCCCCATTTAAAAAACAAACAACAACAACAAAAACAGTGTGTGTTACGTCTATCGGCCTGCGTATTTGAGAGATTTTAATGAAGAAAGTTTGTTCTTCGGCCAGACCCATATCTGTATAGTTTCGCATCCGAACCGTAAACAAAGTAATTTCTAAAGAGTTAATGGATTTATTTTTAATCCGATAATTTTATTACTTCAAACGGTATTTGAGTGGACATTTGTATTCGAAATAAACGCCATATTTTTATTTTAAAAAATCCACGTTAAAACACACTCACACGCACACACACGCACATACACACGCGCATATATATGTGTGCATGTGCGTGTATGTGTGTGTGTGTGTGTGTGTATGAATACATATGAACAAATTGATGTACATCTCCTTACTCATACTTAAGTATATTTTTATCACTTAAACGTTATTTTTAGTGGATGCCCATATTTGAGTAGACGATCCGTTTTTCGTTATACTTTTAAATAGTATATTCATTATCGTCTACCAGCCTGAATGGTAGGATTCGAACCTGTGTCTCCATTGACAGGGTAAAGACACATGCATACATACACGTATGCATGAACCCCCGCAAATACATAGGAAAGAAAGAAAGAAAGAAAGAAAGAGGCTGAGATAGATAGATAGATAGATAGATAGATAGATAGATAGATAGATAGATAGATAGATAAAAACAGACTGAGATAGAGAGGAACAGACTGAGATACAAAGATAGATAGGTACAAACTGAGATAGGTTGATAGATAGAAAGGAAGGAAAGAAGGAACAGACTGGTATATATATATATATATATATATATATATATATATGTCAGTACAATAGTGGGAAGTAGTCGCACATCGTCTCATGTCGGGCAATTGTTGCAATCGTTTTCTCACGACCAAGGAATGGCGTGAGAGATTTCAGTTCGCTCCACACTGTAAGTTGTTGTCATGCACTTCCGTTTCTGTGTCAGTAGCCCGGATGATGGAAACACTTCCGGTCGATTGGTTGAACCAGTGCAAACAAGACACAACAAACCAAACAAACAAACAAAAAGTCTGGGTTTTTTTTTCCACACTCACGGAAAAAAATAAAAAAGAAAGTAATCATCGGCAGGGAACAGTTTTGTTATAGAAATGAATCGGCATAAACAGAATTTGGAAACGGAGAACAAATTCAAGGAGAAAATCTAAGAAAGTCACTCGGTGCGCCTTCTCAGGTTAACGTTCTCAGCTGACATGAAGTAGAAAGACTACATTGAATCCATTGCTAGATCACCTGCTGTGTCGGGCGAGACAATTTTTCTCTCCGTAATATATCTCACATATCTATAAGTCTATCATTCGTCCATGCTTAGAATATTGCTGCCATATATGGTCCAGTGCCCTTGCTGTTTACCTGGAGCACCTTAATAAGATCCAAAGAAGAATCAGCAATATTACTGGTCCTGATCTGGCGGCTCGACTTCAATCACATGCCCGCCACCGTAACGTTGCCTCTCTGCGTCTTTTCTATAAATACTTTCATCGTAATTGTTTGGATGAACTCTTCGCTATGGTAGCTATACTTTATGAATTTAAGCACAGTACTAGACTGGCGTCGAGATCACATCAATTTACAGTTGTCCTGGCTAGATTTAACCATAAATTCTATGCTAACGGTTTCTTTTCTAGCACTTCCCGCTTGTGAAACTCCCTTCCGACTCCATGCTTTCTAGTAAAAATTTAAATGCAATGTCAGTCGCGCTATCTACTGTCCTCCTGATTACTCTTTCCTCTTTAGAAAACCATATACAACGTCCCAAATTTCATTCTCAAACACCAAAGCAATGGTTATATTTGACAAACGGTTGAGTTGGTTGTGCTTTCAACCAAAAGCTACACTTGCAAATACGTCTACTTTAATCTCTTTTAATGCGGTAAACAAGTACCTATAATATGAAGAATTAACAAATTTGATCATTGTGAATGTGACCTTCATGCAGTTGCGTTTTATTTTAATCATTTCATCACCATCCCCCGACACGAATACAGATGCAAAAAATACAAAAATCACATATTCAAAAATATTAGATTGGTGCAAAAATAATGACGTAATAATGTCGTTTTTTGACGTATTTTTTAACCTTAAAAACAACATTATTACGTCATTATTTTTGCACCAACCTAATAGCTATACAAAAATAAATTATCTATTCTTTTTGCTGCAATAACCTATAAATAATTCTGTTGTAAAGTAACAAAGAAAGTAATCAAGCAACTATTGTCAAGTGGAACACCTCAGAAAAGAAAGGAACCCGAAAGTGTATAACGACAAAATGAACCAATCAAGACAGCGCATTAAGATTTACTAACTACGTGCACCCAATCCTCCTCTTCTTTTCTCTTTTAACTGGTTAGCCGGTCAACTGATGGCATTAACAGCTCCAGAGCAGATCGACAAGATGGGCGGCACGCATGTTAGTGAAATGGACTAATGTGTCATATCCCGGGTGGTGAATTAAGTTAACTTCATATGTATAGAGGCCAGAAATAAATGCATCTCCATTTCATTTCGCATGTGTTAGTTCGTTATTGCCAACCTCCTGTTTCAGGTTTCTAGCAGCAGCCGTCAACCACCGCTGAGAAAGACCAGCCTCGTATGGGCAGAACCGACCTGCCCTAACCACTACTGGGGGCTACGAAAACATCAAGTTATTGGGCACTGAAGCAAAACTGTCATACTCGACTTGACACACTTTCATCGTTTTGCGTTCTACAAGCTACAAGCTTGCACATAATATTGTAGCACCTAATATGTTTGTAGCAAATTCAATTCATCCATATCCCCAGTCTCTCATACTTATCGACCTTCGTTTAAAAAGTGAAATTCGAGTAATTCATTTCCAAACGAAAATTACTTGAATCACTTCTGAGCAGCCCGGTCAGAAAATTTATCTTCACCCAAACGCTTTATATGTATCATCATCATCATCATCATCATCATCATCATCATCATCATCATCATCATCATCATCAGAGGTAGCAGTAGTAGTAACAACAGCAGCATCAGTTTCATGAGCGGTTGTGGTAATAACATCGCTACGCAACTGAGCACGTGACCAGTTCCCGTCACGTATCTGGATTGAAAGCAGGAGCGGTCATCATTCATGCTTGGTGTATCTTTTGCAAGCAGACCTGGAGCATAACTTCACCTTCTAAAAGGCAGTACCTGCTCCTATTTATAATTGGGAGAGTCAGTGTGTGCGTGGGTAAATTACTATAACATATATAATTAAAAAAAATAACACTTCTTTTGAACAGGAGAAAAGGTTTATCTCTTGTTTCCTCTTTATGATTGGGTTTCTGGTTCATTCTGAAGTCTACTTCAACTCTATACTTCTAACTTCTCTAAAATATAATTTACTATTTATTTACCTTTTTTCCTCAACAGGAGTAGATAAATTCGCTTATTTTCCGCTTCATACTCCTCTCCGGTCTTTTGAGTAGAGGTTTATCTCTTGTTTTCTGTTTAGAATTGTATTTCCGTTTCCTCCTAAAATTTTTTCTTTTTCTTTCATTTCTGGTGGTCCCTTGATGGCATTATCACATTCCTTGGGGTGGTGCCTCATACTCTGTAACCCTTTACGTGGAGTAATTCTTGGGCCTTGTATAGGGTAAGCATCATTGTAAAAAATATTTTCAATAACCGACAGAGTTGATATGCTATTAAACAGAACACTGAACAGTATTCTGGATTTTACGATTCCCGTTACCTAATGGGATTCACTGGAGCACGTCATACACTCACTTGACCCCAAACCACTGCCATAGCAGCAGTGGTGTTTGTAGGACAAGAAAATCATTCATGGTTGTTATCAAAAGGGACAGCCCAAAATGCAAATTACAAATCGGGGATAGCAAAGTGAAACAGGTACCAAAACTGAAATACCTGAGAAGTGTTTTAACAGAGCATGAAAAGTGCGACACTGAAATCCGGAGGCGCGTTGGGATAACTGAAAGATGCCTTCCAAAAGCTAAGCAGGGTATTAAGAAATAGAAAAATTTCGCTAGAAACAAGGAAAACAGTACCAAACTATTACGTGATATATTTCTAGAATGGCGAAGATGGAGAAGAAACTTGAAGCAACAGAAATTTGGTTCTACACAAAGATGCTGAGGATACCATTGATCTAACATGTGCGTAACGACAACATGAAAACAAAAAAGAAACTTATACTTAACATCAGGAAGAAACGGTTGGAATTTTTAAGGCACATACTGAAGAAAGAGGGCTTGGAAAATCTGATACTCACAGGACAAATTAAAGGCAAGAGAGAGAAAGGAAAGCACCGCTTAACATACTTAGTGAGCTTAACGTCGAGTAGATAAAATATATAGTAGAACAAGGTTTAAGAGAAATATTAGGTTGGTGCAAAAATAATGTCGTTTTCTCACATATGTCACTATGTGAGAAAACGACATTATGTTTGCAACAACCTAATAACAAAATGACTATATTTATTAAGAGTTAGAAAGGACGCGAAAATGTGGAGAGTCATGATCGACTACGCCTTGAGATGACACGGCACAAAAAGAAGAAGACTAGCAAGAAAAAGAAACTCAGTCCAACCTTGCAATTTAATCCATAACTGGGAACCGGGATGGGGGGGTAAATGGATTCATATCTTTCTTTTTTAACTTATCGTTTTCTCCTATTTTCTTTCCCTGTCTTTCACTTTCAGTGAATAAAAATCCACCGGCTTTTATTTTTAGATTATTTTTCTTTTCTTTCTTTTTTTGCATCATTGTTTTCCACTTTGTTCTTTGTATCTATATAACTTTCTATTTTTAAGTTCTTTCTTTCTTTTTTTAATCTGTATTTTCTTTCTTTCTTTCATATCTTTGCGTCTTTTAATGACCCCTTTTTTATATCTCGATCTTACTTTCTTTCTACTCATTCAATTTGCAGGCTGTCTTTTTTTAATGTTTATATATTCGTTCTTTCTTTCTTTTTTTCTTATTCCTGTCTTTTACCGCCTTTTATTTCTGTATATCGCTCTCACCATTCTTTCTTCTCAATATTTTTGCATTCTTTCTTTCTTTTTTGTTACTTTTTTGCTTTGTTACCTTTTTTTCTTCTTCTCAATCTTTTGCATTCTTTCTTTCTTTTGAATACTTATGTCTACTTTCTTTCTTTCTTTCTTTCTTTCTTTCTTTCTTTCTTTACTGTCTCATACCTTTCCCTTTTTTTTCTTCTCAATCTTTTTTGCGTTCTTTCTTTCTTTTGAATACTACTACTTCTTTTCTTTCTTTCTTTCTTTCTTTCTTTCTTTCTTTCTTTCTTTACTGCCTCATACCTTTCCCTTTTTTCTTCTTCTCAATCTTTTTGCATTCTTTCTTTCTTTTGAATACTTATGTCTACTTTCTTTCTTTCTTTCGTTCTTTCTTTCTTTCTTTCTTTCTTTCTTTCTGTCTTTCTTTACTACATACCTTTCCCTTTTTTTCTTCTTCTCAATCTTTTTTGCGTTCTTTCTTTCTTTTGAATACTACTACTTCTTTTCTTTCTTTCTTTCTTTCTTTCTTTACTGCCTCATACCTTTCCCTTTTTTCTTCTTCTCAATCTTTTTGCATTCTTTCTTTCTTTTGAATACTTATGTCTACTTTCTTTCTTTCTTTCTTTCTTTCTTTTTTCTTTCTTTCTTTCTTTCTTTACTGTCTCATACCTTTCCCTTTTTTCTTCTTCTCAATCTTTTTGCATTCTTTCTTTCTTTTGAATACTTATATCTACTTTCTTTCTTTCTTTTTTCTTTCTTTCTTTCTTTCTTTTTTCTTTCTTTCTTTCTTTACTGCCTCATACCTTTCCCTTTTTTCTTCTTCTCAATCTTTTTGCATTCTTTCTTTCTTTTGAATACTTATATCTACTTTCTTTCTTTCTTTTTTCTTTCTTTCTTTCTTTCTTTTTTCTTTCTTTCTTTCTTTACTGCCTCATACCTTTCCCTTTTTTCTTCTTCTCAATCTTTTTGCATTCTTTCTTTCTTTTGAATACTTATGTCTACCTTCTTTCTTTCTTTTTTTCTTTACTGCCTCATACCTTTCCCTTTTTTTCTTCTTCTCAGTCTTTTTGCATTCTTTCTTTCTTTCTTTTTAATACTTATGTCTACTTACTTTCTTTCTTTCTTTCTGGGGCGTTTAACGTAAAGAACTCGGCCAGAACTCGAACACAGCACACCGATTTATCTTTCGGAGTCGCTGACCATTAGACTGCCGACAACCCCCACCCCACCCTTAACATATATCAAACTATACCATTCTTTTGCCATTAATGTTCCTGGAGTATTAAATGTTCACATTTTTTTTTTCAACACAACTCTCATTGTCTCTGCTTCGACGAGTCGTACTTGTTGAACGAGTCAAACCACAGTTGATTTCTAGGCGTGTTTCGTTATTGTCTTCTTTTAGTTTGTCATTCTTTTAATGTTCCTCTCTCACGACGAGATTGTTTCACTCCATGTCAAAGAAAGACTCAACAGAAAATAGAGTCATCAGCTTAGGAGGCCTCGAAGTAATTTATTTGACGTGAAACTCTGTTTTAAGAAATTTATCTATTTACTTACATAAAGCTTACCTTATTATTATGTTGGTGCAAAAATAATGACGTGATAATGTCGTTTTTTGACTTTAAAAATACATCAAAAAACGACATTATTACGTCATTATTTTTGCTCCAACCTAATATATTTCATATTTGTCGTAGAATGGTTATAGCGTAGGGATTGAGGTTTAGAGGCGGTTAATGTTGGATACGATTTGAAATAAATAAATAAATAAATAACCGCAGAAGAGATTTTCTTTTTCTTTATGCTTTTGTTACCATACTGTTTCGGTCCTTTCTATCGTGTTCTTTCTGTGGAAAGGAGTGTTTTTACCCTGTAAAAATAGTAAAAAGAAAGAAAGAAAGAAAGAAAGATGGCTTACTCGGGGAACTCTAATACTTCCCTGTTCTCTTTCAAACAAAGAAATGCAATAAGTGAAAGATGAAGAATATCAAAAAGATATATAGATTAACAGCATTTATACAAAACGAAAAAGAGAAGATAAAACGAATGAAAGCAGAAAGAACGTAAAACAAAAAGAAAGGAAAATAAATTATTCGATTTGTTAAAGATAGTCCAATCTAAATGAGGCAATATCCAATCATTTCGCTGAAACAATCTTCCCAACCCATCGTCTCAAAGTAAAAGCCATTGTTTCAGTGATCAAAGAAATGTTTAACAGAGAGTAGCTTCAATATCTAAACAGATGGCAGATCACTTAGCAGAGTTCTGAACTCTGTACCGTGAACTTAAGGTCAATATATAAAAGTGAATCGACTGATTTTAGGCTAAAATTTAGCTTAATCATTGTTTACGTTGCGAAGTGCAAATAACAGCTGACGCCACAATTTTAAATCTATCTTTGCATTTTAGTTAGAGCATAGATTGATTGATTGATTGATTTGATTTTTACGGCTTATCAACCTTTTGCGGGTTATTTAAAATCAGAAAATATTTTGAGATTGTAAGAAGATTTTCGGAAATAATTATGACTTTCAGCAATTATTCTGGATTTTAATTTCTTGACATTTGATATGGTGTGAACAAAAGTTTAGACACACAGACACACACACACACATATATATATATACTTTATTTTAGGATATTACATCGAAAACATGTCAAAATCGCTACACAGTTGCAGTCGTGTTTCGATGCGTATACAACGCATCTCATCAGGCGATTGTGTGTAGCGTTTTTTACATGTTTTGGGTGTAATATCCTAAAATAAAGAATATTGCTCTTGTTTGTATTGAGCCCTCTTTTAAATTAAATGTTACAAACGTTGGAATTGTACTATATTCGTTCTCATCTTGCCTGAATATATATATATATATATATATATATATATATATATATAATAGAATAAAATAGTTCCCATAACTTAAATTAATCAGTTCATGATATTTCACTGATGCATATTTTTTTTTTTTTGCATCTAATTCTCGGCTTGTCAGCTTTCTTAGTAAATTAATTGATTGAATGATTTTTTACGGCTTATCAACATTTTTCAAATTATTTAAAACCAGAAAATATTTTTGATTGTAAGAAAATTTGGGAAGATAAAGGTACTGCTAATATTAACCCATAGCTGGGGGGAGAAGAGATGGATTTATTGCTTTCCCAATGGTATTTTCTAGTAATAACGAGCCAACCAGTGAATATAACGCACCTAACTGCAATTGAAACTCGCCTCTCCGATTCCCCATTACAAGTTGTAATCCATTACACCACCCGCACATCTAAGCTCACCGTACCTGGGGTTCCCAAGCGATTACCCACCTAGGTACTGACCAGGCTCGACGTTGTTTAACTTCGGTGATCGTACGAGAACCGGTGTTTCAGCGTAAGCTTTAGTGCGTAGAAAAAGCAGAAAACATTGTTATTGAAATAGTTACGTACTTTCCGGCTGTACCAGAGTTCAGGGTTCGAGCCTAGATAAAGGTTCTTAATTGAACGATTGTGTTACGTTATTGTCTGATAATTTCAGAATGTAGATAATCTTGAATCTCCAGAAATTCCAATGAGTTGCCATGACATCTTCGAAAATATCATGAATTGATTTCTCTATATTTTTTCGTGAATCTCGTCTTTCTCGTGCGGTGGCTTTCTAAGTCGTATGCGAGAAAGACTACTCTGACCTGCTATTTACCATAAAGGGTGGTCCGAAATTCTTGTCACCCCCTACCAAAAACAAATGACAACAATTGAAGAACAAGTAATACAGTAATACAAAGTACATGTACTGGATTCAGTTGATTCACTTTTATTGACGCTGTTATACATCGAGAAGGTCTGTATGGACACCATCATTTTCGTGTAGGCCATCTGAAATAGAAAATTATATTATATATATAGGGATGACAAGACTTTCGGACCACCCTGATACTTGTTAAAAAAATCTCTTAAATTTGAAGATGTTTTTTAAGTCCAGATTTAGGTAATACTCTTTCTATGAGGTGATCCGAAAGTCTTGTCGCCGCCTACCCTCATTGCAGCCTATAGATCATTTATATAAATCTTTCATTATAATCTGCAGGATGATCCAAAGTTTGTGTTGTCCCCAACTAACAGTAATGACGACAATTGAAGAACAAATAATACAGTAATACAATACATATGTACTGGATTCAGTTTATTCGCTTTTATTGGCGCTGTCACACATTGAGAATGTCTGTATGAACACCATCATTTTCGTGACACAAAATGATACGGCGCCATGTCCTGTGTGATATTTTACGAAGCTGTGCTTTGTTGATTGTTGCAAAGGCTCTCCGAACGGCATCCTTCAACTGAGGGGTATTCTGGTATTGTTCATGTGAAACTCTCTCCTTGAGAGAGTTTCACATGAACACAGAGCGTTGAAATAGAAAATGACTTTCTGACCACGCTGTATAGCTGGGAATGTAGAGTTTTACGTTGGTATGAAACTAAATACAAAAGCTTTCTAGACATTTCTCTTATTTAAAGAAAAATGATACACCCAAATACTAAAATCACCAGAATATATTGTGGAAAGTACTGGAGTCCTAACATGTCGCTTAATATCCAGTTAGATCCACCAGAAAATATCTAGATATCCTGTTAGATCCACCAGAAAATATTTTGATACCCCGTAAGATCCAGCAGAAAATATATCTTGATATCCAGTAAAATCCACCAAAAAATATCTTAATATCCAATAAGATTGCACCAAAACATTTTGATATCCAGTAAGATTCACCATGAATGTGATATTCAAGCAGATCCACCAGAAAATATCTTGATATCTCGTAAGCTCCAAAGAATATATCTTGATATCCTATAAGACCACCGAGAAAATATCTTGATATCCAATAAGATCCACTAGAACATATCTTGATATCCAATAAGATCCCCCAGAAAATATCTTGATATCCAGTAATATTCACCAGAATATACCTTGATATCCAATAAGAACCACCAGAAAATATCTTTATAGCGAATAAGATCCACCAGAAAATATCTTGATATCCAATAAGATCCACCAGAAAATATCTCGATATCCAGTAATATTCACCAGAATATACCTTGATATCCAATAAGACCCACCAGAAAATATCTTAATATCCAATAAGATCCACCAGAATATATCTTGATATCCAATAAGATCCACCAGAATATATCTTGATATCCAGTAAGATCCACCAGAATATATCTTGATATCCAGTAAGATCCACCAGAAAACATTGACCCACTTATACACTTGTGATGCTGAGTCCCAACATCAAATCCGTTGTTAATCCTTAGCTCCACATTTTATTGTACAAAACTGAAAAAGAAAAAAATTTTTAATGAATATCCATAACTAAATTTCCCATACTTATCAAAAGAATTCTGAACGCCTCCTACAAAAAATTTATTGAATTCTTGATTGCTCAAATACATCGTTTTTGTATTACGATAATGCCTTATGATAATAACAGTGTAAATGTATTGTTCTATATTATGAATGAAAACATTATAAAGCCTTTGAGTAGAATGCATGATGATGATAACAATCGAATTGTATTGTTCCAACTTGTGAATGGAAACAATATAAAGTTTTGGGATATAATCATTGTACATAGTCTGCGTCAGACATTTGTGATAGAAACATGGGTTTGTCAGTGATATAATTTAGGTGATGTTAATGTTGAGAAACATGAAAGATTCCAGCCAGACATTACCGTTTATAGAAGAACCGTATCGAGGATGATGGAACAAAAGGAAGACAGCTGACGACTGCTGGAACTTAAAACAGAACAAATCTATCAAGCATTCAACAAAAATCAAATAAGATAAAATTCTTGCCATTTCTGCCAATTGCTTTCAAGATTTGGATTTTAATCATTTATTGACTATTTTTTTTCAGATTTCAGTTATGTTTTATTTCTTATTAAGATTGAGTTTAAACTTCAAATGAACATTCTTTTACATTTACAGTGACATAAAAATCAAACAAGTACAACAATTTGAATATCTGAGAAGTCTTTTAACAGAGAACGAAGTGTGCGGCACCAAAATTCGAAAGTGCATTAGGATAGCGAAAGATGCCTTCAAAAAGCTAAGCAAAGAAGAAGAACACAGTTATAGACATTTTCCATGTAGTATAAAACTAAGACAACTACGGCTAATTGCGGAAAATGGATATTTTTTTTTTGTATTCAGTATCCCTAAAATAGGAGACACGGTGGGGTAATGGATAGCGGCTCGGATTGAGGAATCGGAGAGCCGAGTTCGAATTCCAGTCGAATCTTTGGAAGCGTATGAATCCTCTTCTGCTCCCCCGAGCGATGAGTAAATGACTGGGTTCTTTATCCTTGGATGGCAACCGGTCTACCGCAGAAAGAAATGACAACCTACTGGGGGGAAAAAGTCGGCCTCGTCAGTCATGTATCGAAAGATACGTGATCGCCTAAGCGTGTATCACGCATGGTATATAACTGACTGACTCCAAAATTAACGAAGACATTTCATACAGTATTTCAATAAATTTTTGTAGTCCTGTGTAATTTTTAAGTCCTTGTCCATTCACAACGTGGAGGATCATGGTATAGATTCCTTTTCTTTATTTGCGCATTGCCATGACTTCTTCAGAAAGAAATGGAGAATAGATTTCCCGTTTCCTTCTCCCAGTTTTGAATTCAGAGCTGGTGTTCTACTAGACTGAATTCCAGCCAAGGCTTATGAGCCTAGTCCACTCTGCTATTTAACCTATAACGAGGTAAAGAATAAATATATTTTGCACCTTTCCCAATGGTATTTGCTGTGTAAGTAAACACAACATACTAAACCAGAATTTGAACTTGGCTCGCTGTTTCCAAGTTTCGCGCATAGAATGAAATATTTGCAGGTGTATTTCACCGATGTCTCCAACGGGGTTGGTCAAATTAATGTCGATTTAGAATAAGTATGGTGGGTATCGGTATTTAAAAGGTTTGAAGAATCCGCTATTGACGATACACAGTTGGATCAAAGGAGATGTTCTGTCGAAATGGATTCATTTCTAAATCATTATTTTTTCTTTAAACGTCAATAATGAATAGTTTTGTCATCCTGAAATTTTGCTTCTCCCTATGTGCTGTGATACTTCACGGTGACGTTTCTTCACGATTTCCTTTCTTTTGATGCATTTAGCAATACTTGCACTTTTCTCTTCACTCTTTACGTTTGTGGCGAAAAGAGACAAAAGGAAAGAAAAATAGAAAAAGAAAGATGGCAGGGTAGACTGAAAAAATGATAAAATAAAAACAAAAAATCCCAGCAAAGTAAAAGAAAGATGCGTTATATATATATATATATATATATATATATATATATATATATATATATATATATATATATTTATAAATTCATGAATCATTCATGCAAAAAACAAATATAGAGGTTAATGATTTAAATGGCAAGAATACTTCGTCGCAAACAATCTAACTAAGATACATCAACCCCGAACCTGTATATGAATGATATGATCCCCGTTTATAAATTCCAGTTGCATAAGGTCTTTTTAATTTTACAAGCTTTCGTCTGTTCCTACAGACATCATCAGGTATGTAAGTAGATTTTGTTCTTGTTTTTACTTCTCAGTAATTGAAATTAAAATAACTGATCCAACGTGCAACTCTCAGATAAATAAGTGTGACATTACTGTAATTATTGAACAATATAGTTCATGCCATATTCATGGAAAATCTACCAGTAAAAAAGAATTCTCTTATTGTTATATTTGTACAAAAACGCAGAACCGTAAAATTTAAATTCAAACTCAGCGTTGCGACCGCACGTTCCAAAACAATAACACATTTCTCATAGCATTTTTTCGGATTACATTTCTATTTTCGTTGTCCTCTTAATAAGAAAAAAAAATAAATTGATTACAAAAGAAAATAAATTGAATACAAAACAAACGGTAAAAGAAAAGGACGGAAAAAAGGAGAATGAGAAGAGGTAGAAGGAAGGAAGAATAGAAAAGAAAGAGTAGAGTGAGAAAGAAAGAAAGAAAGAAAGAAAGAAAGAAAGAAAACGATAAAATAAAAGAAAAAAAAGAAAGAAAACAGAAAACTAAGCTTGGACTAAGAGAGTAAGACACGAATCCATCGCTTCTAACCACCACCCGCACAAACGCTTCATACTTTCACGTGCGCTCATACACACACACACACACACACACACACACACACACACACACACACACACACACACACACACACACACACAAGCACACACACACACTCGCTCTCTTTCTCTCTATTTCTTTCTCTCATACACATATACACCAAATGTAGACAGAATAATCGATGAGTCTAAAGACTCTAGCTTTGTTTGTCAACTGGTCTAGAAGAAGGATAACCCCGAATTCAAAACCAGGAGTGGAATTCACACTACTCACCAGTAAAAATAAAATAAAATGTAGTGGGTGGAGCTTACAATCCCAGCCCTTAAAAAAACTAATGTTCTTTTATTTTTGCTTTATTTTTGTGATTTTTTGTTTTATGTTGTATGTATGTATGCATGCATGTTTGTGCCCGTGCGCGCGTGAATGTGTTTGTGCGTGTGTTTTAATGCGTTACTCGTGTTGCTAGAACTCTATTAACTCGAATCTGTCTCGCTTATTTGCCCGACAAACGAGTCTTTTTGTATCTTACATAACAATGTGTACAGGTGCAAATATGCAGACATTTTTTTTTTTTACCTTAACGTACGTCGAAGCAAGAAAGTCATTTCGTCCCATTCAAATGTCACCAACAGCAGAAGCATATCAATACGGCGTTGAACATAAATATACATTCAATCAATATTGACTTAAAAGACATACGCACACTTAAATGCACATACTTTTTAAATATTTTCTTTCTACTTTTTGGGTTAATTGCAAAAGACTTAGTATTTAGGTTTAAACTGAGAATGTACATGACACGCAAAGAATGAGGAGGAGGAGGAGGAGGAGTTGAGGAAGAGGAGAAGGAGGAAGAGGATGGGGAGGAGAAGAAGAAAACAAAAATTTCGTAATAACTATACAATAACACCAAGCGAACAATAATCGACGCCCTAGGTCGGCTGGCCTCAAGACAAGGCGGTCGACGGCAGGTGCTTATCACGGTATGACACACTCAGTTACGTTCAAATGTAGAAAGAAAGAAATAAATAAAGAAAGAAAGAAAGAAAGAAAGAAAGAAAGATTAAGAAAGAAAGATATCTTGAAAATTAAAATATAATGAATGGAAAGAAAGAAAGAAAGAAAGAAAGAAAGATTAACAAAGATTAACAAAGAAAGAAATCTTAAAAACTGAAATATAATGAATGGAAAGAAAGAAAGAAAGAAAGAAAGAAAGAAAGAGAGAAAGAAAGAGAGAAATCTTGAAAATTAAAATAGAAAGAAAGAAAGAAAGAAAGAAAGAAAGAAAGAAAGAAAGAAATCTTGAAAATTAAAATATAATGAAAGAAAGAAAGAAAGAAAGAAAGAAAGAAAGAAAGAAAGAAAGAAATCTTGAAAATTAAAATATAATGCTTGGAAAGAAAGAAAGAAAGAAAGAAAGAAAGAAAGAAAGATTAACAAAGATTAACAAAGATTAACGAAGAAAGAAATCTTGAAAATTGAAATATAATGAATGGAAAGAAAGAAAGAAAGAAAAAAAGAAAGAAAGAAAGAAAGAAAGAAAGAAAGAAAAAAAAAAGAAATCCTGAAAATTAAAATATAATGATTGGAAAGAAAGAAAGAAAGAAAGAAAGGAAGAAAGAAAGAAAGAAAGATTAAGAAAGAATAAGAAAGAAAGAAATCTTGAAAATTGAAATATAATGAATGGAAAGAAAGAAAGAAAGAAAGAAAGAAACTTAAAATTAAATAAAATTTAAAGAAAAAGGAAGATATATATATATATATATATATATATATATATATATATATATATATATATATATATAAGGAATAGAAAGAAAAACGATAAAAATGGCAAAAATTATTTTGTTATTTAATAAAAAGAACAAAGAGAGGAAGTAGAAAAAGAAAGGAAAGAAAATGGAACGAAAGATAGGAAGAGTAATGAAAGAAGAAAACCGAAGAGTAATAAAATATATTGAATAGAAAGAAAGAAAGAAAGAAAGATACAAGCTCACAATGAATTAGTGAAGGGAAAGAAAGAAAGAAACACTGCATTCGAAATGGGAAAGGAACAAACAAACAATGCAAGAGAGACAGACAGTCAAAAGAGAAACCAAAAGTAAAGAAATATTAAATGAATAAAAAAAAAGAAAAATTTTTTTAAATATGTGAATAAGAAGAGAAGGAGGAAAAGAGGAACAAATGATGACGAGAAGAAAGAAAGAAAGAAAGAAAGAAAGAAAGAAGGAAAGAAAGAAAGAAAGATTAAGAAAGAAATAAAGATTAAGAAAGAAATAAAGAAAGAAAGAAAATAAAAAAAAAGCAAGATGAACAATGGAAAAAAACATCCAAACAAACAATAGAGTAGCGATTTTAAAGAAAGAAAGAAAGAAAGAGATATATAGAGATATAAAAGAAAGAAAGAACGAATGAATGAAGATACGAAATAAAAGAGAAAAAAAGAGATCGATAAAAATAGAAGCCGAATTATTATATAAATGTATGAAAAAAAAACAAAGCACATAAAGTAAGGAACAGCAAAAAAAAAAAAAAAAAAAGCTCGAAAGACCTGGTAATTTCTTTGTTATGGATAAGAAATAATGTTTTAATCCTTTTGCTAAATGACAGGCCGTCGGGCACTCACTGCTGTAATTGACACCATGTGTTGCTCATTTAATTACTCTTCTAATAATTGATTACACCCACCATGTTTTGTAGCTTTGTGGTTGCCATGCCAAACAGAAAAACATGTAACAGGACTGAGGTTCTTCGCTTAACAGCAAGTCAAAACAGATCCCGTTTATTTATTTTTTTTTAATATTATCTTAAGGAGGTCAAATCGGACCGATACACTACTGGGGTAAAATTCATATCCTACGAGGATGGCAGTCACCTCATGACCGAGCACGACCACTTCGTACGCCCAATTCACATTGAGAACATGCATATGTATGCGGGGCCGGTGCTTCTACAACCGTGGGGGTTTAAAGTCTGATTGGGGGCCCGGGCAGTGCTTTGTGACCCCTGCTATCTTATCACCATGCTTTTTTCCACCTACATTTATATACGTTACAAATGAAGCTGACTGTTAAAGAACGAATCATTTTGACGTCATTCCGGGGTCTTTTTGTTTCGTCCAAATTCGTGAATTTGTTTTGCTGCTGCCAAATCTCAAAAGAACACGATATAAAATTCACTATTTTTTATCCGTAATGTTGAATATGTTAAACTTCTTCAACAGTTCAACAAGAAATATCTCCCATGTTAATGTTAAAAATTGCTACAAAACATTGTTGATTTATTTAAGATCTATTATGACATGTCTCTAATTTGTATTTAGATACATTGGATTTATTTTCAATTTTTCTAGTTGAATTGTTCATCTATATTGCATATGATCCATTTTATTGTACATAATTAGGTTACAATATAATTTCTTTTTTATATGAATACTACCTAAGGAAGATTGAGATTTAGTAAAGTGGGGGACCGTATCATAGATTCGGTAAGGGACACGAAACCCTTACACCGGCTCTGATCCCATGAATTAGACACATTGTCCTTCACATGTTAATTATGAATGCTTTTTTCTGTTTTACTATTTAGGCTTAAGACACGCAGACAAAATTTAGTCGTACGTCAATTTATAAAAGATGAAAGGTAAAAAAAAATGCAACTCAGGATTAATTACAAGCTGCTGTATTGACATCAGTTAACTGTTGCAATATAAAAAAAAATGCAACGGTGGAGTAGTGGTTAGCGTCTCGAATTGAGGAATCAGAGAGCCGAGTTCGAATTCCATTCGTATACATTATATTCACTTACGAAAGGTATGAATCCTCTTCTTCTCCCCCAGCTACGGATAAATAGCAGAATGGATTATATAGCCTTGACTGGCAACTGGTCTACCGCAGAAAAAAAAATGGCAACCCAGCTACGGATAAATAGCAGAATGGATTATATAGCCTTGACTGGCAACTGGTCTACCGCAGAAAAAAAAATGGCAAACTACTGCGGGAAAAATCAGCCTTGTCAGTCATGTATTGAAAGATACATGATTGTCTAAGCGTGTATCACGCATGGCACATGACTGACTGAGCTAGGCTTGGGACACAGACAAAATTCAGTTGTACGTCAGTTCATGAAAGGTAAAAAAATGCAACTCAGGAGTAATTACACAATATAAAAATCATTATTTTCTTATCCATCAAGTATTAAATTTATTCAACTTTTTAACAAGAAAAATCTCAAGTTGATGTTAAAAATTACTGCGAAACATTGTCGATTTATTTAAGATGGAATGATCTATTATGACATGTCTCTAATTTGCATTTAGATACATTGTATTTATTTTCTATTTTTGTAATTCACTTATCAGGTCATCCCATAAGTTCTGTCCGAGTTTTAACTTTTTGTTAAAATGAACGAAATTTAAAGAGTATTCTATAATGTCTAATGGAGCTGAACATTATTTTTATGTTTAGATGCATTTAAACTGATCAAATTTTATTTCAGAAAACAATAAAATTAAATTTTGTTTGATTAAAACCCTGCTAACATGGAAGTACCCAAGAATCATTTGAGGCACATAATGCTTTATGAGTTCAAGAAAGGAAACTCAGCAGCCGAAGCGGCTAGAAACATTCACTCAGTTTATGGAGAGGAATGTGTGAATGAAAGAACTTGCAGAAGATGGTTTGCAAAATTCAGAGGTGGCGATTTCACCCTTGAAGATGAAGATCGAACCGGACGTCCAGTTGAGTTTGATGAAAAGCTTCTTGAAGCAGCCCTCGAAGAAAATCCTGCTTTATCAATTGAGAAATTGGCAGTAGTTCTCAGTTCAAACCATACAACTGTTCATCGTCATCTTCAACAACTTGGAAAAGTTCCTAAACTTGGAAAATGGGTGCCTCATGAATTGTCTGAAAACAGCCTCAAATCCCGAGTTGACATCTGCTCTTCTCTCCATTCTCGCCAACTTGTTTCACCTTTTTTGGATAGACTTGTGACTGGCGACGAAAAATGGATCTTTTATGGAAATGTTAAGCGTCGTAGACAGTGGCTTGGTAAAGGGGAAGGACCCCAGCCACAGCCGAGAAGGGAACTTCATGGGTTCTTCTTTCAATCTGGTGGGATCGCCAAGGAATAATCCACTTTGAATTTTTACCACCTGATGCAACAATTAATGCTCAAATATACTGTCAGCAATTAGATCGTTTGAACCAAACTTTGAGGAAAAAAGACCTGCTCAAGTGAATCGAAATGAGGCGATGTTTCATCAGGACAATGCGCGACCCCACACAGCAAGAATCACGTCACAAAAGATCGAAGAACTTGATTGGGAGAGAATTCCTCATCCACCTTATTCTCCCGATCTTGCTCCTTCAGACTACCATTTGTTTCGTAGCTTACAGAATCATTTGGAAGAAACAGCTTTTGTAACACAGAAAGAGGTTAAAACTGACATTTGTGAGTTCTTCGAATCAAAGCCAAAAGAATTTTACAGTAATGCAATTAGTAAGCTTGTTAATAGATGGAAGGAAGTCATAGATAATCAGGGAAAATACATTGTTGATTGAATCTATAATTAAATGTAACATTTGGTCACTTGTTTCTTTATTCAAAATTCGGACAGAACTTATGGGATGACCTTATATATTGCATATGATCCATGGAATGATCTACTATGACATGTCTCTAATTTATATTTAGATACATTGTATTTATTTTCTGTTTGTCTTGTTCATTTGTTCACTTATATTGCAAATGATCCATTTTATTATACATAATTAGGTTACAACAAAATTTATATTTTCTACCTTATGAAAATTTAGATATGATAAAGTGGAGATATTATAGATTCGAGGAGAGGGTACGAGACCCTTACACCGACGCTGTATGTTTGAACATCATGTCTCAGTGTGGCTCCTTAGACCTGCAAGAGATTTGCATGACAAACCACGTTTATTGCATATTAGTTTTCCTGCAGCAGTTTGGCTTCCTTGAATGCTGATATTTAAATAGTCGAAGGAGTCCACTGGCTGACTTATAAACTTAGTTACTCAAGAAAATTAAGTGTAATTAAGCTGCAAGAGAAATCAAGCTGGATGTCTCAATGGTAGACATTGGTCTTTCTATGACGCCGTTTCTGGGTAATGAGGCCTGCCCTTGAAAAGCAAACACGGCCACATTCGTCGCTCCTTTCTTATTGAGAATGTAAACGTTCTTCATATTTTTACCAGCTCGTTTCAATCCAGCATATGCAATTCGGCTGTTTTCGAATTCTATAACACCAACAACATTCAGTTTCATCCTCTCCATCCTATCTGAAGCAAGACCTTCCCAAGTGTTTGTATCAATGTTGTCTTTTAAGGGAGTCTCCATATCTTGCACTTATCCCATCCTATACATACATACCTACATAAATTTCCTACTGTTTCAAAGGTTATTTTCTGGATACCCATGTCTGAGTAGACTCGCTATTTGTATAAACAGTGTAAATTACGCCCACTGGTCTGCGCATTCGAAAGGCTTATAAATAAAAGTATTCCTTAGAAATTACTTTTTTGATGTTTCGGATAGAAAGAAAATATGAGCGAACATGGCTTTCGAGAAGGTCGGAACCAGAAAGTGTGCATTTTTCAAAAGAGTAATTTAACCATGACTTGTTGTCAGACACTCTGTGGGTGAGTGATCTAAATCATGCCGGATCAGACAGTGATTTCTCAAGTTCTAACCGTGCCAGAGAGAAGAAATTCTCTATTAAGTCTCTCGAATTCGTATGGCGGTAAACGTAATTTAGACTGTTTATAAAATCAGAGCGTCTACTCAAACATGGGCATCCACAAAATAACGTCTGGTGTAATAGGAAATAATACCGGATAAGAAATTCACTGGTACCTTAGAAATAATATACACACACACACATACACACACGCGCACACACACACACACACATATATATATATATATATATATATATATATATATATATATATATATTTATATATATATATATATATACAGTGTAACCCAGATATAAGAGAAACTCGGATATAAGAGAGATTTTCTCTGGTCCCAAATTAGAGCCATACTTACCTAAACAAAATATACCAAGCCCGGATATAAGAGAAACCCGTATATAAGAGACGTCTCTCTTATATCCGGGTTACACTGTATATATATATATATATATATATATATATATATATATATATATATATATGATAGATAAGAAAATAATGATTTTTATATAGTGTAATTACTCATGAGTTTCATTTTTTTTTACCTTTCATCTTTTATAAATTGACGTACGATTAAATTTTGCCTGTGTGTTCCAAGCCTCACTCAGTCAGTTATGTGCCATGCGTGATACACGCTTAGCCGATCATGTATCTTTCGATATATATATATATATATATATATATATATATATATATATATATATATATATATATATCTATATATAAATTGGGATTTATTTTATTTATCCCAGCTCTACGTTTTAGCTTTATTACTCGCTTGTCACTTGTTTTTTTTAGTATATATATATAGTATATATATATATATATATATATATATATATATGTATTGCAAATAATTTCCATCCCTGAAGATTACTGAATGCACAGTCGAAAGTACTTGCGTATTTAAGGGAGACCTAATACAGTTTATAATTTAAAAAAAAACAAAAATCAAGGATCATAACATTCCTCGAGTGATTAGTAGGTTAATGCTTCTTTAAAATTTGTTAGCGAAGGGATTTCGAACTTCACTAATTTACTTTTGCATGAATGACTCATTTTAATATATATATATATATATATATATATATATATATATATATATATATATATATATATATATATTATTGCTATTTTTATTATAAGAGATTTTAATGAAATATTTTCAAATCTCTTCACAAAAGCTTTCATGTTTCAATGCTATGACTGTACTTCTTCAGGCGATGGTAAGTAACTGGTAATTAAATGTTTTAAGGAAATTTAAAACGAAGTGTTACCTCTTTTCCGAAAGTTAAAAAGGATGAGGTGGGTGATTTATGTCACTGGCATATTTTCCGCGCTCGCCATTGATAGCCTGTCTATGTCACGATTTATCATGACATGAAAAAATAACTCACGCACCTCCACCATCTTTAACTTTCAGAGAGGAAGTAAGACTTTGTTTTTAAATTCCCTAAAAATCATTTAATCATCAGTTACTTACCATTGCCTGTAGAAGTACAATCAAAGTATTGAAACAATGGGAATTTGAACCCCTTAGCCTTTGTTAAGGCATCCGACTAGGAGAAACTCTCTATCTGTCTGTCTGTCTCTCTCTCTCTCTCTCTCTCTCTCTCTCTCTATATATATATATATATATATATATATATATATATATATTCTGTATCTTTTCTTTATAATTCTTAGTTCATGCTGAAAGTTATTTATATATTATGAGAATTTACCTTAAATTCAATATAGAAAATCTGGAAGGATATATAAATAACTTTTGAAGGAAAAGGTTCAAAGTTTTTAAAACGAATGAAAATTATTTTCAATCTTGCTTAAATGCTTCTTTTTGTTGTTTGTTTTTTCCAGATGTTGTATGAATTTAAATTGTTATCATTTGTGTCAAAGGTAAAAAAGGCCACATCTCAAGTCGTTTTGTGTATTGCAATTTGCGAAGTGTAACGTTAAAATAATAAATTTTCAACATCTTCCTATCCCGTAACGCGTTGTATGTATTTCTCTATTCTAGCATTTGTTTTATTAAAATTTCGAAATAACGTATTTCTTTTTAGTAACCCCACATACACATATATATATATATATATATATATATCATTTCATCTACAACGCAAGAAAAAAGGCATACAAAATATACAACCGAAACAAAAATAAGGATATAATCCGCAAGAATAAATTACATGAAAACAAATGCATAATACTACAGACCAAGTCTGTCACGTCCACTATCCAGAATAACCTATCCCATCTAAATAATCTTAAAATAGCCACAAACAATTCCAAAACCATTGTGGATATACTCAGATCCTCAAACACTAATAACAATAATATTTCCCAAGCAGGCGTATATATATATATATATATATATATATATATATATATATATATATATATATATATATATATATATATATATATATATATATATAGCACATTGAGTGCTGGTGTTAATAAAATAGTTTTCAATGTAGAATAACAGAGCTATAATAATAAATATACGATTTTTCCCCACCGGTAGAACGACTCCTAGTTGCCCAAAGCAATCTTCAGAAAACTCTTTTCACTCAGCACCCGAAGATTGCGTTGTGTATGAAACTTAGAGTTGTGCTACCGGTGAGGAAAAATGAATATTTATTACTAAAATATATATATATATATATATATATATATATATATATATATATTTTAACTTATGGGTTCGTGCCTTAGTGGGTGATTCATTGCTTTATCCTTACAACAATGTCTGTTTAAATAAAAAATGGCTTTGAATACTTTGGCATTGTTCATCATACACACAAATTAAACAGACTGAGAAAATAATTTCTAACTACAGAGGCGTGCCAAATTACGAAGGCTACATTTTGGTCCCCCTCACAAAAGAATTTGTAATAGCCCTCCTCTTCTTGATTGCTAGATATGGAACAAAAAAAAATTGTGAATGAATAAAAATCACTATAGTAAAAGAAAAAGGAACACAAGAAAAGAATTAAACGTTATTTTTATGCTTGTAAATTATTGCGACTCTGTAACGTTTTGTTTCCTATCGAAATTCCTAACCATCAAATCATCATGCGAATGGTATTTTTTCATATTATTTATAGAAACGGCCAGTAGTTGTTGCTATAACTGCCGGCCATTTTGTTGTGATTGTTATAACGGTATTCTTTACTGTCGCTCTCTCTATTATCTTCTTTGTCCCTTTGAATTAATTGAGAAGGAAACAATTACAGCGGCGTTTGGCCTCGGCAAACAATCTGCGGCCTTCCGATCCATGATACCCGACGTTTTTGCGATTGTTTTAGCTTTGGTATTTTTCATTTCTTTCTCACTTTCTTTCTTTCTTGCTTTCATTTTTTCCCTTTCTTACTGTTTCCTTTATTTGTTTC
This sequence comes from Acanthosepion lycidas, assembly GCA_963932145.1. Taxonomy (NCBI): domain Eukaryota; kingdom Metazoa; phylum Mollusca; class Cephalopoda; order Sepiida; family Sepiidae; genus Acanthosepion; species Acanthosepion lycidas. Next base: position 33,390,787 of record OZ010586.1, read on the forward strand.
TTTTTCAGTTTTGCTTATTTTTTTTCTTACCACATCTTTCTTATTTACTTCCTTACTTTCTTATTCCATTCTTAATTTTTCTCTTTTTTCTTTCTTCATTTTTTTTTATTTTTGTTTATTTATTCCTTTCTTAATTCTTTCTTTTTCTTTTTCCTCCTTGTCTTTTTTTTCATTCTGGTTTGCTCGCTTGGTTCTGCCATTTTTTTCTCTCTTTTTCTTAGTTCCTTTCATTACTTTTTCTTTCTTTCTTTCTTTCTTTCTTTCTTTCTTTCTTTAATTTCCCTTTCTTACTTCTTCCCTCTCTCACCCGTCTCTCTTTCTATATATCTAACTCAATGTATTTCTATCTATCTATCTATCTATCTATCTATCTATCTATCTATCTATCTCAATTTATATTTACCTATCTGTTCATATATATATATATATATATATATATATATATATATATATATATATATTATTATTATTATTATTATTATTATTATTATTTAGCTGTTATTTTTAATTGATACCCGGATTTGAGTAGACGCTCCATTTATTAATTAAACAGTATATTTAGTTTCCTCTACCGGCCTAAATATTCGAGAAATCTTATTAAAAAAAATATACGCCCACGGCACGATTCAAGCATGCGTCCCTCTAGGCAGGAGAAACAATCGTTAGATCAGACGTGCATTAGGCTGTCTCAGTCACAAAGTGCATCGATGATCAGCAAAATTGTATAGAACCTTATCTCTATCTATAAAAGGCAGAATGTATGTGTGTGTGTGTGTGTGTGACGAATGCACGGCCGCAATTTTCGACGGATTTGCACCAAAATTTACATGCACATACTCCAAGTTAGTGGAAAGGCCAAGAACGACTTTGCATTTCCCAACTCCCATCGATAGTGGAAGTAATCGATTTTTCATGCTTCTACGGCAGTTTTCATGTAGTTTGCAGCCATTTTCTACTGGCCAGAGTGAGAGCCTATAGCTGGCTGCCATGAATAGGCAGGAAGATTCTATTGGCCAGCATGAGAGCCAACAGCTAACTGACACGAATGTTAACTAGCATGCTAGCATGCAAAAAAATCGATAGCCGCATTCGTCACAAGTGGGAAAAATTTAAATCTGCATGGCACTTTACTCCAATTGGCTCATTCGCTTGCTTAAACTCAACGTTGATTCTGATTCCGCAGAACTGGGTTCGGTGTGAAAAAGTATTTGTTGTTAACATTCTTTTTTCATTCGGTTTTTCCAGTTACGAGTCCTTTTTTAAAGCTGATCGTTTTGTGTTCATTTTGTTTAGTTCTTTTTTCGTAACAGATTTAATATTTAGTATAGAGCTTTGACAAAAATTCGCAGTGTGAGATAGGCAAAAAGTAAGGCATGTAGCAACATCAGCACAGCAAAGGGCACTCCTTTAAAGGCAAGGAAGGGAAAAAAATTTTAAGCCAAGTGATAGCGATTACTGTATGAGTCGTACGATTTTTGAATCAAGCATGGGCAACGCCGGGACATGCTGCTAGTAAACACAATTTTCTTCAGACTTTCGAAATATACATATCTGCTCAGTTTCGTATCCGAAAGTAATCAAAAGAGTTACCAAGGAAGTGATATATATATATATATATATATATATATATATATATATATATATATATATATATATATATATATCAATCTGTTTATATCTATTTATCCATCCTCTTTCTGGATGGAGGCAGAGTGTAAAGTAAGGGGAAAAAACAATTCAGTTTGCTACCGCTGCATCTGCCTGGACAAGGATTACGAAGATGTTATGCTGCCCATGAGTCAAGACCCCTCTTTTAGGATGGAGGTAGAGTCCAAATGAAGAGGAAAAACAACACAGTTTGCAACCAGTGCAGCTGCTCGGACGAAGACTACGAATATATTATGCTGCCCATAAGTCAAGATCTCTCTTTCAGGGTGTAGATAGCGTACAAATGAAGAAAACAATGCAGTTTGCCACCAGTGTAATCACCTGGACGAGGACTATGAACATATTATGCGGCCCATATTTATGCCTCTTTCAACGTTGAAGTAGAGGGCAAAGAAAGATGAAAAATCAATACAGTTTGCTATCGGTGCCGCTGGATGAGGACTACGGACATGTTATGCTGCCCCTAAACCAATATCACTTTTTAAGGTTGAAAGTAGAGTGAAACAGACGAGTAAAAACAACAAAGGTTGCTACCGTTACAGCTACAGACGTTGCCGGAACCTTATACAACATCCCATCCAACCGCCTTAAGGCCTCAACTCCGCATTTGTGTAAGGTTTGCTGCTTAGCCTTCTCTTCTTTAGGAGATATCCGGAAGCTTATAAGGGTTTTCATTCAGAATATCCTTTCTCCTAGACTGTCCACCAAACAAGGCAAGTGTGTCAAGATTCCTTAGCTATATAACCGATAACTAGATGAATTTATAAATTTTCCAATGTAGATATATATTTTGTTCAATTGGCTTAGTGTAGCTTAGATGTGACACAAGGCCGCAACTATAGAGACGCCAATGAGGATGAAACACGATACACAGTCGTAAGTGATCCAGCGAGACAGGTTTTGCTATCCGTTACATCAAGTCGAGTTACAAAGTGTAGCTTAGATGTTACACAAGGCCGCAACTATAGATCCTCCAATGAGAATGAAACTCGCTACACAGTCTATCGAGACAAGCTTGCTAGCCGTTACATCAAGTCGTTGTACTAACTGTAGCTTAGATGTAACACGAAGCCGCAATTATAGAGCCGCCTATGAGCTTGAAACTCGATACACAATCGTAAGTGATATAGCGAGACAAGTTTGCTAGCCGTTACATCAAATCGACTTACTAAATGTAGCTTTGATGTAACACAAAGCCGCAACTATAGAGCGGCCAATGAGTATGAATCTCGCTATACAGTCTTACGTGATCTATCGAGACGAGCGTGCTAGACGTTAAATGAAGTCGGTTTGCTAAGTGTAGCTTAGATGTAACAGAAAGCCGCAACTATAGAGCGGCCAATGAGTATGAATCTCGCTATACAGTCTTACGTGATCTATCGAGACGAGCGTGCTAGACGTTAAATGAAGTCGGTTTGCTAAGTGTAGCTTAGATGTAACACAAGGCCGCAACTATAGAGCCGACAATAAAGATGAAACTTGCTACACAGTCGTAAGTGATCTAGCGAGACCTGCTTGCTACCCGTTACATCAAGTTAATTTACTAAGTGTAGCTTAGATGTAACACAAGGCCGCAACTATACAGCCGCCAATGACGATGAAACTAGCTACACAGTCGTAAGTGATCTAGCAAGACAAGCTTCCTGGCCGTTACATCAAGTCGATTTACTAATTATACCTTAGATGTAACACAAAGCCGCAAATATAGAGCCGCCAATGAGGTTTAAACTCGATACACAGTCGCAAGTGATCTAGCGAGACAAGCTTGCTATCCGTTACCTCAATTCGAATTACAAAGTGTAGCTTAGATGTAACACAATGCCGCAACTATAGAGCCGACCATGAAGAATAAAATCGCTACACAATCGTAAGTGATCTAGCGAGACAATCATGCTAGCCGTTACATAAAGTCGAGTTACTAAGTTTAGCTTAGATATAACACAACTCCGCAAATTTAGAGCGGCCAATGTGGTTGAAACTCGATACACAGTCGTAAGTGATCTATGGAGACGCGCTTGCCAGCCGTTACATCAAGTCGGTTTACTTAGTGTAGTTTAGATGTAAGACACGGCCGCAACTATAGAGCCGCCAATGCGTATGAAACTAGAGAGTTTCGTAAGTGATCTATCTAGACAAACTTGCTAGCCGTTACATCAAATCGATTTACTACCTATAGCTTACATGCAACACAAGGCCGCAACTATATAGCCGCGAACGAAGATGAAACTCGCTACACAGTCGTAAGTGATCTAGAAAGACAAGCTTGCTAGCCGTTACATCAAGTCGATTTACCAAGTGTAGCTTAGATGTAACAGAAGGCAGTAAGTATAGAGCCTCCAATGAGGATGAAACTCGCTACACAGTCGTAAGTGATCTATCTAAACAAGCTTTCTAGCCGTTACACTAAATCGATTTACTAAGTGTAGCTTAGATGTAACACTAGGCCGCAACTATAGAGCCGCCAATGAAGATGAAATTCGCTACAGAGTCGTAAGTGATCTAGAGAATCAAGTTTGATAGCCGTTACATCAAGTCGTTTTACTAAGTGTAGCTTAGATGTACTTCATGGCCGCAACTATAGAGCCATTAATGTGCATGAAACTCGTTACACAGTCTTAAGTGATCTAGAGAGACATGCTTGCTATCCGTTACATCAAGCGTAGCTTAGATGCGGCGGAGGACCGAAACTATGGAGCCCTTAGTGAGGATGGAATTCATCACTCAGTTGTAATTTAATTAGAGATTTAGGAAATGAATAATCTTACATATCTGATCGTTTGAGAATACAAAGTGTTGTCAGCTTGGATATGCAGTTGGTGTAATGGATAACGGCTCAGAATTGTTAATCGGGGAGCCGAGTTCCTATTACTGTTGTCATATTCTCTTATGCGTAAATACCGTTGTAAAAGGTATGAATCCCTCCAGCTATTCTTAAGAGTTGTGTCGCTAAACCATTATTATCTATAAAAAAAAAAAACTTCTAGCTTTAAATATCCATCAAGTTGCTGATAGGCCATAAAAACGACAAGCGAGGCTGAAAAAATATAGAATATCTAAATAACTCAAAATAATTTGTTTAATTCTTTTCTTTTTATGTGCCATATCCTTTCAAAACGTAGGCGATCATGGCTCTCCACCCCATCCTCTATCCCTTGCAGCTCTCAACAAGTTCCTTCCCTCTTCTTCCTCCCCCAGACGACGTTCTGTCATCCACTTGTTTAAGACCGCTCGGTATTTCATTCGCTGTTTTCCCTTGTCTCTCTTTCCCTCTATTCGACAAGTGAGTATCAGATTCTCCAGGCTCTCCTTCCTCATTATGTGTCCCAGAAACTTCAGCTGCCTCTTCCTGATGCTTAAGTATAAGCCTCCTCCTTGTTTGCATCCTGTCTAAGACTTCATCGTTGCTCACACGCTCAGTCCATGATATCTGTAGAACCACATCTCCGTCGCTTCGAGTCTCTTCTTCTTCTTTGAGGAAATCGTCCAATATTCGCTGACGTAAAGGAGGACAGATATCACATAACAGCTCAGTATTTTTTTCTTCGTTACCAAGGAAATCCTCCTGTCTTGAAATACTCTGCCCAGCTTTTGGAATGCGTGATTGGCAATCCCAAGACGTCAACGGTTAGATTTTCTTAAATTTGTAGAGAGTTATTTAAACAAGTGAAAAAATAGTAAGTTGGCTGTAATCATTATTATTATTATTATTGTTGTTGTTGTTAATACCAATATTAATTATTTTAAATAAAAATATTACAGAATTGTTTAAATATACCGAATTTTAATTTCATTTCAATTAGATTTCACTGAAAAGATTGAAATGAAATAAATACATTTTTCACAGAAGAAACAAATTATTTCAATAGGTGAGACTAACCTGTTGTTAAATTCTTTTTCATTATTATAATTATTAAAAACATTGCAAAATTATTTCACTACGTAAATATAGTCAGTTGCAGAATTTTTTTAAAAGCAAGTTCACTCTAAACAAGGAAATAAAGCCACTGAGGCATGAGGTGTTATTGGGTGGGGATGAATTAGAAAACAGAAACATTACTAAGGAGCAAGAACAAAAGAAGAGTAATCAGAAAGACAGCAGATAGCGATTGACATTGCATTTCAATTTTTAAAGATGAAAGTTGGATAAAAAGTATGGAACCGGAAGAGAGTTCCACAAGCAAGAAGTGCGAGAAAAGAAACTGTTAGCATAGAATTTACGGTTGTAAATTGATGAGATCTCGACGCCAGTCTAGTATATGCTTTAAAATATTTGCTAAAAATCGGAATTTCTTTCTTTTTTTCCTTTTTTCTTTCTTTACTTCTGTCTTTTTCTTTCTTTCCTTCCTTCCATACGTCTTTCTTTCTTTCTTTTTTAAATTGAGTTCACCACAAGTAAGGCAGTAAAGCCACTAAGATACAAGGGGTTACAGAAAAAAGAAACATCACTAAGGAACGAGTACAGAAGAAGAGTAATCAGGGGGGCAGTAGATAGCGATTGACATTGCATTGAAATTTTTAGAGTTAGGCTGGAAAGCATGGAGCTGGAAGAGAGTTCCACAAGCGAGAAATGTGGTAGAAGAAACTGTTACCATAGAACTTATGGTTACATCTAGTCAATTCAGCTGCAAATTGGTGAGAACTCGCCGCCAATCTAGTACTGAGCTTAAATTCATAAAGTCTAGACGCCAGTGTTTTTATAAATAAAACATTGACAGGATATGTATTACAACTTTTATCTGTCCGCAAGAAGAATATTTGGAGAGTTAAAGTAAATTTTGTTTACTAGCTCATCCAGTTGAAGTTGAAAACTAATAACTGTTGGCAATGCTTGAGCAAATTCAAAAATAACGTAAATTATTACTTGTAAAATCTGTAATATCTATCTTTAAAAATATGAGAAGTATTGGGAACAGCTGTTGTATCAAAATATGGACGTTATAAAACTGATTCTGTTGCTATTACGACCGAACAATTCCTTTATCTCCCTGTGTGAGATTAACAAAATAATACTTTTTGTCCGCCTCGCACAGAATTAAACCGGGAAAAAATCGCTGGGCACTCCTTAAAGATTGAAAATAAAAAAAAGCTTTAAAAAAGTGGCAGGGGTCAGTGAACGCCTTACATCGCGCATACAACTAGAAACAATATCTACGACAAGATTTTATAATCTCCGAGATTTCATCCTCTTATACTAAGAACCATCTCTTCCGTGATATTCCCTTCTCTCCTACTACCTAGATCCCTGATAATGTCAGTCGCTATTTACAGTGTCATCTCTAAATGCCACAGCAGGAGTTCAAATCAAGGATTCGTCTTTAATCTCTTTTGAAATGCCAGGAAGCCAGTAGTTGTACACCTGATACAAATTAGCTACGCCAAAAGTGTAAGGAGTCTCTTGGGCTTTTCTGGACGGCTTTCTTCAAAGGATCTTGGATTTCTGATCGAAGGGAATATAATAGTAAATAATAATAACTAGTAGAACCAATGTACTTACTAATAACTTACTGTACTCTTCAAACCATGACCATTCCCAGATAAGTGATGTTTATTCCTGTAGAAATACAGAAAATGCGGCACAAGGCCAAAAGGGAGATGGAGAAGACTGGTCATCATCTAACTTAGCTAGCCACAACCACTGATCCAATCATTCGATAATGTTCCTTACACCTTCTTTTATGTGCCGTGTCCCTTCAGGACGTAGGTGACCATGGACCTCCACATCATTCTATACTTCGTAGCTCTTAACAAGTTTGGTCTTTTTGTTATTTCGCCTAAACCCTGTTCCGTCATCCATTTACTCAAATATGTTATACGTTGTTTTCCCCAGTCCATCTTGCTTTCAATCTGTCTTGTGAGTATCAGATTTTCCAAGTTCTCTTTCCTCATTACGCACCACAGAAATTTCCTCTCTTTCTGATGTTAAGTATAAGTGTCTTTTTGTTTCCATTTTCTCTAAAAGTTGCTAGGTAGGTTATGCATTGTTTTCCTCTATCCCTCTTTGCCGTCAATCTCTCCCGTGAGTATCAAATTTTCCAACTCCTCTTTCCTCATCATGTGCCCTAGAAATTTCCACCGTCGCTTCCTGATGTTAAGCATAACTTTCCTATTTGTTTCCATTTACTCTAAAACCTGCTCATTACTCACGTATTCGATCCAAGGTATCCTCATCATCCTTCAGTAGAATCACATTTCTGTTGCCTCAAGTATTTTCTTTATCTTTGAGGAGATTGTCCAGCATTCACTGCTCCGTTTACTTCATCAGTCCCCCTTGCCCCCAATCTGCCCTGTGGGTATTAGATTTTCCAAGCACTTTTTCTTCAATATATGCCCCAGAAATTTCCATCGTCCCTTCCTGATGTTAAGTATAAGTTTCCTTTCCGTTTACATTTTTTCTAAAAACTCTTCGTTTGCTACGTGTTCGGTTCATGATATTCTCAGCATCTTTCTGCAGAACCACATTTCTGTTGCTTCAAGTCAATTCTTCATCTTTTAGGAGTTTGTCCAGCATTGAAACAACAACTTCTTACTTACCATTCTTACTACAGTCACCTTAGAACACCACAATGTCTCCATGAAGTACTAACTATTCCCCATATGTAAAATTCGTATGTGTTTAAAAATAACAACTTTTAAAAAATCTAATCCCGAGATATATTTACAATGTATAAAAAAATCTTATTTATAAAAACTAAACAAAATAGTTTTCGTAATAAAAGCCCGCCAGAATCCTAAATTCTGGTAGAAACTTTACTTAACCAGACGAAATTGTTGCGGGACTGAATAAAATAATTGACAAGAATCACAAAAATTAAATACGAAAGTATTTACTAATCGGAGCTTAAGGTAGCTAGTATGGACCACCCAGTGAGGATCACTATTCAGTCACCTAGAAAGATCATTACACCATGAGGAAGTGACCACCATTTCCAGATAAAAAGAAAAGTAACATATTCTCTTAAAAATACTGAAATATCTTCAACAGATTGTTAGGTCACGAAAAATGATTTAACCCCTGAGAGTTGAATTATATATCTATGTAAAAAAAGTAAATTATGCACACACACACACACATATATATATATATATATATATATATATATATATATATATATAGTTATACTCGTCTGGAAAAACCTTAGGTGTTTTGGCTTGTAACTGAACAAACCAATGTCCAAGGAAAAATAAGGGATAAAAAAGAAAGAACTAAGTACATGTAATTCAGATGAAAACAATCGACTGGAATCCAAGCTCAGAGTCCAAAGAAAAAAAAACCTCCAAAACGAGTAAAGCAAAAGTAACTAAGTTCTCGATACACTAAGTAGAGCAAAACTAACTATGAACCTAAAGAGTCAGTGCACCTTGACGATCCGCGTAGGTGAAACCTGGCACTTTAGGTTCAGAGTTATTAGGTTGGTGCAAAAATAATGACGTAATAATGTCGTTTTTTAACGTTACGTCAAAAAACGACATTATTACGTCATTTTGTCAAATGACTCTTTAGGTTTTAGGTTTTTGCACCAACCTAATATATATATATATATATATATATATATATATATATATATATATATATATATATATATATATATATGTAAAAGACAATAGGAAAATTGTAATGGTAGCCGACGCGCTTCGTCCAATGTGTCCGCAGTGGACGAAAGGCGACGGCTGTCATTACATCTTTCCTATTGTCTTTTTCATTTATAAATATTGTTTTTTCTACAGGTTAACTCTGAGAAAATTTTCATATATATATATATATATATATATATATATATATATATATATATATATATATATATATATATATATGAATATTTCCCACTCAAATATATAATTTTTTAATTTTCATTTTTTTTACATGCATATATAAATCACGCTTATTTTAATTGCCAAATATAATTTTAAAATTAAAAAATAACTGTAATTCCAGCATAATATATAACTACGCCAACATTGTAACAATCAGATATATTATAATTAAAAATTATATAAAGGTCAATTCATACTCAGCACCAGATTGCGTCGTGCATGAAACTAAAAGCCGTACTAGCGGAGAGGGATAATATGTATATCTATTAATATATACTTAATAGCTCTGTTATATTACATCGAGAACTGTTGTATTAACACCAGCACTATATGTGATATATATATATATATATATATATATATATATATATATATATATATATATATATATATATATATAAAGATATATATATATATATGTATGTATGTATGCATGCAAATGTAAAAGAACGAAGAGTAAGATTTCATCGTTCAAAATATTAATCTAAAACAGGGCTCAATACAAAAGTAGAGCAATAAATATTTATTTATTATGCACTGTTACATTAGAACATGTATATACCCACTACAAAACTGTACATCTTGTTTCAACGTTTAAATTTTTTTAACGTTTCATCAGGTGGGAAATCACGATGCTACTTGAAATAAAAGATGCGTAAACTTCAGGATTAGTTATTCCAAAAATTTCGCTTGAGGATGAAACTGCTTTTGGTTCTTGTTTTTGAAACATGAGAACTCTTATGTAGCGAAGGAATCATCTTTAAAAAAAAATAATTGTAATTATAATTTAGACTCTACTTTTGTATTGAGCACTGTTTTTTTTTTAAATAAATGCAAAAATACTAAAGAACTTCGGATTATTTACCTAACGTGTTCTTTCCTATTTTTCTATAATATATATTTGCACACGCGCGCGCGCGCGCGCACACACACACACACACACACACACACACACATATATATATATATATATATATATATATATATATATATATCACTGTATTCATTTTTATCTATCTTACTATGTTCACCATTCTGTCTATCTTGCTGTGCCTTCTTTTTCCCCGTTCTGGGTAAGACGATAAACTACGTCCGACAGCAAGGAGGTTTTGATGTGCGTGGAACCACCTCTTAATTGCTGGTGTTCCGAATGTCCACTCTGACTCGGGGTGATGGCACCTGTTGGAGTTTTTTTGTGGGCGGATGGTTTTGGGGAAAAAATAATACCAGAGATAGAATTTTGAAGGAAAAAATATTACCAGCTAGACATTTTGGAAAAAAATTGTCGTCATTAAATAACCCATTGAGGTAGATATGCCGTAAAACAAACCAATATATATTGAGATAGATAGATAGATAGATAGATAGATAGATAGATAAAAAATATTACCAGCAATAAAAATCTTGCCGGCATTAAATAACCCATTGAGGTTGATATGCCGTAAAACAAACCAAACCAAAGTTCATTTTTCCTTTCTTCTATCCTGCATATTTATTTATTTCTTTTTATTTTCTGCCATGAATATTGTCAAATTCGACCAGAAAAAAAAGAAAAGGAATTGAATTATGAAATATGTTATCAGATTCTGTCATGGAATACAATTTATGGGAGTCATAAGTGACTACAACCCGTAGGAATATTATTTAATCAATGACCCGATCTTGTTTGCCGATGTTTTTTACACAATCAACAAACGGACCTTTTAATCTGATCCTGTAACTTCTATCGGATTTATTTACAATCAATATGACTTATACAATTACTGAGTTCACTTTTCTGTTTTTTCTTTTCTTTAATACAATTTTTAGTACACAAAACAAGGGCAAGTGGCCAAGGAAAATGCACAAAGCGTTTATATTCATAAAAATGAAATTAAATACGATCTTGTAGTTTCTCATCGCTTAACTTCAATATTGGTGTGGTATTATATTCTACACATAGGACTGAACTACTGGCAATATATCCAGTGCGTTGAAGAAGTCAGCGGCCATCGCGGAGGAATCCCCTCAATAAAATCAATGATCACATGTCCGTGAACGATGTTTTCAGTTGGAGGATATTGACTGTGGAGAGTATTGGTCTCCCCCAGGTTTACTAGCCAAAGACATGATCCACATAAATGAATATCCCTCCGGTTTTCAACCCAGATATCTTGAAGGAACTGGTCATCTGTTTAACGATGCAACAAGCCTACGATCATGTTCAGGCATGAAACTGATGGTGATGCGCTATTAAGTCGAAATAGACACTCACAATTCACACCAGATCGTCAAGGGGATCGCGGTTCGGGTTTGACCTAGACTTGTTCCTACAGAAGTGCGCCTTCCTCCGCTATTCTAAGGTTAAGAATGAGAATGTTGAACAGATGGATATACAACTAAACAAACGCTCGAAAAATGACTGAGCAATCTCTCACACACCACATCAGAAAAATGTAGGGTTCACGTGCCGGATCGGGAGATTTGTTGGGTGGGGCAGTAACGGCGGGGTTCTTATATCACAGACTGGTTGAGAATAACTGTCAATATATTGCTGTGAATAAAATATTAAGTAATGAATATTTAATCTCTTGCTGTCATTTAATCGGCACACTCACTTCATTAAATTGGAAGCCACACACCAAAGCGACTAACATAGGCAACTGACCCAAATGACGAAGTTTATTTACAATGACTTAACTGACAGCCACACATCAAAGCGACTAACATAAGCAACTGTTCCAAAGCCTATTTTAAGTGACTTATTCCTGCATCGTATCATGCTGATTATTCTCATGCAGTTTTCATTTGATCGCCGTTAACGTTAATAAATCTAACCGGATTAATAAATTCGTCAGTGCCATGTTCTCATAGAACGTAGGAAATCAATGTTCTCCACAGCTTCCTGCCTTTTGTTGCTTTTTTTTATCTTTTTATTCTATTTGTTTCTGGCCTTTCCGTTCACAAAAACTCGCTATTTCTACCTTTTTTAAAACTTCAATGACCCGTGAGTGTTGAATTCTCCAGGCTAAAATCATCTTTTGCCTTAATTTATGGAGATTTTAGAAGTGTCTTTGAAGTTTTCTCCTTTGTGCAATCAGTCATGTGTAGTATATTGTTTAAAAGTTGTAAAACAACAAAACAACCAAAACAAAAACAATTTCCCTGGACACTGGCAAAAAAAGAACTTATAAATAAAGAAAATTTAACATATAGATATTAAAAGAAAAAGGAAGGTGTGGAAGGTCTTGATCGCCCACGTCCAAAGAGACATGGCTTTGAAAAATACCATTCAAAATTGGAACTCCCTCTAGTCATGAGATGGCAATAGAATATTGTTAAAATCCATCAAAAAAATCACTGCTACTTCGTCCCGAACTACATTTGCAGAGGTTTGAAATATTTCCAATGGTTTTATTGATTGATTTTTTTTTACAGCTTATCAACCTTTTGAAAGTTATTTAAAGCCAGAAAAGATTTGGGGATTGTAAAGATTTTTTGAAGATATTAATGATTTACTGATAAAAAGTCTTATTAATTAACCCATAGCTGGGACGAGAAGAGGTGGATTTATGCCTTTAACAAGGGTATCTGCGCATAAGTTAATTGATGTAGCATACCTACGGATGATAATGGGTATGTTCCCATTCACATAACTACATCGTCCTGGGTAAGACGTTAAACTACATCCAGCAGCAAGGCCTCTGATCAGGAACTTTTGAGGAGCGTGGAACCATCTCTTAATTGCTGGTGTTCCCAGGTCCACCCTGACCCGGGGTGGTTGCACCTGTTAGGGTCCCAGCTAAGGGCAAACTATTATCAACAATACTTTTTTGAAAAATATTATTAGCAGCAATACAATTTTGAAGGGAAAATATTACCAGAAACAGATGTTGTCGGCATTAAATAACCAATTGAGGTTGATATGCCATTAAACAAAATAAACCAAACCAATCTAAACCAAAGAATACATATTCTATTCATACGAATCTATCCTAAAAATGTTGTCAGCATTAAATAACCCATTAAGTTTGATATATCGTAAAACAAAATAAACCCAAGCAAACCAAACATAACCACAGTAGTAAATACTGTATGTTGGTCTGCAGTTGGAGATTCATCATGGAATTCACTTGACTCACTTCTAGGAGTTGACTAATTCTTCTACGCGCCGCTGGCGAATCTTATATGTGTTGTTCTTGTCTTAAGTATTATCGTTCATTACCAACCTTCGTGTAATTAGTCTATTCAGTAACCTTCCCTGGGTTACAACATTAATATAACGAATCCGACTGAAATTGGAAATTGGAGAAACGATTTTCAATTTCGAGTTGATATCCATTATACCACCCACACGTTCAAGCTTACAGCCTCTGATATTCCCAAACGTTCACCCATCTAGGTACTGATCAGGCTCGACATTGTTTCGGTGATTGTACGAGAACCTGTGTTTCGATGTGATGTGCCTGTAAGACTATTTCGAATGGAGACGGAGTGTTTCCTATATTTGGTGGCATATAACTTTTCCACTAAACCATTTTTAATGACAGTTTCTTCAGGACGTAAAATGCAGGAATTGCAAAGATATCTTGCGAAAGGCAGTGAAATCTTTTAGCGTTGACTTCGCCACAGTCTTGAATTCAGCGCTATCCTTCCAAACTGGTAACCTTCCATCATCACCATGCAGACCCTGAATTTTCATCAATCGCACTGAACTGGTGCTCGCTCAAAGAGACGTCTTGACTTAAGTCAAGTGGAGCTCGTATATACGACCCCTTACCAAAGATGTTGGGAAAATAATTGATTCCCTATACCGCTCCAAAAAGTACCTGTCCTTCGTCTATTATCTATTTTTACAAGAGCCAAATCAGGCCGAAAATGGAGTACTGCTGCTCTATGTAGGCAGGAGCTACCCAGCATTCCCATTCAAGCCTCGATAGAGTTCAAAAGTATCTACGCGGCCTCGTTGGTAATTAATTATTTTCCAGAACACAACTCATTACTCACAGGGAAAATTTTATAAGTCTTTTGCTGCTCTATCACTATTTCCATAGAAAACGTTCCGATGAGCTATTTCTGTGGAAAACGTCCTGACATCCCATAGTTTCACCCGTTCACACTTAAGACCCACCATGCCACACACACTTTAACGAACAACCCTCATTGCCTTTGTATTCCGTTACTAAAAAAAATAAGTAAAAATAAGTCCTATTCGAACTCCTACTTCACCCGAACTGTTACTTTGGAACCGACTCACAAGAGGATGCTTCCTCAATCTTAACCCATTACCTGCCACGAGCCCCATTTGGGGATCTGTTAAAATGAAACTCACTACATGTTATTCCTTGTATTTACATTGAATTGCTTACATACATTGCATTTGCAGAGGTATATTTTATAACACTTAGCCTTCAAAGTTTTTCATTATTAGCCGTAAGAAGACACTTTCTGTCGTAATTTTACATTTCCCGAGTAAAAGAAAAATAATGACTATTTTGAAAAGTATTTTTTATTATTTCTAATCAATATTATTTTTTGATGTTTTATACACGTATATATTTAATGTTCTAGTTTGTATAAAAACGACAATGGTAACTACTGAAATTAAATATAAGGAATAAATAAACTCCTAAGACATCTGTCTGGGCCAAAAATGCGGATTGAAAAAATTTGGCAGATAATGGGTTAACCTGTTCATGGTTAGGGTTAACCATTGTCTTTATATTAGTCGAAAATATTAGTCGAAAATATCAGTCGAAAATATTAGTCGAAAAAAAAAACACCATTTTCTTAGAATAAAAGAAAAGAGTACTGAACTGCTACGTCATATCTATCCTTCTATTCTGACAGGGAAATACTTAACTATTTCCTTAGAGATAAAGAGACATGAATCAATAGAGGTGTGGTACTACAGAAGGATGCTGAGAATACCATAGGCAGGGCATATGAGCAATGAAGGAGTTTCTTTAAAGAAATATGAAAAAGGCACTCATACTTAAAAAAAAAAATAGAAGCAGTTAAAATTTCTGAGAAAATAAGGTGAGCACCTCGATTGGTTTACTTGTTAGCAAGCTTGTCTCGCGATATCGATCCTCACTGGGTGCCCCATACTTCTGCCATGTGCCACATTTATGGTACGCTTAGAAAATTACCATAATGAGAAAAGAGAATCTGACACTCCCAGGACATACTGAAGAGGAGCAAAGTGAAACAGAGAATAACCCTACCTAATTAGTTTGGGTGAATGGGTGTCAGGGAGTGGGAAACGAGGAATAGTAAAGAATCGACTTACAAGGGATAGAAAGTTGTGGAGAGCCATGACCCCCGACATTCTGAAAGAACACGACACAATTTTTTTTTTTTTTTTTGTAAAACGTAAAGCTTATTTTTACAGCTGATTTTGCCGAAATCTAATTAAAATATCAAAACGTTAACTTGAGAGAAAAATATTTTAAAATTATTTTATCGCTTCTTCTTCTTCTTCTTCTTCTTCTTCTTCTTCTTCTTCTTCTTCTTCTATGTGCTACGTCCCTTCGGGACATTGGCGATCATGGCTCTCCACAATTGCTCTCCCTTATGGCCCTTAGCAGTCTTTCATTCCGTTCTGCCATCCATTCCCACAGGCTCATCAGTTAGGTGACCCGCTGTCTTCCCTTATCTTTCTTGCCATCAACATGCCCAGCGAGAGCTAATTTTTCCAACCCTCCTTACTGTCTCGAAATAGCTTGATTGTTGTAATCGATATTAAGTTGTCGGGAAATTATTTACGATGAACAGTATCGAATTTTTTTACTAGGATTAAAGGCATGATAAAAACAAATAAATCAATACAATAAATACACACGCTGCAGACCCCACAGACTTTGGGTAAGGGCTGGATCCTTGGGGGGCAACGGCATGAGAAAATATGATTTGTTTCCCTGAAAGGCCGTCTTTCAGAGCGATAGAAGTTTACAAAGGGATTGTGGTTCTATCATCGCACCCCCAACGGAGACCCTTCTTCCCGCCAAAAGCTAAGGCTAACCTCAACGGTGCTAGCTTTGCTTTCGAGTTTTGTGAAACTATTTATGATAAACGGGAACCTATGACGAATTTTAACCGCTGAAATGACAGTTCATTTACACATATAATGATAATAACATCAGAGTCTAACCAGGGAAAAGTAGAGAATGAATGTGTTGCGCCAATCTTCAAGGAGGAGAGAGGTACATGGTAATGCTAATGGTAATATTATTTGTTTCGGCGGGTCGGATTGGGGAATCTGAGAACTGAGTTCGAATTCCAGTCGAATCCATTACATTCACTTACGCGCTAATACTTTTGGGAAAGGTATGAATCGTCGTCTTCTTCTTCTTCTTCTTCTTCTTCTTCTTCTTCTTCTTCTTCTTCTTCTTCTTCTTCTTCTTCTTCTTCTTCTTTTTCTCCCCAAGCTATGGGTAAATAGCAGGACAGACACAGCTCTATAGTCTTGGATGGTAACTGGTCTACCACAGCAAGAAATGACAACCTGCTGCGGGAAAAAAATCTGCCTCGTCAGTCATGTATCGAAAAACACATGTTCACCTAAACGTGTATCACGCATGGCACATAACTGACTGACGTGCTAGTACCCTTGGGGAAGGTATGAATGCTCTTCTTCTCCCCATCCCACCCCCACCAGCTATGGGTAAATAGCAGGACAGACCGGGTTCTATAACTTTGGATGGCAACTGATCTATCACAGAAAGAAATGGCAACCTACTGCGGAGAAAAAAATCTATCCTGTATCGAAAGATACATGATCACCTAAGCGCGTATTATGCATGGCATATAACTGACTGATATGTAGGTAGCTGCAAATATTCGTTAAAAAGGAAGAGACATAATGAAAAATTTTCCCCAAACTTAATAAAAACAAAATTTTATCATCAAAATCTTTGTGCTATTAAGAAGTTTTTTTTTAAAAAATCATTTTAAGAACACTAGAAATTTTGGTTAAAAATCTATTATTATTATTATTATTATTATTATTATTATTATTATTATTATTTGCGCAAACGCAAGACCTTTAAATTGTACAGGAAATTTGAGTTGTTTTTTTTTTTAATTTATTTTATTTTTGCGATGAAAAACATTATTTGGGAATTCTTACAAAAATCAGAAAATTGTCGAATGTTTATGAAACATTCAAGATTTATGCAGAAATTAATTAAATTATTTTTGAAATGATTCTTTTTTTAGGAAATCTTTCTTCAAATATTTCTTGCACCTGTTACTCCCCCCCCACACACACAGACAACCGCCATCACTACCTCATTAAATTTTATGAAATTTCGAGAAATTATTTTTTGTACCGCTTAATTTTACATTATAAGAACAAATCCTCAAGAATTTTAAATCATCAATTTTCTTTGTTCAGATAGGACCACAAGTTATAGAAAATCTGCACTGAATCATAAAATAAAAAATGCAATTAAACTAAGAAATTATAAAATCTTGTAACTGCTTTTATGAATAAAATATATTATGAACACTATTGTCTTAGATTTTTCTCTTAAGACAATAGAGTTTTATAATAGTACTTATTTTCTTTTATTAATAATGAATTTTTACAGGGAATGTCTTAAAATTTTAATTAGAATAATTTATAAAATTTTAAAACTTTTTAAATTTTGTATAAATTTGTAGCTGTCAAGTTATAGTGTTATGAAATGAAAACTGTATTTACTAATTATAAATGAAAAAGCACACAATTCAACAACACTCAGGATTTTAAAAAGAGGCCTTAATTGTGTGTGTGTGTGTGTGTGTGTGTGTGTGTGTGTGTGTGTGTGTGTGTGTGTGTGTGTAAAATTGTCGATTTTTCTAAATACGACGGACCATGCACGACATTATCAGACAATAAGAAAGGAACGTACAATAAATTAGAGATTTATTGGTAATTTTTTAACATTTCCTCAACAAGCGTCTTCGTAAATAAGGATATAAAGACAAAGTACTCAAAATTCAATAAAATATTAGATTGCTTAAAGGATAAATACTTATACATTCACATGCACACACATACATATATATATATACACATATAAATACATGCAAACGTACATATATTTATATATGTTCACTGGGATATTATTTCGTTTTGTTTTTATTTGGTTTGGCGGTATAAATTAAGTATTAATTATAGGAGATTAGATTTATAATTAAGTTTATTATTGTTAGAATATATGTGCATATGTCTGTATTTATATGCCTTATATACGCACACGTAAACATCTACTTGCGCATGTATACGTATGCGTACATATGTAGATATAGACGCGCGTCCACGGGTACATGTACACTTAAGTCTGCGTTTTGTTGTTAATAGAATAGTACTTAAATGGCGAAGTTTTTTAATGTTTAAAAAATATTCTGTTATATATATATATATATATATATATATATATATATATATATATATATATATATATAAGAGTGAACATTGAAGTCAACACTCAGAAGCGACAGGCTGTTTCATGCTGGACGCAATCGTCAGGCTGCGAATGTTGGATTTTTTCCTCGGCTATTTATATATATGGGTTAGTGATGCATTGTGGGTAATCTATTCTGGCGGTTATTTTTGAGGGAGTGGCTTGTTTGTTTATTTATTTTTTTAGGTTAATTTATTTTATTTGTTTTTCATTTTCATTTTGTATTATTTATTCTTTTCGTTTTTTCATGCTTTATTAACGTAGTAAAAAAAAATTTTAAGTCGCTTATTTACTAATTTGTTTTGGTCTGGGAGGATAATTAAAGGTATTTATTCGTCCAATGTTTAGATTGCTTGCCGTTGTCTATTTTATTGTCATTACACTTATAAGTTATCGTTTATCTTTTATTTAATGTTTCAGTTTTATTTTATTTAATGGAGAGTAACTTATTTGTTCAAATTAAAGCTTCAAGAAAGATTTTTCATTTTTTTAAAAATTAATTTTAAATTTTTTTGGTGGGGGCGGGGAGTACCTACTTATATCGAAACATTCGGCATTCATTGACCGAGCAGCCAGTGCTACTTACGGTAGAAATTTATAAAATATTTTTGTTAAAATGATTTTTCAGGAAAATAGTTTTCCCAATTCCAGTAGCTGTCATCGCTCTTTCTAATAATGATAGGAGTTTCTTTCCTAACCTTTTACTTGAAGTCGTCTGGAATGTCAACATCTATGCTATTATTTTCTCTTCACGCTACATGTGATATCCATTTTAGCTGTTGCGGCTGTTGAAAGTCTCCAACTGATGTGGTTTATGCAGGGACGTGCAGAGATTTGCTGATGCCGGGGGTCAACTCCTTGATTGCATGCCCCTAAGACAAGTATGGAGGGGACTATAGAGCCTAGTACTGAGAAATGTGAGAAAAGAAGACATTTTAGATATGTAAAAAAAATGAAATAAACGCTTTATTCAAATTAAATATAAACTAAATTTTTATTTCACTCTTTGATTGGATGCCCTCTGGATATGGTTGCCCGGGACCGTCGCAGCCTCTGACCCCACTCCCCTTCTGAACGATACTGGCTTTATTTTTTATTCATATGTGTGTTTATGAACGTTTGAGAGAACATGTATGTATAAACACTTACGTACAAATGCATATGTTCAAATATAAGAATTTGTGCACTTGAGTGTGAGTGTATATATATATATATATATATATATATATATATATATATATATATATATATATGTCTGATTGAATAAATTACAAACATTATATCTGCTTATTTTTATCATAATCCTTTCATATTCACGAATATTTTCCCGTAAATTATAACTACAATTTATAATTGTAATATACGGAAAAATATTCCTGAATTTGAAAGGATTATGTTAAAAATAAGCAGATATAATGTTTGTAATTTATTCAATCAGACATAACCAAAAGAGAATTTCCTGTCCAAATATACAAATATATATATGTGTGTGTGTGTGTGTGTGTGTGCATTATGTGTGTGTGTGTGTGTGCATCTGTGTGTGTATGTGTCTGTGTCTGTATATATATATATATATATATATATATATATATATATGAATAAAATACATGACAAAGTGGAAAAGTGTGACACTTTCGTCCCTTAAAATATCAACGGACTAAATTTGTTATGTCGGTGCGACTACAGATTTGAGGTTATATATATATATATATATATATATATATATATATATATATATATATATATATATATATAATCTAGCCGATTTCATTTAGACTCTTTTACTTTTTGTTTCAATCACTTTTGTTATAAGTTATCCCACACTATGATAATAAAAGATATGCCAGGAATGTTAAAATGTTGTAAAAACCAGGGCGCAAATTTACTGTGGATAACCTTGTGATCAAGGCCTTCACTAAACATTTTCGTCTCAGTGAAAAATGTCTCTTTTTTGTTCATATATTAGATTTATTTAGATTCCTTGAGGTTTCTCCTATATATTTTTTGCGACAATTATCAAGAGCGATTGCGTGAATTCCTCCTTCAAGTTTTAGCTTATTGTTTTGTTTAATATTGACTAAGACTTTTATTGTTTTAGATGTAGGAGTAACAAATTTTATGTTAATTTTGAATAAGTTTGCATATTTTCCCACAATATTGTTCTTGATATATAAAAATGTATATATTTTTATCTCATACATATATATATATATATATATATATATATATATATATATCTGTGTGTGTGTATGTGTGTGTATACACAATGCAGTACAAAAGTTTGAAAACAACTCCAGAATTAGCATGAGCTCTTAGAGTAATTTAAAAAAAGAATTGAATCAAATATAAAGACACAAAATAAATATTAACATCTTTTTTTAAAAGTCATTCATTTTCATGGCTTTCTTTCTTTTCCAACCCCGGTCAAAATGTACTATGAACCATTATTTAAGCGTAGACACAAATACACACTTTCTTTGGTTTTATATATATATATATATATATATATATATATATATATATATATATACATGTGTATGTGTGTGTGTTACAATGAATCATTCATACAAAAGTAAATCGGTAAAATTAATGATATAAAATGGCGAAATCCCATGGCAAACAAAATTTTAAAGGTGCATTAATCTACCAATCACTCGATGAATGTTATGATCCTTGTTTTTGTTTTTTTTTTTTTTTTTAAATTATAAGCTATATAAGGTCTTTCTTAAATACGCAAGTATTAGGTTGGTGCAAAAATAATGTCGTTTTCTGATATATGTTACTATGTGAGAAAACGATATTATTTTGCACCAACCTAATACTTTCGACTCTACATTCAGTCATCTTCAGGAATGGAAATTATTTTGTTTTTGGTAAAATTCAGGTAGCATCCGAAACGAAAAATTATAATGCGAATCGAAATAAGTTTTTTTTTTTTAAATGTGTTATTGATAACGGATAGAAACCTTTGGGGCGTGCAGACGAAAGGCTAAGGTTGAATGTAGATATACAGAAAACAAATATATGGGCAGCTTTGATAGCATTTAAAAAATTTCCATTCAATTTTTGGTTATGCGTGGGTGGTATTTAACGATGTCGTTTTACCAAACATTGGTAACATGTTTATTCCTAGCTGATGACTCATTCAAGCTGAACCTTGAGTACTTCAATAAAAGATAATAGTTCATGTATTTAGCACGCCTGTCTAGTTAAGATGTAGTTTTGTTTCTTTTTTTTTTTTTAATCAATTCACGCCAGGCAAGGCGATAATGTCACTAAGACGAAAGGTGCTACTAAGAGTAAAAAAGAATGAAAAAGAGTTTAAAAGGAACCGGACACCCGATCCTAAACAGGAAACAAGAGATAAATCTCTACTCTTGTTAAAAAACAACGGTGTGGAGTGTGGATCGGTCGATAGACGAACCTATCTACTCCTATTGAGGAAAATAATTAAATAGTAAATACAATTTCAAAGTTTAGGTGCAGACGTTAGGTGTATAGAGTTGAAGTAGACGTTAGAAGGAGCCAGAAACACAATCCTACTCCTGTTCAATAAACTGGGGTGGAGTGTGAAACGGAGGACAGGTGAAACCATCTATTTTTCTTCTTTTTTTCTTCTTCTTCTTCTTCTTCTTCTTCTTCTTCTTCTTCTTCTTCTCATTATTATTATTATTATTATTATTTTCATCGAGCGAAAATTAATTCTTTTCGCTGATACAGAATATTTATTTTATTCTCATTTATTCAATTTATTTGTTTACACCTTTCTTGGTCTTGTATGGCTGATCCCTGAATGAGGCAGATACATTTTTGTTTTTAGTATCGGTACGTTTATTCGTTTTAGTATCGGTACATTTTTCTTTTTAGTATCGGTACATTTTTGTTTTTAGTATCGGTATCTTGTTTTTAGTATCGGTACCTTTTTTCGTTTTATTATCGGTACATTTTTGTTTTTAGTATCGGTGCCTTTTTCCGTTTTAGTATCGGTACCTTTCTATTCTTGTGCATTTGCTGAATTTGTTTTAAATGCAAATGCACAAGAATAGAAAGGTACCTAGATTTATGTAATTAAGCGGTTTTCCTTTCCACGGCTTTGGTGGTTCAACGTTAACCGCAGAAATAAAAAATTAATTTTTTTTTTAAATTTTTTAACACGTTGACCTCCAGAGGTCATTTACAAAAACTGGCTCCAAACGCCAATTCTATAATCGCCAACTGAGGCAATAAAAAAATTTCATGAGTTCAATTATCACTTCAGCTGATGTCTTAAGATTGTTTTTCCACTAAAAAGTATCACTGCAAATAAATTCGCTGTTATCGCCTGCAGATAAAAATGTATTAAAAAAATTTCAAGTACTCGTAGTCGGCACGAGATACTTCGGCACGAGATAACTCGTAGTCGGCACGAGATAACTCGTAGTCGAGATACTTCGCAATTCATCATCGTAAAAACTGTCAACCGCATTTCTTGGCGTCCAAACCTTTAGAGTTTTATCGTAAAGGCATAAATAACCTTTTAACTGGCAGAATGTACACGGTTACTATGTTAACTGACTTAAACAGTGTAGATACATTAATTCAGAAATAAAAGATGATTTTAAAAGATTTAAAAGATTCTAAAATCGGACATTATTTTCTGAACAACCTAACAGCATCAGGGTTGTATGTAATGTTATTTGGTAATCATTTTATATACTTTTGAGAGTGTTCTAACAAATATTATAACACAGCATTTCAAAAATCATTTGTTATTTCGGGTTTTGCCGTACAATTTCTTAAATTTCCACCCACAGTTGATGTCATGTGTTAAAATATATAAACACGGAAGGTGCAATTTTGAACAATTCTATTTTTACTCACCTTTGAACCATTTACATTTATTGAATTAAATCCATCCCATAATAGTTGTTATGTTTAGCGTAAAAAATCTGTTAAAAAAAAATTACATCTGAATTAAATCCATCTCATAATAGTTGTTATGTTTAGTGAATGAAATTTGTTCAAAAAAGTTACATCTACTGAATTAAATCCTTCCCATAATAATTTTTATGTTTAGCGTAAGAAATCTGTTCAAAAAAATTACATCTCAATTAAATCCAGCCCATAATAGTTATGTTTAGTGAATTAAATTTGTTCAAAAAGTCACATCTACTGAATTAAATCCATACCATAATAGTTGTTATATTTAGTAAATGAAATGTGTTAAAAAAAGTCACATCTATCCATCCCATAATAGTTGTTACGTTTAGTGAATGAAATCTATCCTAAAAAAAACAAAAACTTTTTACATTACGTGTATGAATTTTTTTCTTATAATATTTTTTACGTTTAATGTATGAAATCCGTCCAATAAATGTCGTTATGAGTAATGAACAAAATTTATTCCATAATAACTTATTACATTTAGTGTAAAAAATTTAGCTTGAAATATTTTGCTAAATTTTATAAACACAGCAGGTGTAATTTTGAACATTGTTTTCCCTTACATTTGAAAACTTCTCAATTTTTTTTTTTTTTAAATTTTACTGTCAGGTATCAACGCAAAATTATTGCTAGGATATATTAGGTTGGTGCAAAAATAATAACGTAATAATGTCTTTTTTTGACGTTAAAAAATACGTCAAAAAACGACATTATTACGTCATTATTTTTGCACCAACCTAATACAAAGGGATCTGTTTATCTCGCAAGATAATGATAGGGCCCTGTTTGTTCAATTTTAACGGAATTATATTTCCACTTGACAACATAATATCCTTCATAAATGTGTGCAACTATAAGAACATGTAATCTAATGTCACCATTCGTACTTAAATTCTTTAAATTCCTTTGAAGCAACCATTACGATGCCATAAATTGATTTTCCATTTTTAGAACAAGACAATTCTGGATATCATTTGTCATTTCGTATTTTGCCTTGCGTTTTCTTAAATTTCCGCCATGACTGATGTTATCTGCTAAACTATATAAACACAGCAGGTGCAATTTTGAACATTTTTAAAATTTTTCCTCACCTTTGAACCGATTGCTTTACGTCAGCTCACGTTATTTATTAAAAAAAATCAACTGTCAGGTTTTGACTAAACAACACGAACTTGGCGCTTGGAAACACAACATAACATTTAAGGAAGGATGCCAGTAATTTAAAAAATGCTCAAATCTACGAAGCATTATGGGACAGAGACAGTAAATCATTGAAGTCCTTAACGGGTGATGAAATATTCTATGCATCGTTTTCTGCGGTCATATATACGAGGGGTGCTGAGAAATTCTCGACCCGAACCACAGTTCAAGATTTCGATGACCACACATCAAAATATTAATTTTGGGAAGTGGACGGGTCAGAAAACTTTTCAGTGACCCCTCGTAATAATAAACAGTTTGACTTTTCCTATATGCACGCCCATGCCTATTTGCAGGACAAATGTTCAGATTAGCTCCATTGTTTAGTTCGACCAATTAAGACCTTTAATGTTTTGACACGCCATGTTGCTCTCACGGAGTCGAAGTGTCCTATTTTCACTCATACTTTACGGATGTGCGGGTGGTGCGACGGCGGAGTAATGGATAGCGGCTCGGATTGAGGAATCTGAAAGCTGAGTTCAAAATCCTATACTGACAGCAAACAGCATGCATGCGTATAGGGAACGAGTTCCGTGAATACACAAAAATAGAAAGGGGTGTAAGGCAAGGATGCGTCTTCTTACCAGACCTGTTCAACCTATAAAGTGAGTCAATTCTGAGAGAACTGGAAACCCTACCGGGATTTAGCATTGGCGGCCACGATTTTAACAACATAAGATACGCAGATGACATAGTATTGATAGCAGACATGGAAAAGAAATGACAAAATCTCCTACACAAGGTAGCGACGGAGAGTGTGAAGAAGGGACTATGCATAAACAACAAGAAGACAGAATGCATAGTCGTCAGTAAGAGGATGAGCCCGAAATGCGATCTGAAGGTTGGAAACAGCAGACGCGAAAGTTTAAATATCTGGGAAGCCTCTTGACATAGGACGGTAAGTGCAACACTGAGATCCGTAGACGTATTGGAATGGCCAAGGACACATTCTTGGATGGCAACTGGTCTATCGCAGAAATTGCAACCTACTGCGGGAAAATATCTGCCTCATCTGTCATATATCGAAAGTGTATCACGCATGGCATATAACGGCTTGCATTCTAGAGTCCAGTTCGACTTCCTCTCGAATTCGTTACATTCACTTCTGGCCTAAAACCGTTGGGAATGGTTTCAATTCATCTCTTCTAACCCCCTCCTTCCCCCAAGTTATGGGTTAAATAGTAGGACTTGTATCTGGAAAAATCATTATTATTTTTTTAAATTGTTAATGCAATATTTATTTGCAAAAAATGAAACAACGAAAAATCAAACAATTATTCTTTAAATCCAAAATAAGTTTTTTTTTATTTTTTTTTATTCGGCTTAACAAAGCCGTAAAATCATCACTCAATCAACAATTCCGCCAATATTTGTTTTTATTATGTCACCCAAAGCAAGGCAGTAAAGCCAGTAAGACGTAAGGGCTTACCGAGGGTGAGAGAATATGGGAAAAAGGAAACATTATTAATGAGAGAGAACAATAAAAGAACAGGAATTAAGAAGACAGAATATAACGATTAACATGGCATCTAAATTTCTGAAGATCAAATTTAACTGGAAAGCAAAAAGCCGGAAGAGAGTTCCACAAGCGAGAGAAGAAACTGTTAGCATAGAACTTACGGTTACATCTAGGTATTTCAACTGTAAAATGATGAGACCTTGCCGCCAATCAAGCACTGAGCCTAAATTCATAATGTCTAGATACCACAAAGGGAATTAATATTTATTTTGAAAACACAAAAACCAAGGCCAAAACGGTGGGGGTAGGGGAAATTTGGTCTTCAATCTGTCTTATCTTAAACTGATTCTGTTGCTCTCACGACCGAGCAATTTCTTCTCACTGTGTGAGATTAACAAAAATAATACCTTTTGTCCACCTCGCACAGTATTAGGCCGGGAAAAATCGCTGGCCATTCCATAAATTGATGAGACCTTGCCGCCAATCTAGAATTGCAGTTAAATTCATCAAGTCCAGATATCATCGAGGAAAGTAATATTTATTTTGTTTTAATACAAAAATATGGCACAAGGCTAAAAGCTGGGGATAGGTGAAGGCTGGTCTTCAATCTGTCTTATCTTAAACTTTACTAACCACGATTACTGACTCAAAACATACCACACTATTCCTTACACCAATATTCTTACTTACCATTCTACCATAATACCTCAGAGTCTCTATGAAGTCATAACTAGTTCCCATATGGACAATTTGTTTGGGGGTGAGGATGAAGGGAATAAAAAATAACAACATTTAAAAATGAAACCTTAATAGAACAATTATCATGAAAATATTTATAGATAAGGGACAAGGAAGCGATGTTATGGCAGTAGGAAAGTAATCGCATAATAGTTGTTGTGTCCGATATGCGAAAATTGTTTGGAAATATCTGTTACATTGTAAATAAAAATAAAAGATGCCCCCAGTAAAAAGGAAACAGTTATTAATTCACTCATTGGAGTTCTAAAAAGACAAACATTCCATAAAGAGAAAGTTTCTCTCAAAGGACGCAGTTTAATGTCTTACCCAGGACTTGGATGTAGTTTAACGTCTTACCCAGGACGCACTGCTGGACTTGGATCGACATACACCTGATAATGGCTAGAGGACAAAAGCTGTGATCGTAACACCGAAGATGAAGCCAGTAGTCCGCATACTAATCTTACTTATTATAAAACGCAGATTGTGTGTGTGTGTGTTTGCGTGTGTGTGTCTGTACGTTTATATATTGGATCGGATTTCCTACAATTTTCAACCGATTTCAACAAAACTTCACAGGATTACGTAAAATTACCTTCCGGTGGTTCTGACAGCGCCAAAAATTGGAAAAACATAATTGTTTTTGCACGAAATCAATTTGAAAACACGATTAAGAGGCATTAATGAAAGGGGGACAACTCATATCGAGTTATACTTATTATAAAACCCAGGTTGCTTGTGTGTGTGTGTGTGTGTGTGTGTGTGTGTGTGTGTGTGTGTGTGTGTGTGTGTGTTCGTTTATATATGGGATCGGATTTCCTACATTTTTCAACCGATTTCAACAAAACTTCACTTTTTTTGGCAGGTAGTGTTTCTTATTGTCTTGTACACTTTTTTCCTTATTTTTACATTCAGAATGCTTTAAAAATTCCATTTACAAGACAATTGTTTATAATAAAATTCTATTTAATCGGTAGACTCATAACGATTGAAAACAATGTTTTTGTTTGAATTTGGGTTTGACCAATTCGTAAAAAAAAAAAAAAAAAAATAAAACTAATTAAGACATGCGTGTCCGTCAAGCTTAAACAATAATCTTTGTCAATTTTATTTTTTAGTCTTTATGATGGTCGATACTTGACCTATCTCTTACTGCTACATCCCCGGGCAACACCGGGCTCTACTGCTGGTAATAAATAAAATCTCCTCATTCCAGAAATTCAGTCAGAAGTTTGTTGTTTTTTTTTAAATTGAAAATCACAAATTCAGATGAGGATTACACGTTCTATATTCATTAATCCATTTTTCTATTAATGCAACCATTGCAAAGCAGCTTTATTCACAACGATACAAGATATAGTTGCGGCCACATTGTGGGGAGTCTTGAAAAATGTTTTTGCAACATCTATTTAATGTTGCAGATGTATGGTAGCTGGGTACCTACTACTGCCCATCACTGGGCGTCTCTGCCATATTTATGGCGCGTTTATAGCGGACAATCCCTCAGCAGTCGTGCAATTTTCAATTACAAGGCCTCTGTGTCACATTTCAGCTCGTAGTCCCGCCCCTTCCCATCAATGAGCCTCTCTGGCCAATCTATCGTGAGTTTGTGAGGGTCAGTCACCCAACAGTCTCGCCACATCCAATTACTGAGCCTTTCTTTCACCTTTTTGATGCGTTTATGGAGACCCCCCCCCCGCCCCTGCCAGCAACCTTGCCATTTTCCATCTTTGAGCGGCTCCACCCAATGTATCATGTATTTGTTGCACACCGAGCCGTCCTGCCACATTTATCGAGCACTTTCTCAAATCGATCACCGATCTGTTTCGCCACTTTTCTAATGCATCATTTGTTTCACTACGTCAGATATTCTAAACGCGGATGGGTGTGTGGCACAGGCCTACATTATGATATTTTTGGAGACCCTAGGCTGATAAAATTATGGGGACATCTAAAAGAGAGCCACTCTCTAACGCGCCCCCACACGTCTTGAATATTTTTACCCGTGATATATTTTACATAGCTTGAAGTAAACTTATTGCAAATTCATTAAATAAACTAGAATAGATATTATATTATTATAATTTATTATATATAAAAATTATTATATTTATTATATATAAAAATATTCTTTAAGAAATTTCACTATTTTATCATTTCTTGCAAACCAAATTATTAGGTTGGTGCAAAAATAATGACGTAATAATGTCGTTTTTTGACGTTAAAAATACGTCAAAAAACGACATTATTACGTCATTATTTTTGCACCAACCTAATAGTACACATTTTAATACAACCGTAGTAAAAACAAAAAAAAAATTTTATAACCAGAAACATAAGCAAGTTTGATGACTCGGAAATTACAGTCTACACTAGCCTATAATGCCATCACCGAAGTTAAGCAATGTCAAGCCTCGTCAGTACCTAGATGGGTGACCGCTTGGACTACCAGGTGATGTAAGCTTGGATTTGCGAGAGGTGGAATTTTTAATCGAAGAGCCAAGTTTCAATTACTGTTGGCTTTGTTATATTCAATTACGCGCAATTACCCTTTGGAAAGGTATGAATCCACCTCTCCCCCCCCCCGGTATGGGTTAATTAGTAAGACTTCTATCACTAAACCATTATTACCTCAAAAAATAAACTAAAATTCCATACAAAATATTTCAATTTCGGCATTAAATCACCCACTGAGATTGCTATGCAGCTAAACGAAAACAACAAACCAGTATAACTAGCCTATAGGAAAATCAGTCTGTGGGGTGGCGTAACGGCTATAAGTAAGGAAAATGGAACTGACTAACCAAGTTCGAATTGTGACCTATTTTGTTGTGTTCACCTTTGCACAGATATCATTGGGAAAGGCAATAGTCGATCTCTTCCTCCCGTTTCCCATGCCTTCAGGGTAGACTGGGTTCACTAGCCTCCAGTGGTAACCAGTCGAAGAAAACTCATAATTTCGGACAGTGAAGAACGCAAAAAAAAAAAAAACGACTCCACAACCTCATGACGTCAGGGTCATTTACAAATGTATGTTTGCATCCGACATGAAGATATACATATATAAAAACCCTTTTATCGTCGATCTGTCGTTCCCAGCGCGTCCAAAAGCGTCGTATTCCCGGTGTCGTTACTTGGCGGTGTTAGTGGTCTATACGTTCATCGCATGTAGACGTCAGCATACCGGGAGATCACCAGATTTGATACGGTTGTTTCGCCCACTGGTCGTTTTGATTCTCACTGAAAATTCAGGTGTGGAATTCAATGGGCCGGGATAACTTCTTTGTCTCCACTGAAAACCAATTACAAAGAACAAACTAACCAACTCTGAACAGAGTTTATAAAAAATAGAATCTAAAATCGCATAAAGTATAACAAATTATTAGCCATTTCTAGTTTTCGTAGCGAAATAAGTGGTTTTCATTCTCACACTGTATTCTTCGCTATTTGAGCTTGTGCCTATGTGTGCGTTAGTGGCAGAAGCTAGACGGACACAATGGATAGACCTCGTCATCTTGCCATCCTCTTTGCCCATCTGCCACCGGCTGTGTCCGTCACGTTTATATGAGGAAGTTAGCGTGTCTCTAATATTAATTTGGTGCATATTTTCCGATAATATATTCATGTGACATCCTTTTGTTCAGTTACAGATGGCCCTTTTTAGAATGCAGTCAGTCCGAACCACGAGCCTCAATTTTGTCAACGAAATTATCATTTCAGATAGATAATATTTTGTATAAACATATTAAAAATTCTTCTTTAGAATTTGGAAAATTTCAGAAGAAATCTTTTGTCATATTGCCTTGTAAGCAATTGAGTGGGTTGGCAAAGATCTAGTCTAAATCTTAATGAATTCTAGTTAATTAATTTCAGGTTCGAATCTACCTGGGAGCCTTCTCCGAACTCATTTTATGGCTTTTAATTATTATTTTTAGTCGTTCTTTTTTTCTTTCTTTCTTTCTTTCTTTCTTTCTTTCTTTCTTTCTTTCTTTCTTTATTCTTCTCGACATTTAATTAACTCTCATGGATTTTCATTAATTTTTCATTGGTTATTTCCTGCTTGAAATGTTGATCAGACATTCTTAAGAAAGAAAGAATGAAAGATGGAAATAAAGCAGAAACAAAAGAAAGGAAAAGAAAACAAAAGGAAAGGAAAAGAAAAGAAATATAAAAGAAAATAGAAAGAAAACCGAAAGAAAGTAGAAACAAAATAAGGGACAAAGAAAAATAAAAATAAATATGAACTAAAATATAACGAATGAACGAACGAATGAAAGAAAGAAAGAAAGAAAGAAAGAAAGAAAGAAAAAAGAAAGAAAGAAGAAAGAAAGAAAACAGAAACAAAAAAAGGAAGTGGAAATAAAAAGAAAGAATAAAAAATAAAATAGGGAGAAAGAATATAGAACGAAAAGAAGGGAAAAAAGAAAAATTAAAAAGAGAAATATAAGATACAATAGAAAGAAAGAAAGAGCTTGAAATAAAATTGATAAACAGATAAACAAAATTATGTAAACTAAACAGTCATTTCTTTTCGGTAGTTTGTTCAATGTTAATTTTGTCGATGGCATCTCGCAAATCTCGTAGGTGATCTCGTATAATCTCGTATTCCACATATGGCACACAATAAACACTATACTATCGTAATTTAGTTTTGCTTTTAATGTCCTTTTGGGCATGCGTTTAAATAAACATGCATCAACGGCTGTTTACTTGATATTAAAAATGGGAAAATGCGTTTTATACGGACAAATGAACTTAAAATCATAATTGTATATAGTCTTCTCTATTAATCGAATACAATCTTTTTAATCACTTTACAGTATTGAAATCATAAGTTAAAAAATATTCCAAATCAGTGTGTGTGTGTGTGAGAGAGAGAGAGAGAGAGAGAGATGTTATGTATTTGTCCGTATTTATGTGTGTGAGCGCGTTGATGTGTATTTGGTCGCGAGTTGCAATTAATTAGCAGTTTGTCTTTTCTTTTCATGTTATTTTATTAATTGATTTTTATGAAGCCTTTGACGAGAAATCAGGTAACTGTTATATTTTCACCCAGACGCAAACGTGGATGTGATGTAAAATAAAAAAAATAAAAAAAATCACACCCAAGACTTCCAGTATTGTCTTATCAGAGAAGAACCAAAAAAAAAAAAAAAAAAAAAAAGCATTTTTACATTAGTCATGTTAATGTCCTCATCGCTATCATAATTGCAACATTCTGGCCACTCTGCTGTTCTGCCCACTGGGCTCCATCGGCTGCTTGTTGAACCGGATAACATCCAGATAATTTGAACTGATTTAATCTACGGGGGATAGATTATTTTTGTCCCGCTTTCTAAGTCTAGAGGTATCTCCACTTGTTCTATTTTTTACTATTATTACTAATCAGTTCTATTGCTCGTTCTATTTCCACTGTCCAGGGATTGAATTCACAATTACGAAGTCACAAAATTTACAAGGCAACGTTTTAATCTGGGATAATATTTATTTATTTTTTTTTTTTTTTAAGCATTTCAGCCTAAGCAAGGCCGGAGTGCCACTAGTACACAAAGGGGTTACAGAGAGTGGGAACAAGAGTAAAAAAGAGGCTTGATAGAGGAAAGGATGAAGAGGAGGAAGGGGAATAGATCAAGGCATCTGAAGATGTCGATTGATATTGTATTTGAATAATTGAAGATTATAGTTATCAGGGAAGCAAGTAAGAGGAAGGGAGTTCCACAGACGGGAAGTGCTAGACATGAAGCTATTGGAGTAGAAGAGACGTCTAGATTTAACAGTTTCGACAGTGAAAGGGTGGGACTGAGATGCCAACCTAGTAGCACGCTTAAATTCCTGCCGTTTGGGAACCAGCGAAATTAGCTCGTCGGAGCAGTTACCGTGGAAAAAATTGTAGAAAAGACAGAGAGAAGCGACGGCACGTCTGTGAGAAAGTGACTTTAAACGAGATGCCAGATCAGGATCATTCACATTGCATATCCGTCTCTGGATTTTGTCAAGGACCTTGAGACGAACAGCGGGGGCTTCAGACCATATATGCCAGCATTCCATGCAAGATGCTTTCATCGTTTGAATAATTCGTTTTCTACGGCTTATCAACCCTTTGCAGATTATGTAAAGCTAGAAAAATTATTTTTTTAGATTGTTAGGTGTTATTTTTGTTGGGGGATAATAATGATTTAGTGGCACAAGTCTTACTAATTAACCGATACAATCTTGCTAACCAGCCTTTGAAGCGCCCCAAATGATTTTCTAAGCATAGCTTAGTTGTGGTACAAGGCCGAAAGCGTGAGGCACCCAGTAAGGATCGAACCCGCTCGTAATTGATCTAGCGATACAAGCTTGCTAACCATTACACCACTTTGAAGCGCCTCAAATGATTTTCTAAGGATAGCTTAGTTGTGGCACAAGGCCGAAAGCGTGAGGCACCCAGTGAGGATCGAACTCGCTCGTAATTGATCTAGCGATACAAGCTTGATAACCATTACACCACTTTGAAGCGCCTCAAATGATTTTCTAAGCATAGCTTAGTTGTGGCACAAGGCCGAAAGCGTGAGGCACCCAGTGAGGATCGAACTCGCTCGTAATTGATCTAGCGATACAAGCTTGCTAACCATTACACCACTTTGAAGGGCCCCAAATGATTTTCTAAGCATATCTTAGTTGTGGCACAAGGCCGAAAGCGTGAGGCACCCAGTGAGGATCGAACCCGCTCGTAATTGATCTAGCGATACAAGCTTGCTAACCATTACACCACTTTGAAGCGCCTCAAATGATTTTCTAAGCATAGCTTAGTTGTGGCACAAGGCCGAAAGCGTGAAGCACCCAGTGAGGATCGAACTCGCTCGTAATTGATCTAGCGATACAAGCTTGATAACCATTACACCACTTTGAAGCGCCCCAAATGATTTCCTAAGCATAGCTTAGTTGTGGCACAAGTCCGAAAATATAGTGCGTCCAGTGAGGATCTAAAACACTACTCAGTCGTAATTGATAAGTGATACAAGCTTGCTAATCATTACACCATATCCAAATGATTTTTAAGCTTACCTTACAAGTAGCACAAGAACGAAAGTGTAGTTCATTCAGTGAGGATCGAACTCATTAACTGCTATAGCGATACAAACTTGCTCACCATTACACCATACCGATGTGCCCGAAATATTCTCTAGGCGTAGCTTAGATGTGGCATAAGGCTATAAGTATGTGCTACCTAGTAAGGATCGAACCCACTATTCTGTCTTAATTGATCTAGCGAGACAAACTTGCTAACCATTAAACTACATTGCATGACATTTATATGTATCCATGGGTATTGTTTTTTTTTTGTTTTGTTTTGTTTTTTTGTTTTTTTTTGCTGTTGTTTTGTTTTGTTTTTATTGTCAGTTATTAGGTAAGAGACCTTCTTTTAATTCTACCCACAAACAATCTTTATGATGGATCTTCTTTCTAACAGCCATTTACAGATAGGACCAAGTGCGAATGTGCGAATGTGCGAATGACAGACATCAACTTTCTTCTCGTCGTGTTTATTATGAACATCGGGTGTTCCAATCATACATCAAAAGTGATTAACGAGTCTATCAATCATACCAATGTAGGCGGGTATGTCTGTTGGGTTACGAGAGGTGTGGGGGGGTAGATTTAAAAAAGAAAGAGGGCGGAAATAAACAGTTGGTTCATTAGGATGTATTAGGTTGGAACAAAAGTCTGTTTCGCTTTTCAATAGGTGACGTTTCAACACGTGATTTCGTTTCACACGTGACTAAACTTCATAACATATTTCTATAGAATTAATGAATTTAATTTTAATCCAACATTTTATAAAAACCTTGCTGATCTATGACTCTTATTTATATGCCGTGTCCGCTCAGGACGTAGGCAATCGCGGCGCTCCACAATTTTCTATCTCTTGTAGCTATAAATAAATTCTGCCTTTTCGTTATCTCCAAGCTCTGTTCCGCTCATCCATGTTCTGGGTATGGCGATAAACTACATCCGCGTACTGGGTAAGACGATAAACTACATCCAACAACAAGGCTTCTAATCAGGAGCTTTTGAGGAGCGTGGAACCACCTCTTAATTGCTGGTGTTCCCAGGTCCACCCTGGCCCGGGGTGGTAGCACCTGTTAGGGTCCCAGCTATGGGCAAATAGTTAACTACAAACTGGGGTCAAAACACCATGAAAGTGTAAAAATAGCTTTTAATACCAGCAATACGTTTTTGGAAAAGAATATTACCAGCAATGAATTTTCGAAGAAAAAAATTACCAGCAATACATTTTCGAGAAAAAATATTACCAGCAATGAATTCTTGAAGAAAAAATTATTACTAGCAATGCATTATTACCAGCAATACATTTTCGAAAAAAAATATTACCAGCAATACATTTCTGAAAAAAATATATTACCAGCAAGACATTTTTGAAAAAAATATATATTGCCAGCAATACATTTTTGGAAAAAAATAAATAGCCAGCAAGACATTTTTGAAAAAAATATATTGCCAGCAATACATTTTTGAAAAAAAATATATTGCCAGCAATACATTTTTGGAAAAAAATATATTACCAGCAAGACATTTTTGGAAAAAAATATATTACCAGCAATACATTTTTGAAGAAAAAATTATAAAAAGGAAATACGAAATCAATAGAGCAGACGATAAATAAAAAATTCATACATTTTTTGTTCATTTATTAGTTTACTTTCATTACATTAAATGAATATTTGATATGTTTATATTTATATAATTATAGAATATATATATAAATTATATATAATATATAGTCATTATACAATTTCAAAAAGTCATTACAAAAATATTAGAAATAGTAACTAAATTTTTGTATTTGATTGGTGCATAATTATCAGGCATTTTTGTAGGCAAATGATTTGTTAATAAAAATTGTTGTTTGTTTACTTCTCTTAATAAAAATATTATTTTATATTCAGGTTATAAAAATGCGTGTCGATCGATAATCATACGGCCCGGAAAAAATATTACCAGTAAAGCATTTATAAAAAACAAAACATTACCAGCAAAACATTTGTGAACAAAAATATTACCAGCAATAAAAATCTTGTCGGCATTAAATAACCCATTGAGGTTGATATACCGTAAAACAAAACAAACCATTTTCTCGTCATGTTATCTGTTGTTCTATGTCCCTGTTTGCCTTCCTGTGAGTATCAGATTTTCCAAGCCTTTTTCCTCATTATGTGCCCAAGAAATTTCAAGGGTCTCTTTCTGATGATAAATATAAGTGAAATATTTTGTCTTAATTATCTCTAAAATTTGCTAGGTAGGTTATGCATTGTTTTC
>OZ010586.1:33434838-33437338 GCA_963932145.1 Acanthosepion lycidas
CATGGCACATAACTGACTGATAGCAGTTGTAATGGAAGACATTCTTAAGGACAGGACAGACCGGGTTCTATAGCCTTGGATGGCTACTGGTCTACCACAACAAGAAATGGCAACGTATTGCGGGAAAAAATCTGCTTCGTCAGTCATGTATACTGACTGATAGCAGTTGTAAAGGAAAACGTTCTTAAGAACAGGACAGACCGGGTTCTATAGCCTTGGGTGGC
Source organism: Acanthosepion lycidas (assembly GCA_963932145.1). NCBI lineage: Eukaryota > Metazoa > Mollusca > Cephalopoda > Sepiida > Sepiidae > Acanthosepion > Acanthosepion lycidas. The sequence continues at coordinate 33,435,063 of OZ010586.1, forward strand.
AACTGGTCAACCACAGAAAGAAATGGCAACCTACTGCGGGAAAAAATCTGCCTCGTCAGTCATGTATCGAAAGGTACATGATCGGCTAAGCGTGTATCAAGCATGACACACAACTGACTGATATCAGTTGTAAAGGACGGCATTCTTAACGATGATTATTGAAAGTTTTGAAAAATAAGAGATGAAAATGTAAGCGGGAAAAATGATGAAATAACACTGTAAAAAAAACCTGAATGCGGCTTATAGACAAATAGTTAATTAGACAAAGACAGACTCCCATAGATGAACAAAGTGAGATAGAAAAATGTGTACTGACTGAGGTAGTAAAGGAAAAAGAAAAAGGTCAGATTTATAAGGAATGAGAAATGTACAATGAGAATAAAGAATGATAAACCAATGGTTTATTGTAAAAGAAAAAGAAGAAAAAAATCAAGGACGAAAGATAGATATCTAATAGTAAGTCTATGTAAGAATGATTTACACAAGAATGTTTCCCAACGCCCCGCGAGATAAGCGCTCCCCGTCTTGGCGAAGCAATAAAAGAAACATTTGCAAATACTGCCATTACTACTCTTCTTAATATTCCCCTAAATGTGCGCATGCGCGTGCCAGGTGTGTTTCGCCAGCCGCCAACAAACGGAGGCACGTTGGCAGCTTCTCGATTTTACATTCGCCACGAAATTCCACTGGATTATCTGAATTTACACGTGTAGGAGTACACGGACATACTCTTTGAATAATCCTGCCTGAGACTCTTGTGGTATTTATCAGAAATCTCCAAATGAAGATTGGTTCCCAAAAGAATTAGTCTAAAACAGTCACTTCTTAAATTTCCCGTCTATGATTACATAGACGGGTCAATGTCTCGATACCCTAACATATAAATATATTTTATTGTTTCATAGTGAGCTTTATCTCAGCTGAGAGCTACTTAAACCTGACCTTGTACCGATTAAATAAGGCGAAACTATGAATAGTTTCTTGTTAATGAGCGGGAATCTTCTTCTTCTTCTTCTTCTTCTTCTTCTTCTTCTTCTCCTCCTCCTCCTCCTTCTTCTTCTTCTTCTTCTTCTTCTTCTTCTTCTATGTCACTTCCGGACATGGACGATGATGGGTCGCTGCAACCTCCTATCTACTGTCGTCCTTAGCAACACTTGCCCATCCCTTCCATCACCACCCCGTTTATATTAGCTCGTAAAGTTGGTGGCTCGCTGCCTTTCCATTGTATCTTTTACCTTCAATATGTACTGTCAGTGTCAAATTCTCCAACCCTTCCTTCCTCATTATTCGTCCAAGAGATTTCAGATGCCAGCGAGAAACTACATTTTAGGAAATCTTTCATGATAATGTTCCCATTGGCAGTATTTCCATTTTTTATTTTTTTTTATTTTTTTTTTTTTGGTCTCAGATATTGTAACAATATTTCTGGGTATAATATTATTTCTTCATTTTTCAAAAAGAACGAATAGACGCTGGAGTTCTGCGTCAAGCGAAGCTACGTTTAGTCAATAAGAAAAGCCATTTACTAAAACGTGAAAGTTAACGTGCTTGTATTGAGAACCAATTCGCTTGTACCTGCTCCTTGATTGTTGATCTTTTGTCAGACTTAGTTACCATGCCTATATTAGATATTTGTTCGACTACCTTTCTCAACATGGTTATAATTATGGGGCACTCGTTAAGAAATCCAGCATTAGGAGACAAAGAAATTAAATATCCCTCTATAACAAGTATCTTTATCAGGGTACTCTATGTTTGCGGCTGGTAGCATGTCACCCACTACTATCTGACGCATTATCGAGTCATCGGCAACTAGAACCCATCCCCCACCTTGTGGACAGAGTAGCTCCACACATTATTAAAACAAGACCTATCAAATGCCGGATGAACCTTCTTAACAGTGTAAATGGTCATCTAGCACAATGGAGTAGACTGGTCACCACAACTATGCATACAGTCAGTGCGTCGATATCATGGCATCGCTAGGCGCAGGGTTTCCCAGACTGAAGTCAACGGCTATTGGGGTGTCCCCCGGATGGAATCAACGGCTACATCTCGGTGACCAAAGTGAGCATTCAAGATACTGGATATCAGCTGTAGTTTGACCTGGGAAGGGACAGTTTGGTTGGTTCGTTTTCTATGGCTTATCAACACTTTAGAGGTTATTTCAGGCCTGAAAATATTTTATTGATTGTAGGAATATTTTAATTCAATAATGCTTTAGTGATACAAATCTTACCATGAAAGAAGAGGTGGATACTTTTCCCAAGGATATT
>OZ010586.1:33442338-33497338 GCA_963932145.1 Acanthosepion lycidas
GTCAACTTGGGCGTCACATCCAGATACTTGGGATTACCCTCACTTGGAAACAATTAGAACGAATTAGGTTACCCGATATGAAGATATTTCTAAATGGGCCTCACACCCGCTAAGGTTATGCGCTTTTTTTTCATCAACACCAGCCAGTATATCACGCATACTTGACTAGGGTGCTTGTGCCTGACATACCTTTATCAGAGTGGATATCATGATAGCTATATTGAGCAACGTATATTGTATACGCCACCATCACTTTTTTGCCATGCGAACTCTCTTTCATTACTACTACTACTACTACTACTACTATTAATAATAATAATAATAATAATAATAATACAATTATAATAATGGGAAAAGTGACACTGAAAAAGGAAGAGGCAATGGAATAACGAAAGATGTCTTCCAAAAGCTAAGCCAAGTATTAAGAAACAGAAAAAAATCATTCAAAACAAAGAAATGAGAACTAAACTGTTAAGTAATATCACCCCTACTATATAGCCGTGAATGCAGGACAATCTTCTCGCAGATGAAGAAGAAACTTGAAGCAACAGAAATCCAATCCTACGGAAGGATACTAAGAATAGCATGGACACAACATGTGAGCAACGACGAGGTTTTAGAGAAAATGGAAACAAAAACGATACTTATACTTAACACCAGGAAGAGACATTTGACATTTGTAGGGCATATAATGAGGAAAGAAAGCTTGAAAAATTTAATGCCCACAGGGAAGATTGAGGCAAGATAGACAGAGGAAAACAACGCATAATCAGCCTCGAGAGTTTGAATAAATGGGTGGCGGAGCAAGGTTTAGAAGAGACAAAGAAAAGACAAAATTTATTAAGAGCTGCAAAGGACAGGAAATTGTGGAGAGCCATGATCACTAGCGTCCGGAAAGGACTCGACAAATAGAAGAAGAAAAAATCAAGTGGATGTGCTGTTCTAATGAGAACACATGCTAATGACCAACGCGACTTAAATATTTCGTTATATAACACTAGCAGGCTTCGCCAGCTCGTTATCGCTTCGCACAGGTATAGTCACTACTTGAAATCTTTGAAACAAAAATTTTAAATGAACATTTCATTCATTAATTGGCTTGTTATAGTTAAGGAAAGTTTTACAAATAGATGCCGACTTGTTGAAGGCCAAGTAAGAAGCACATTTCAAACACTTTTCTGTACTATATAAGACAATATTCCTATACAGAATATTTTTTATATAACAATCAAAACAATCCTCAAATAAATGAACAGTAATGAAGGACAGTTAATTAATGAAATAAACTTTTTTGAAGATTAATATGCAAATTAGTTAAACGTGAAGAGTGATATTGCCTAGAAGTAGATAATATATACAGGTATCGAGCTTTTAACGTTTATTTATCATTTCTCAGGTGCGTCTCTGTCTTTGGGCAGAGTGTAACAGAGGAAAAGTATTATGGCCAGCCGTGAGGGACAGCAGCACGAGGCCGCGCTCGCTCATTACACTAGAGAGAAAGATCGGTGCACACACCGAGGCCAGCGCGATCGGCGGTTGCGGGAACTGCGGACAATTTTTGTTCCTAGCCCGGGTGTATGCGCTAGGGCTTCCCACATTAAATCGACCTTGTCGCATAACCTGATCTCGTGGGTGGATGAGTGAGTAAATACAAATCTCTCAATTGCGTCTCTGTCTTTGAGCAGAGTGCGCTCAGGGACGACTTTGTCAAAGGACAGAGTCGCAACTGAGGAAAATTATAGAAAGGTGCCCGGCCCTGGGGAATAACTGTTCGTGGCCGTGCCCTCTCATTGAGAGATTGGCTCTCACAAAAAGACAGAAAAGAGTAGCTTGAGAAATTTTTGTTCCTAGCCCGGGTGTACGCGCTCGGGTCACCAGCTTAAGAATAGAGTAAATGCCGTGTATAAATTACTATAAAGTAGAGCTGAATTGAGCTCCAATTTCGCATTTATTCATATAGATTCCATAATCTTAGTTTTACTTAATTACCTATTATGTTTCTCTAACTTTTCAAATTTGAATGTATTAATAATTCTATTTTCCCATTTTTACACTATATTAATTTTATCTAATAAATTGTCCCCTGTTCTGTCACCCATGAAATAAAAATAATTATTTGTACGGAAAATAAGGATCTACGTACATCAAATCGTGTTTAAATTAAGTGGCAGCAGAAGAATTATCGTTGAACTTTTAAAAGGTAAGCTTAGACATTAATTCAATACTTAAATGCAGCGATCAATTTTGAGTTCTGTAGTTTATTGGTGCCTATCGCATCTATTCCTCTCTAGAATACCGACCATTTTAAGCACATTTTAAGCACATTTTAAGCACATTTTAAGCATTTTAGACAAATTTTAAGCTAGTTTAAAATTATACCTAGCTTAAATTTTTATTCCAGCTGCAATTTTGGATACAAAAGGAAAATAAGAGTTACTCCCCTTGAATCATGAAAGCAACGATAATAGCTATTAGGTCGGTGCAAAATTAATGTCGTTTTCTCACATATGTTACTATGTGAGAAAACGATATTATTTTTGCACCAACCTAATAGTATAATGTATTAATTTATAGCTTTAACCTCGCATAATCTGGCAACCTTGAATCTGAACTCAACGAAAATCGTTCCCTGCACCTGACTTTTCTAGTGCTTTTGAGTGAGCTATGAATCATTGAAATCGGACCAGTGAGAGCGAAGGAGTTGCTTGGACGCACACACATGCACAAACACACATATACCGTACTTTATATGTAAGATTACATTTGATTTTAATCTAATACTTCGCCAGTAACATTCGGCCAGTGTGTGATGCACGGTCTCGTACGCTGGTGTACGACATCTGTGAGACTGCCCAACTCCTCACTCTGGAGCGGCTGCTTATACCAAAAACCAGATGCAGTTGTAATGTCACGTGCTTCTGCTGGACTTTGCTTCTTTGATTGTCTAAACACGGGGTTTTGGCTGTTTCAACCAGAATAATGTGAATTCTAAAGGTCCTCCTTGCTTACTCAGCTCTATTCCAAATTTTAATCAATAAAAATTATTTCGACCATTTCCACTGTCTGCTAATGACCCAGTTCCAATGGGTACAGCTTCTGTCCTAGATCAGGTTTCACCATCAGTAAACAAAAATGCTCTGATCTAATTTCGCTGTTCAAATCCACTCCAATTTCACTAAAAAATATACGTGTGTGTCTGTATGTGTTTCTCAGACTCTCTCTGTCACAAGAATACAAATAATAATAATAATAATAATAATAATAATAACAATGTAAGAATACAAATAATACAAATAATAATAATGACAATGTAAGGATATAAATAATAATAATAATAATAATAATAATAATAATAATAATAATAATAAAGACTAATGAGTGGAGTCCTGGAATATTGGGGAAATTTGCTGTCACTTGATCTTCAGTGAAATCTACCAGTTGTTGTTAATGCGAAAACCCGAGTGAAAATATAATGCGTAATGAAGATGCTGTTGGAAACAGCAACAACAACAACAACAATAATAATAATAATAAACAGAGAAAAAAAACATGAAAGCATGCGTAAGACTCCAACAGATTCTTGATGAAATATACGTAACCTGGAGGACGTAAGTTTCACCTCAACGAAACTTACTTTCAGGAAGGTGAAGGTGAAGACAAGATATTCATTAATAACTTGAATTATTCATTGAGTCTTGTTTGTTCGCCTGGTGGGGGAGGGAAGCCTTGTGACTTTGCATTCGGCCTCTTTATCACTTCTCACCTCGAACATACAAAAGTGAATTCCATTTTCAAAGCCAAATACACGTCGCATTTTGTTATTGCCAATTTCCAGTTTGGCGCGAACAGAAAAAAAAACACTCGTCTGCATTTATCATCGTAAAATATTTCGCTCAGTTTCATTTTCATAAGTATCATAAACATCGTCATCATCATCATCATTATCCTTTTAATAAAAGAATTATAATAATAATAATAATATTTATTTATTTATTATTATTATTATTATTATTATTATTATTATTATTATTATTTGAATCTGCTAGTTTGTTTTACAATCTGCCTTCAAGTTTCAACCAGAAACATCAAGAAGCTGCAAGTAAAAAGATGATGAGTGTAGGTAGAATTGGTTCGATATGTAGTTGACATTCACGGCATCATTTTTTAATTGTTTGATACCATTAAAAAGTACTTTTAAAATTTTCATTAAATTGTGTATGTGCATGTATAGATAAAACTTACATTATTATTATTATTATTATTATTATTATTATTATTATTATTATTATTATTATTTGCGTATGTTATGTTTCCTGCTTTGTATTATGTAGAGCCGGGTCCAAACTATACTCCTTAGTCCCTATAGGAAAATTATCATTTAATTGATCGCATTTTTCTTAGTATATGGGATCCTCCTAGTAAGACAATTTTTTGGGCAACTTATATGTTGATGTTAGCTGGGACACTGTTAACAAAATTGTCCATTCCTTTTCTCATGAGACCCAGAGCTCTGATTACTATTGGTACAGTCTCAGTCTTCATTCCCCACATCATGTTAATCTCGATTTCTAGGTCCTTGTATTTGGATAATTTCTCGATAATTTTCACGGAAGTGTTTCTCTCAAATGGTACTGCTATGTCAATAAACATACACTTCCTGAATTTCTTGTCTTTTATGATAATATCAAGTCTGTTGACTTTTATTTCACTGTCAGTTTGAATTGACATGTCCCAAAGGATAGTTACATCATTATTTTCGGTAACTGTGCCTGGTTAGTGTTCATACCATCTCTCAGTGGTTTCGATTTTGTGCTTATTATTATTATTATTATGACAAGGATATACAAGGCATCGTATTCAATGTGCACGATATGGTTACAGGTTATTATCATTATTATTATTATTAAGGATGAGAACATCACGGCAACAAGGTTACGCTGGTGTGGAAATAAACGAAGTACAATATATCAATCACGACAGCCAGTCTGATAAGGATATACAGAGCACATGCATCACAGCCAAATGTGAACAATACGGTTATAGATCTTTATTATTATTATTATCTTTCGCGTCGAGATCTTACATTATAGGTGGGCACCAATTAATTAAGAAATAAAAAAATGTTATTAAAGGAAGAAAGAAAGAAATACTTAGAAGAAAGAAAGAAAGATTTAAAAAGAGTAAAGAAAGAAAGAAAGAAAGAAAGAAAGGATTGGGAAATATTAAGAAAGAAAAAGAAAGAAAAATGTGTATGGAAATAGAAAGAAAGAAAGAAAGAAAGGGAAATATTAAGAAAGAAAAAAGAAAGATTAAAGAAACATTTAGAAAGAGAGAAAGAAACAAACAAACAAACAGTAAGCACTTATTAAGAAATAAATCAATCGCGGAGAGATGGAAAAACCACCGAGTCATTCTGTCGACAGGATAATTCCGTGGTGTCGGTTGAACAACGGTTATCGTGTTCACTACCGTTTACGATATATAAACAGTCGCATATATAAACAAATACTATAGCATAGTAATTAATTCTTCTTCATAATAATAATAATAATAAATGGTGTTGGTGGTAGTGGTGATGGTGTTGACAGTGGTGCTTATTGTACTTATAGTTTTTACTTATTGTACTTTTATAGTTTTTAATAGTTATAACCATAAAGATTCATCTGGCGAAACTATCATCAGGAGGCTGAATACATATGACCCTAGCTTCCTCTAATTTTTTCTTCCTCTAAGAAGTTTGGACGTTGACTTATTTTCGTAATACGTGTTAGAATTACTTACATGTTCTTATTTACGTAGCTGTTAAGTGGAAGGTCAATTGGATTCAACATTCTTGGCAACCGACCTTTCTGAAACAAATCCTGGGTTTTCACCAATCACACCAACAGCCGCTTTCAACTATTTTTGCATCATTTCGTTATTTTTATTTCTTATTTTTTTAAATAAACATTTTTAAAATAGCAACTTTAATTTTTTTCTACAATATTTAGTCAAAAAATGACGACCATATTTAATTAATTTTGGAATTGCATTATTTAAATTTTCAGCATGTGTAATCTTTTTTTTTTTGTTTAACCAAATACAATTAACTCTGTTGTCGCATTAAAGAAAGAATTTAACTTTTTAAATCATTAAAAGTCAAGTAACCTCGTCAGTTTTTATTCTCACCACTGTAACAAAACAAAATCGGGAATGGTTATAGGTTTATATTTAAGCTCACTAAGAATCTACAGCCCACAATGTTTACCCAAAGAAGAAATATACATAGAAAACGCGTTAAAGAACGTCCTATATCCTTATTATTTCATACAGAGTGCTAAGAGAAAAGACATACAGAATACACGGCCACAAAAAGATAACATTATTAATAACAATAAACTTGAAAAAAAAAACAAGTAGATAAATTACCTAATAACTGCACTATCGAAAACAATCTATCTAATCTAAACAACATCGAAATAATACAGTTCACTTATGTGCCATGCGTGATACACGTTTAGACAATCATGTATCTTTCGATACATGACTGACGAGGCAGATTTTTTCCCGCAGTAGGTTGCCATTTCTTTCTGCAGTAGACCAGTTGCCATCCAAAGCTATAGAACCCGGTCTCTCCTGATATTTATCTATAGCCGGGGAGAAGAGAAGAAGAGGATTCATACCTTTCCTAAGGGTATTAGCACGTCAGTCAGTTATGTGCTATGCGTGATACACGCTTAGGCGATCATGTATCTTTCGATACATGACTGACGAGGCAGATTTTTTTCCCCGATGTAGATTGCCATTTCTTTCTGCGATAGACCAGTTGCCATCCAAGGCTATAGAACCCGGTCTGTCCTGCTATTTACCCATAGCTGGGGGAGGCGGGAGAAGAAGAGGATTCATACCTTTCCCAAGGGTATTGGTTATATTTACAGCCTGAATAATCTAGCATATTTAGCCTGATTTCCCACAGTAGCTAATGATATATTCCGTTATTATGTTGTTAAGAAGGTGGATGTTCGCTTATTGGTGTCGAATAATGCCCCCTGTTTACATAAAAGAATATTACCTGTCTTCAAATAGGGAGAATCAGGATGCGTAAACGATAAATATATACTTTCATATTATGTTTATTATTTTAGAATAAATATTTGCAATCTTCTTTCTTTTATTTTTATTATTAAAAATTAAATTTTGTCATTAAATGACTTATAAGGAGTTGATATACTACCAAAAAACAAACAAACAAGCAATGTCACTCAATAACCCTCTACTTTGAGTGACCCTTGGGCCTTGCATTGATCGAACTATCAGTAAATTTTTTTAAAAACTATTGTTCACACGTAGCAGTTAAGAATAAATTTGGAGTGTATTCACATGACTTAGTTTTTGCACAATAGTAGCATTTGTATCTTATATATAAAATACTGTGTATGTGTGTGTGTTTTTGCGTGTGTGTGTTTCCAAGCAACTCCTTCGCTCCCACTGGTACGATTTCAATGATTCATGGCTCATTCAAAAGCCCTAGAAAAGTTAGGCACAGGGAACGATTTTCGTTGAGCTCTGTTTCAGGTTGCCAGATTATGCGAGGTTAAAAATATTTATGAATACCTTATACTAGCTATTATCGTTTCTTTCATGATCCAAGAGGTGTAACTTTTATTTTCCTTTTGTATCCAAAATTACAGTGCACGTTTTATTATAAACTAGTTTAAAATGCTCCCTATCGGGCGGCATTAAACTAGCTCCTATGAAGGACTCTTCGTTTGGCCATCATCACAATACCTAGGGAGGAGTAGATGAGATAGGCATCAATAAACGACAGAAAAACTCAAAATTGATCGCTGCATTTAAGTATTGAATTAAAGTTTTCGCTTACCTTTCAAAAGTTCAACGATAATTCTTCTGCTGCCACTTAATTTAAAGACAATTTGATGTACGTAGATCCTTATTTTCCGTACAAACAATTATTTTATTTCATGGGTGATAGAACAGGGGCAATTTATAAGATAAAATTAATATAGTGTAAAGATGGGAAAATAGAAATCAGAATTCAACATTTGAAGAGTTAAAAAACATAATAGCTAATTAAGTATACCGATATTATGGAATCTATGTGAATAAATGCGAAATTGGAGCTAAATTCTCCCTCGAATTCTGAGATTAAAAAGCCCCAGCTCTACTTTATAGTAATTTGGTATTTAGTCGACCCCAACGAAGTCGCGTTGTGACACAAGATAGGTTTAATGTGGGGAGCCCGAGCGCGTACACCAGGTCTACAAACAAAATTCTCCGTCGGTTACACTGGCCTCGATATGAGCACTGATACCTTTCTCTGGTGCAATGACGTGGCGCGGCCTCGGGCAGCTGTTCCTCATGGCTGGGCACCTCTTAGTATAATTTTCTTCAGTTGCGACTCTGTTCTTCGACGGAGTGTACTCTGCCCGAAGACATAAACGCAACAGAGAGATGATAAAGAAAACGTGCTACAAACTACTTTACAGTAATTTTTGCATATTGATTTTTTAAAAAAAAAGTTTATTTCATTAATAAACTGTCCTTCATTACTGTTCTTTTATTCGAGGATTGTTTTGATTTTCATATCAAAAATAGTTCTGTTTAAGAATATCGTCTTATATAGTGCAGAAAAGTGTTTGAAATTTGCATTTTACTTGGCCTTCAACAAGTTGGCATCTATCTGTAAAACTTCCCTTAACTATAACAAACCAATTAATGAATGAAATGTTCATTTAAAGTTTTTGTTTCAAATATTTCAAGTAGTGAATATATCTTACTTTGCGAAGCGATAGCGAGCGGGCGAAACCTGCTAATGTCTAATATTGTGGCCAACAGTAAAGAATTCTGTCGGACGTCTAATTCTCTTGTGATTGCTTCACTTACATTTAAAGTGCAAGTTACATTCTGCACGCACGTAGAAAGGTGGTTAAAAGGCGTTAGGAGATAAATCAAAACGCCAAATAAACAGAGAACATTATTCAGAGTCTAGCCACGAATAAATATATGTATATATAGAGGGAAACGCAAAGAATCTACTGAATAAATCAAAATCCTCTTTACAAGTTGTCGAATATACTAACATTAGTAACAACCCGCAATTTCTTACAGTCTTTTTACTTTGTCTGCCTTTAAATTTAATTTCATTAGATGGGATACGACAGAAACACAGTCAGGATCTGAAGGTTATTCACATCTGTACTCGGAGTAGTTTCGCCCATTACCGCAAGTTGCTACAAAACCAAAAAATTAACCTAAAATCTAGTCATGTTCTTAAATAGCCTCCTCAGATCGAGTCTCTCATATAAATGTTATGAATAGCAACAAACGCATTCAGAAATGTTTAATCAGCCATATAGTGTTTCCGGCACCCGCTCGCATCCGAACATCGGAGTCGTCACCCTCTCTCTTTATTCTGTTTCTCTCCCCCTGGTGACGGTGGCGAAGATGGCCGTAAAACAAAGATAGTTTGACTAGGCGATTCGCGCAAATTTGGTTTTGGTGGACAACCCTGCGCGACGGAGAAGATCACACACTTGACCAGAAGCGCCTCCCTCGCGCTTCAAAGAGGATTGAGACAGGCTGGTTGCATCGGGCTGTCGGGTGCTCGGTCTGTAAAGGTCCGCCTTGGTTACACCAGTCCGACTGGCGCTGCACTCTTCCGCCGGTTAGGTCGTTGAGATTGTGTAGATCTTTGCCTATTCCGCCCCTAGGGTCATCAGGGGTTGGACGCGTTCAGTCGGGTCCTTCCTCTTTGACCTTACCGCCACGGGTGGCCCTACAAGATTTGGAACTCCAGGCGGATTCGCTATTGGGATTACTGACCAGGTTTGATGTTGCTTAACTTCGGTGATCATATGGAAACCAGTGTTTCATTGTGATGTGGCTGTAAACAAAAATCTAGTAAGTTCAGTGTTCCTTACATCTGTGGATAAGCTTCGTAAAAAAACAGCACATCATCGATCAATGGTTATAAAGTAATCTCACAGACTGCAATGAGTGCTCTACACTTGAAGCCTTATGTCAGACTAAGTTAGAATTATTAAATACCTATATGATTTCCACATGATTTTTTGAAATTTTATTTTGAATTTCACTTCAGTTTTTATAAAAATGGCTTGAAGTGAATGAACATTGTAGGTGTTAGTGAGGACCATCCTTATTCAAACCTTGTGGATTGGTGCTACAGAATCACAAAGAACTGCACCAAAAAACAGAAACCATATCACCTGAGGACTTTCAACAGCAGCAAGAACTAAAATGAATATCATATGTAACTCAAAGAGAAAATAATGCCATAATGAAAATGTTGACATTCCACATGACATCAAACAAAAAGTTAGGAAGGAAATCCCCATCAGTACTAGAAAGATTGAGAAACTTATTTTCATAAAACATTGTTTTAATAGAAAGATTTCCATATAAAATGGCCTTACAGAAGTTGGAACTCCAGGCGGCTTCGCTCTTGGGATTACTGGGACAAGTAAGCCCTATACGATGACAAGGAACGACTATATATATTTACACTTTATTTTGTAGTGAACAGTTTGTCATCAAATGTACCAGTTTGACTTAATTATTACTTTAATGACACTAATAGAAATGAATGCAACCACTTTCTCAGATCAATGGTTCAAAAAATGGCTTTGAGCTAATGAAATATGTAGGTAAGAGAAGACTACCCTCATTCGAACCTCGTGGGCTGGTGCTACAGAATCACAGACAAAGAACTGTATCAAATAACAGAAACCACATCACTTGAGGTCTTTCAACAGCAGCAACAACTAAAATGGATATCCCATGTAACTCGAAGAGAAAATAATTGCATAATCAAGATGTTGACATTCCACACTGTCCCAAACAAAAGGTTAGGAAGAAAACCCCTATCAATACTGGAAAGAACGATAACACCTACTGGACTTGAGGAATCCATTTTCCTGGATAATTGCTTTAACAGAAAGATTTGATAGATTTCACCCCATAGTAGTACTGGTTGCTCGGTCATTCAATGCCTGATATTTCCTTATAAGGAAACGGCTAATATTAATATTACCATATATATATATATATATATATATATATATATATATATATATATATATATATATATATATATAACACTTTGGTACATCAACAATAAGTCCGTGGCCGAATGATGGAGAAAGCTTATTTTGTCCTTTTCTTTCGTTTTTTTTCTTTCTTTCTACTCTTTACGCCATTGAACTTTTCTTTATTAGCTGCCTTTCTTTTTTTTTCTTTTTTATCCTTTTCTCTTTTTTCGTCTGTAGCTTTTTCTTTCTAAATCTCTTTTCGTTTTCCTTCTTTCTGATTTTTAAACTTGGATTCTAGAGAATGAAGCATGTTGGTGTTAGCGAAGACCATCCTTATTCGAATCTCGTGGGCTGGCGCTACAGAATCACAAGCAAAAAACTGTATCAAATAACAGAAACGACATCCCTTGGAGACTTTCAACAGTAGCAACAACTAAAATGGATAGCACACTTAACTCGAAGAGAAAATAATTACATAATCAAGATGTTGACATTCCCTATCACTTCAGATAAAAGCATTCCTGGGCATGACAATAAAGTACATCCGGAAGCAAGGCCTCCGATCGGGAGACAGGGGGGTTTGACAAAAGCGTAGAACCACACTTTAATTACAGTTATCCCCAGGTCCACTTGACTCGGAGTAGCACCTGTTACGGTCCCAGCTATAAACAACTAGTTTTTATAGTATAAATACCAGCAATACATTTTTATATAAAAAAATTACCAACAATACCTATTTGTAGTGAAATTACCGACAATACGTCTTTATAGTAAAGTTACCAAAAATACATTTTATCAATAGTTGAAGTTGTACAGTTGCGTCAAAATATTTAGATTTCAGCATTAAATAACTCATAGCGGTTGATATGCTAAACAAATTCAACCAAACCAACCAACCTATTTTCCTGAAAAATTGCTTTAATAGAAACATTTTATAAATTTCAATCGATAATCATACTGACTGCTCGGTCAATGAACGCTGAATGTTTCCTTATAAGGAAACGGCTAATATTGCCATTACCATTCGTTCTTATGGTTAGAGGCTTCGAACGATAAATCGACGATTCGAGTTTGAGATCGTTACATTCAATTTCGCACAAACAGCCTTTGGAAAGATATGAATCCCACCCAGTTATAAGAAATAACAGGCCAAACTGGTATCTCTAGCCGTGGTTGTCAACCAGTATAAGAAAAGGTTAACTCTGAATTAAAAACCATATGTAGCGTTGGTTGGGCCCATACTTGAACTGTGACTTAGGTCTGCTCCGTACAGTTGCATTATAAAACCACAGGTCGTTCTGTGGATGTTGAAGAAACAGGAAAGGGTCTGTGTAGATGCGCATGCTTGGAAACAAGCAGTCATACTGAAGATGAGAAATCACATTGATTCGAAACAGCTTTGATACTGACCTTAAAAATGGAAATTTTCATGGAATACATTGGAATATTTTTGGATAGTGGCTGAATCTATGACAGTTTCTATATATATAAAAAAAAAAAAAGATTATGCAAAGTTCGTAAAACAATAAAACCCTAATATTATCCATACTCGTTGAGAGAGGTTCCTGCATCAAAAATCATTATTACTGAAATCAAAAATCATTATTACTTAAATGAAAAATAGTAATAGACGAAGACTTAAGGCAACAGAAATATGGTTCTACAGAAGGATGCTGAGAATAACATGGACTGATGCGAGCAACGTCGAAGTTTTAGAGAAAATCGAAACAAGAAAGACACTTATACTTTAAATCAAAAAGAAATTTAAAATTTCTCTGGCGCATAATGAAGAAAGAGGGCTTGGAAAATCCAGTGCTCACAGGATATATTGAAGGCAAGAGGGAGAAAAGAAAACAGTGCATGACCTACCTAACGAGCTTGCGTAAATGGTTGGCAGAACAGGGATCAGAAGAAACAAGAAAATAACCCAATATACAAAGCGCTACAAAGGACAGGAAATTGTGGAGAACCATAATCATCCACATCCTGAAGGAACCCGGCACATAGAAGAAGAAGAATAGACGAAGCTGTTAAAATGGTTAATTATAATTATAATGAGAGGGGCGCTAACAAAAAAAAAAAAAAAAGACTCTATGCAACCTAGAAAACCTTCCAAACAATTCTAAATTTTTATCAGATTTTAGGTGTGTCAGGCTGAAAAATTTTCACCAACCCCCTTCACAACACAAGCAATACTATGAAAAACTGATTTCGCCAAATTTGCATATATAGAGAGATTCCGAGTGCAAGTGCTTAAATTTGCATGCAGAAGTCAGAGAACGATTAAAAGGTAAGTTGCTCTGTCGTATACCGAAACTTCAGAAAGAGTTATCTGCTGTTCTTAAACAAAACCCCGAAATGTTTGTTCTTTCCTGCCTGCCATCTGCATGGCTGGTGCTAAACTCCACAACACACTAGGCTTTCTTGGCCTCACTGATATGAGGTGCAGGGACGATATCGAATCAACTGCTTCGTCTACTTGCAAAGAAAGTTGGTTCACTGTATCGTGCCACAACATTTTTCTCGTTAGATTCCATCTTGTACATTTACAAATCTAACATTCGTTCGTGCATTGAATACTGTTGCCATATCTGGTCTGATGCTCCGACTG
Source organism: Acanthosepion lycidas (assembly GCA_963932145.1). Lineage (NCBI taxonomy): Eukaryota > Metazoa > Mollusca > Cephalopoda > Sepiida > Sepiidae > Acanthosepion > Acanthosepion lycidas. Next base: position 33,455,998 of record OZ010586.1, read on the forward strand.
TACACCTCGAGATTCTTGAGAAAATTCAAAGGAGGATCTGTAATGTAATCGATCCCGACCAGGCCTCTCAACTTTAGTCACTTTCTCACCGGCGTATCGAGACTTGCCTCTGACTTTTCTACAAATATTTCCATGATAACTGCTCAGACGAACTTTTTCACCTGGTATCCCGACTACATGAATTTAAGCTTGCTACTAAGACTGGCAACTGGGTTCTACCGTTTTAATGTTGAACTAGCTAAATACAACCACTATTTCTACTCCAACAGTTTCTTTTCTCGCACTTCCTACCTGTGGAAATCCTTTCCATTTTCTTGCTTCCCTGATAACTACAATCTTTAAAACGCAATCTTTACTGTTTGTTAGCAAGTAGCGTCCTTCGCGAGACGCGGACGTCACGTGATAATGTTTGCTAACAAACAGTAATTTTAATTTATTTGTAACAAACAGTTATTTCTGATGAAAGATTGAGGACAATTTGAAATATCAAATATATATATAAATAAATAAATACTTTCATAAAATAAAACATAATTTTTTTAATTTGCAACTTTTTCTATATATACATATTAAGAAAGTATACGTGGCTTCTCATTATGCTATATATATATATATATATATATATATATATATATATCTATATATCTATATATATATATATATATATATATATATATAGATACACCTAGTGAGCCAGACAAACCTACCTCGGTTTCACCTAAACGGATCGTCTCATATATATATATATATATATATATATATATATATATATATATATATATATATATATTAGGTTGGTGCAAAAATAATGACGTAATAATGTCGTTTTTTGACGTAACGTCAAAAAACGACATTATTATGTCATTATTTTTGCACCAACCTAATATATATAGTTGCACATTTCAAACAACCGCATTATAGCATTGATAACGTTAGATGCATACTTTTAACGTCTTCATTCAAATGCCCACAAGAATGCCAAAAGTTCGGATGGAAATACATTTTTAAAATATTAGGTCGGTGCAAAAATAATTACGTTTTTGACGTTAAAAAATACGTCAAAAACCGGCATTATTTTTGCACCAACCTAATAGATTCACACATTCCATGATTAAGCATATTCAAAGAATACAGTTTCTACAGAAAGCCTTCTAAAAATCCTCTACAAAACTAATCGTGGCAAACAAATGTCCCCAAACTATTAGATCGTTTCCCCTGGAAATTCCCACTTCATTTTTCCTTTTATTTATTTCTTGTCTCGTTGTGATTAGTCTTACTATTAATATTGTTATTTTGTTTGTTTTTATTTTTTATTTTCTCGAATTTCTTTTCTCGGCCTATCATATTTACATAATAGAACCATACGTGAATAATCTTCCTTACTTTCTTTATTTTCATTTAAATATATTCAGGCAACATATTTTCATTCAAGCATCTTAAATAATAAAATAGATAATTAAAAATAATTAAATAATTTAGACGGATTATGTTGGTAACTGTAGAAAATTGATCAAGAAAAATACTCAAATTTTCTTTCAAATAATCTTTATTTTCCCAAGTACTTTCTCGTCCTGGGTAAGACGATAAACTACATCCGTGTCCTGGGAAAGACGATAAACTAGGTCCAGCAGCAAGGCCTCAGATCAGGAGGTTGTGAGAAACGTGGAACCATCTCTTAATTACTGGTGTTCCCAGGACCACCCTGACCCGGGGTTGTAGCACCTGTTAGGGTCCCAGCTATAGGCAAATATTTAACTATTACCAGCAATACTTTTTTGAAAAAAATTATTACCAGCAATAGAATTTTGAAGGAAAAATATTAACAGAAACAAATTTTTGACAAAACAAAATATTACCAGCAATAAAAAAATTTTGTCGGCATTAAATAACCCATTTAGGTTGATATGCCATAAAACAAAATAAACCAAACCAATCTAAACCAAATAATACATATTCTAATCATACGAATCTATCCTAAAAATCTTGTCAGCATTAAATAGCCCATTGACGTTGATATGCCGTAAAAAAAATAAACCAAACCAATCTAAACCAAAGAATACATATTCTATTCATACGAATCTATCCTAAAAACTTGTCAGCAATAAATAACCCATTGAGGTTGATATGCCGTAAAACAAAATAAACCAAACCAATCTAAACCAAATAATACATATTCTATTCATTCGAATCTATCCTAAAAATCTTGTCAGCATTAAATAACCCATTGAGGTTGATATCCCGTAAAACAAAATAAACCAAACCAAACCAATTACTTCCAATCTCATCTGGGCTGGTGGGGTGTTCAAATATTTATGGATGTGTATACAGTAGCTCAGTAAATTCAAAATATTTTTTCACTGTTCGTTTACAGCATTTCAAATTCGAAAATTCTTGCATAACTAAATTATGCTTTCAGTATGCCTAAATTACTGTTTCATCCTGAAATTTAAGCATACTCAAAGAATAGTTTCCACAGAAAGTCTTTGACAAACCTTCTAGAATAGGAATTATGCTAAACAAAAAGCCCCAAACCTACCAGATCTCTTATAACACACGCGAAAAAAAAAAAAAAATAGAAATTCTCCGAAAAAGAAAGTCTCACTTCATTAATTTTATTTCTAGTCTAATTGAGAAAAGACGCAGGCGTGTTCGAAAATTCCGATTTTTAAAATTTTTCCCGTCATGCTTCCATTTGGTCAAAAGGCCGACGAATATACAATTAATTTCATTAGACTTATTATCGGTATTATTATTTTGATTGTTTTTTATCTCTTGAATTTCTTTCATCCGCCTATTGTATCTACATATTATAAGAAGCATATGTGGACAATCTTTCTTTACTGTCACACACACACACACACACACACACACACACACACACACACACACACACATATATATATATATATATATATATATTTACCTCTTCAGGTGATGGTGAGTGACTGAAGAATCACAACATAGTGCATAAACACGAAAATTTATTTATATATATATATATATATATATATATATATATATATATATATATATGAAGAAATATACTCTTAAAGTGTGCTATATTTATGGGATAGAGTGCTCAATATCAGAGAGCGTGTGTAAATATAAAAGTGAACATTGAAGTCAACACTTTGAGGCGACAGGCTGTTTCATGCTAGACGCAATCGTCAGGCCTGACGATTGCGTCTAGCATGAAACCTATAAGTGTTGACTTCAATGTTCACTTATATATATATATATATAAGTGAACATTGAAGTCAACACTTATAGGTTTATATATATATATATATATATATATATATATATATATATATATATATATATATATATATTATAATTATTCTTTTTAAACATATAATTCCATCGCGACACACAAATTACTATGTTTCGAAACTGAATCTCAAACCCTAAAGTTTAATTTCAAAATTATACTTTAAATTTAGATTCTCAAGCGATGTTTTATTCTAAACATGAAACTGTGCTCTAAATTTTCAGTTTAATTTTGAAATTAAACTTTAGGGTTTGAGATTCAGTTTCGAAACAGTAATTTCTGTGTTGCGATGGAATCATATCTTTAAAAAGAATAATTATAATTGAAGATCTACTTCTGTATTGAGCACTGTTTTTTTTTTTGTGTTTTTTAAATAAAAACAAATACTAAAGAACTTTTGATTATTACTCTAGCTATTCTTTCCTATTACATCAATACACACACACACACACACACACACACACATATATATATATATATATATATATATATATATATATATATATATACGAAAGAATATGAGGACACAAAAATAATAAAAGAATGTGAATTTGGTATCATTATTCCTTTGAGGATAAATTGCGTTAAGCCGACATCTGCGCGTTAACTTGGAAAATCCATTGCCCAACGTTCTACCTGAGAGTTATACCTGCAAGTGTGGGTGAGTCGTGACGTTGACCATTTGCATTTTTTTCTGAAGGTTACGAGTGTGGGTAAATACTCGATACGAGCCCCAGAAAAGGCGCGGTAATGATATATTCGGAAGGTCGGCAGTTTTTTATAAATAGAATCCAGATATTTTTTATTTTTATTTATTTATTTATTTATTACTGCTGTTGTTGTAGTTGTTGTTTCTGAAGGAGGGCATCCTGCGATCACCAACGCCTGGTGGAAAAGGCAAAACATTGCCAAGGTGAAAATGAAGGACGTCTTTGTAAAGTTCCCATTTTATTTTGGCTTCTTTGGCGTCGTCTGCAACAATCGCTTCATTCCTCTTTTTTTCCTTTTTTTTTTTTTTTATCACATAAGCCTAACGACTGATTTCGATTTCTCTTTCTTTCTCTACCGATTTCTTTCTTTCCCTGTTAATCATTCTTTCTTTCTCTCACATATTTTTTTTCTTTTCTTTCTTTCTCGTTCTTTCTTTCTCATTCTTTCTTTTCCGGTATTCTTGCTTGCTCTGAGGCTTTTTATCAATTTTCATTTTTTCTATCTTTCTCTGTCGCTTTTTTCTTTTTCTTGTGTTCTTTCTTTTTCTTTTGCCCCCTTTCTCTCGCTGGCATTCTTTCTCTCTTGCTAATTGTTTGATAGTTTGTTCGTTTGTTCGTTTCTTTCTTTATCTCTTGTTTTTTTTCTTTTGCTTTCTTTCTTTCTTGTTTTTTCTTTCGCTTTCTTTCTTCCTTGTTTTTCTTTCTTGTTTTTTATTTCGCTCTCTTCCTTTCTTTCTTTCTTTATTTATTTCTTTCTTGATTTTTCTTTTTCTTTCTTTCTTTCTCTCTTTCTTTCTTGTTTTTTCTTTCTTGTTTTTTATTTCGCTCTCTTCCTTTCTTTCTTTCTTTATTTATTTCTTTCTTGATTTTTCTTTTTCTTTCTTTCTTTCTTTCTCTCTTTCTTTCTTGTTTTTTCTTTCTTGTTTTTTATTTCGCTCTCTTTCTTCTTTCTTTCTTTCTTGATTTTTCTTTCTTTCTTTCTTGTTTTTTCATTTGCTTTCTTTCTTTCTTGTTCTTTCTTTTGTCATCTCACATTTTTCTTTTTCTTCCTTCTTTTCATCTCTTTCCTTCATACTTCCCTTTCTTTCTATATTTTTCTTTCATTTCCTTTTTTGTTGGCATGTTTTCTTTCTTTCTTTCTTTCTTTCTTTCTTTCTTTCTTTCTCGAACACTTTCTTTATTGTTCGCTTTCTATTTCTTCCTTTATCGTTTTCTTTCTCTTTTTCTTTCGTTCTTTTCCATTCTTTTTCTTCTTCCCCACTTTCATATATGTGTATATAGAGGACAGCGAATAGAGGGTAAAACTTCAAACTAATAACCCCTATATTCTTTTCTGCCCTGTACAAATCGTAGTTGAGCAGCTGTCTAGCAACATTGCGTTTGTCTTAAAAGTGAGCAAAATTAACATTTATGGATATTTGCTATATGCTTACAGTGACCAAACAATGGATGAGAGCACAGTTAAATCTGGGTAATGGGTTTCATCAGCGGCGACAGCGATTTGCATGAAAATGTGGGTGGCATCAGATGATATAGATTCTTAAGCTCGCCCCTATTCAGGCTTTTGCCCATCGCTGGCGAAAATACATCAGCTATGGCGGTGATTATTTTTATTTTTTCATTATTAGTTGTGAATTTGCTCGATTCAACGGTGTTATGATCCTTGAAGTTTTCGTGGAAATAATTTCGAAGCGTCCTTTATGCATAGAACATATTGGGATGTAATGAACTGTAGTTATATTTAGTTTTTAAATTCTATGCTGTATTAATTTTTATTGGTTGCCTGAACGTCACGTGTCTCTTGGCGTTGTGACGTCCACACAACCGACAAAAACAAATACAAAGTAGAATTTATAAATTTAAATGAAACGTCGAATTATTCAACTCTAAAATCTTCTGCTGAAACTAAAGAAATATTGAAAAATATTGAAAAATAGCAAATTTGTAAAGATTTCTAACATGTTCCTTATGCAGTCAGTGGGATTTAATCTGCATTTTCAAAAAATACATTGGAATATAATATTAGGTTGGTGCAAAAATAATGACGTAATAATGTCGTTTCTTGACGTAACGTTTTTTGACATTATTACGTCATTATTTTTGCACCAACCTAATATTATCTATTTCTTCTAGGTACCGTGTCCCTTCAGAACGTGGGAAATCATGGATCTCCACGATTTCCTGTCGTTTGTAGCTTTTAGTAGCGTTTCTCGTTTTCTCTCCCAATCTCTATTCTGCTATTCTGTTCCTTAGGGAGTGGTTATTCGCTGCTTTCCTCTGTCCCTCTTGTATTCGACATGACCTGTGAGTGTCAAACTTTCCAAACCCTCTTTCCTCATGATGTGATGATTTCAATTCTCTCTTACTCGAAGTATAAGAATCTTTTTTGTTTCCATTTTCTTTAAAACTTCGTCGTTGCTCACATGTTTAGTCCATGGTATTCTCAGCATCCTTCTGTAGAGGCACATTTCTGTTGCCTTAAGTCTCTTCTTCATCTGCGAAGAGATTGTCTAGCACTCACTACCATACAGGAGGACTGATATTACATAACAGTCAATCAATCCTTTTTTTTGGGGGTGGGGGGTTCTCTTTTCTTTTTATTATACTCTTTCTCTCTCTTTTTTCAATGTTACACTTTCCTTTTCTGTCTTTCTTTTTTATTTCTTTTTCTATCCCCCATCTCTCTCTCTCTCTCTCTCTTTCTTTCTTTCTCTCTCTCTTTCTCTCTCTCTCTCTTTCTCTCTCTCTCTCTTTCTTTCTTTCTCTCTCTCTTTCTCTCTCTCTCTCTCTCATCCTTTAATTTCATTCATCTCAAATGTCAACCTTTTTCACAGTTCCCCATATCTTCTGTCTATTGACATTTTAATCTATCACAGTTTATATCTCTATCATACTGTTTCTATGTATCTCTCTCAACTCTCTCGCTCTTTACATTTCTCTCACTCTTTCTCTTATGCTGTATTTCCTATTTCCTTTATTTCTTTCACCATCTATCTATCTATCTATCTATCAAGTCTCTCTTTCTTTAAATTTCTCTCACTCTCTCTCTTATTCTGTCTTTCCTATTTCATCTATCTATCTATCTATTTATCGAGTCTCTCTTTCAATTTCTCTCACTCTCTCTCTTATTCTGTCTTTCCTATTTCATCTATCTATCTATCTATCTATCTATCTATCTATCAAGTCTCTCTTTCTTTCAATTTCTCTCACTCTCTCTCTTATTCTGTCTTTCCTATTTCATCTATCTATCTATCTATCTATCTATCTATCAAGTCTCTCTTTCTTTCAATTTCTCTCACTCTCTCTCTTATTCTGTCTTTCCTATTTCATCTATCTATCTATCTATCTATCTATCTATCAATTCTCTCTCTCTCTTTCAATTTCTCTCTCTCTCTCTCTCTCATTCTGTCTTTCCTATTTCATCTATCTATCTATCTATCTATCTATCTATCTATCTATCTATCTATCTATCTATCTATCTTACCAACACATTCAATTCTTTCTCGTCAGTCACCTTCCCGTCTGTTTCTGTAGCTTTTTACCGATTTGAAACTTTTTGGTCGTTGCGCGGGTCGTCACGTGTGGTTACATCTTTTTTCTTATTTTTACAAACATACACACACGCGCGTGAGCGCGTGAGCGCACACACATACACATACATAAACACACGATCAAACTGCTGATTTTCTTACTCATACGTATACCCCCGCCATATTCATTCGTTGTATGAAAGGAGTTCTCCCGCCTTCTCTCTGCCCAACAAGAGAGGCTGCTTACGAAAATGGGAGTGGATAAGTGATGGCGACCTTACAACTGCGAGAGAATTGGCATTAAAGTGGGTCTTGGAATGCGGCTTCTTGCATATTTAGAAAAACAAAAACGTTTTTACACGTCGCGAAGTCGAAAAGACGGGAAGACAAAGAAAATATTCAAAACAATTTACGGTAACAGATGAGTTTTACAAATAAAGATATATACAGCTTAATATGCACCAAGAATTATACACACATATTATTATGCGTTCACACAGAGAGAGAGAGGGAAGGAGGAGAAAGAGAGAGGAAAAAAAGAGGAGGAGAGAAAAAGAGCGAGAGAAGGAAAGTGGGAGGGAAGAAAGAGCGGAGAGAAGGGGATGAGTGGAGAAAGAGAAAGAGGATAAGAAAAAGAAGAAAGAGAGAGGGTAATAGAGTGGAAAGAGAGAGATAGGAAAGGAAAGAAAAGAAAGGAGAGAGAGGAAAGAGAGAGATGTAAAAAGGGATACGGAGGAGAGAGAGAGAGAAAGAGGAAAGAGAAAGAGAGAAAGGGACTTCAGGCTTAATAAGGCTTTTTTATTGATTGTAATAGCCGTTGCCTTATAAGGAAACATTCTGTCTTCATTGCCCGTGCAACCTGGGCTGCTGGCGGTTGAAATTTGATGGATGGCAGAACTGGATTTAAGAGAGATAACAAAAAGACAAAATTTACTAAGAGCTACAAAGAACAGGAAATGTTGAGCGATGATCGTCATCGTCCTGAAGGGACACGACACATAGGAACGGAAGAAATAAAAGATGGTCGGATGTGTATCATGTTAGGCGACATGCATCATATATTAGCATTTTCATCTTTTTTTCTTTCAGATGCTCGGTGATCATTAAGATTGCATATTCCAATCTGACTTAGTGAGCATTAAAATGGCCATTCGACCAGAGGCTAAAAAGGATGGTTCTTCGCATACCCCATGCAGGTACCTACAATAATGCACGCCAAGTTCAGGATGTCACCAATGGTCTTGGAGGTCGTGAGCAACGTGGGACAAGTCATGTCACTGCAATTTTCATCGCCGAGCTTTAGGCTTAAAACTACCGACGACATGAGGAGTTGCTAGACGCGGTGGTCAAGCTCCGATTGAGGAGTTGATTATACGAGCCGTAAACTGGACCCTTCACCCTCCAACATTGCCCACGTGATCCAGGAGTATTTGACCGGGATGTTAATAACAAGATGTAGACTCCTTTCACTGACAGTAACCCTTTCCAAACATGTGTAACCTCAAAAAATAACGTTTAGAGTAACACACACACACACACACACACACATACATACATATATATATATATATATATATATATATATATATATGGTACAGGTAATCGATCCGTTGGTATATAATCGGGGTGGATTCTAGTAATAGTAATAAATTGATCCACAGAAAGTTCAATGTATTTATTACAACAGAATATATATATATGTGTGTGTGTGTGTGTGTATGTGACGAAGTAGAAAAAATTACTTGTGACGCGTTTCGTCCTTCAAGACTTCATTGCACAAAATTTGTTATGTTGGTACGACTAAGCATGTATACGAACGAGGGATATTGTGAATTATATATATATATATATATATATATATATATATATATATATATATATATAGCCGAATTCATTTACAGTCTTTTTCTTTTTCTTTCCATCACTTTTGTAAGTGGGTATCCCACACTGTGATATTACAATATCTGTCAGGAATGGTGAAACGTTCTAAGAGCCAGTGCGCAGTTAGGTTATATATATACATATATATATATATATATATATATATATATATATATATATATATATATATATATATATATATATATATATAAATGAAGTTTTATTTATTAATCCGACAGGTTTTATTATGTAGACGTTATTTTTAGTGGATACCCATATTTGTGTCGACGCTCCGTTTATTCATTAAACTGTTTATTTATTTATTTTTGTCAACCGGTCTGAATGTTCGAGAAATCTTATTAAAGAAAAAGTATGTGCGCGTTCCAGAGGGATCTATATAGCTATCTATCTCAGTTTCTTCTTATCTCTCTCTCTCCCCACTCTCTCTCTCTACCTACCCATTTCTTTTTCCTCGGTCATATCACGTTCAAACAACGGTTCTCGTAAGATCACCAAAGTTAAGCAACATCGAACTTGGTCAGGGTGACCGCTTGATAATACCAAGTGCTCTAAGCTCGTATAGTGGGATGGATAGCGGCTCGGAATTGAAAATCGGATGAGTCGAGTTCCAATTCTGGTCGGGTTCCTTAGATTCAGACGTGCAAAAGCCTTTGGGGAAGCTATGAATCCAAATATGGGTTAGTTAGTAGAATTTGCGTCAGTAAATCATTATTCACTTTAATAAATTCTTACAACCTAAAAATTGTTTCTGGCTTCAATTCATCTGTAAAAGATTGATAAGCCGTAAAAAACAAATAAATCGGATCTCTTTTTATTTTCTTTCGACTAGGTTTTCTGTTAACATAATTATTTGTTTGTTTCTTCTTTTCAACTTTTGCAATCTTTTCCCTTCTGTCTATACGTTTCTGTTTCATTAACTTCGATATTTGCTATCGCTTTTTTATTCGCTCTTCGTTGTTTCGGGCCATTATACAAGAGAATTCAACAAAGTGCACATGCACGGAATTCCAGAACCCCTACTTGTTTATCCAGCCCTTTCTTTCTTTGTGTCTTTGTTTCTTAAATTCTTTCTTTCTCCCCTTAATCGATATATATTTTTAATACAAGGTTTTCTCTGTTTTTCTTATTTTTCCCTTAAAATTTATTTTTTCTTTATTAAGTGCACTTGCTCATATGCCACTCTCTTTCTTTCTTTCTTTCTTTCTTTCTTTATTTATTTATTTATTTATTTATTTATTCCAAATAGTTATTTATTTATTTGTTTATTTATTTTATACAAACCTCTCACTGTTTTCTTCCTAAATGTCTTTCTTTCTTTTTTCCTTAAATTCTTTCTTTCTTAAATTCTTCCTTTCTACCTTTCTTTCTTTCTTTCATAAATTCTTTCTTTCTTTCTTTTTTCCTTTCTTTCTTTTTTCCTTTCTTTCTTTCTTTCTTTCTTTTTTCTTTAAATTATTTCTTTCTTTTTTCCTTAAATTCTTTCTTTCTTAAATTATTTCTTTCTTTTTAAAATTCTTTCTTTCTTTTTCCCTTAAATTCTTTCTTTCTTAAATTATTTCATTCTTTTTTCTTTCCTTTTAAAATTCTTTCTTTCTTTTTCCCTTAAATTCTTTCTTTCTTAAATTCTTTCTTTCTTTCTTTCTTAAATTCTTTCATTTTTTCTCAAATTCTTTCTTTTTTCTTTCATTCTTTTTAAAATTCTTTCTTTCTTAATTTTTTCTTTCTTTCTTTCTTTTTTCAAATAGTTATTTATTTATTTGTTTATTTTATACAAACCTCTCACTGTTTTTTCCTAAATGTCTATTTCTTTTTTCCTTAAATATTTTATTTAATTATTTAATTATTTTGTTCTTTCTTTCTTTCCCTCTTTCTTTCTTATCATCTATATAAGTTCCCGCACCCCCTTCGCCCTCTCTAGGGAGGCCTGGTGGAAAGACAAGATGCCACAACTGAAAAAGATGCTATGCACGGGTGTAGATACGGGTTGGTGAAAGGCGAAGTCGGGTGGAGTTGGGAGCCGATATACACACGTGGCATGAGAATGCCATTCGGGCGTCTGAACCTGGGCAAACGCTTCATTTGTAAGTGCAGCCGGGAAGAATCGGGTTGAATATAATCCGGGACGCAGAAATACGCACACAAAAATTGATGTGACTTCGTGTGTGTGTGTGTGTAAAGATGCTTGCGTAAATGCGAAAACAATAGTAAGTGCGTAAACAATAGTGTCACGAAGAAGGAGGAAGAACCAGAAAAGGACCAAGATGTATAAAGAATAAGTGGAACAGGGAACAGTGAAGAAGAAGAAGAAGAAGAAGAAGAAGAAGAAGAAGAAGAAGAAGAAGAAGAAGAAGAAGATGGAAGAGGGTGGGAACACCGTAAAAAGAGGAGGAGATTGTCGTAAGAAATTGTATAGAAAAGGAAAGGGAGGGAATAAATGATAGAAGTTTGAAAATGTAAGCAGGAAAAGCGAGGATAGAAACATAAATGCCAATAAGAGAAAAAAGAAAGAAACTGGACCAGAGGTTCATTTAAGAAAGAAAGAAAGAAAGAAAGAAAGAAAGAAAGAAAGAAAATAGCAAAGATGCAAAAGAGGTTAAGTGCATTTGAGAAAGAAAAAAACTGGATCAAAGGTCATTTAAGAAAGAAAAAAGAAAGAAAGAGAACGGCATAGATGCTAAGTGCATTTACAAAAGAAAGAAAGAAAGAAAGAAAGAAAGAAAGAAACTAGAGCCGTGGCTAACTTAAGTTAAGAAAGAACGAAAAACGGAGAGAAAGAACGAAAATGGCGTAGAAGCATTTGAAAAGGAAAGAAAGAAAAAATTGCGTCGAGGCATTTGAGAAAGAAAAAGATAGATAGAAAGAAAACAGTGTAGATACTAAGTGCATTTAAGAAATAAATAAAGAAAGAAACTAAAACAGCGGATAACTCAATTTAAGAAAGAACGAAAGAAAGAAAGAAAGAAAGAAAGCGGCGTAGAAAGACAAGAAAAAGAATTGGAAAGTGGGATTAGGGCAAAGAGAGTAGTTGCTATGACAAAGAAACTTGTTTCACTTGTCTGCAAGTGAGAGATAGAGAGAGAAGTCAGTGATAGAGAGAGCGAGAAAAAAGGCGGTGGAGACAGGGAAACATATCCTGTGTCTGCTGCCCGAGAGATAAGAACAAGAGAAATGCCGGAACAACAATGTTTAGTGAAGGTGCTGTTAAGTGGTGGAGGTAGAGAAGGAAGTAAAAAGAAAATGGCAAAGAAGAAGAAGAAAAAGAAAGTCTGTCAAGCAAAAAGAACAAAATGGAAACGATTACGTTACAGCACGATCGTTCATGAAGTGACACGATTATTTGGACACACAGCAGACCCCACGTTTTTTTTTCCTTTCTACTCAACAGAATGTATAGAAGACACTTTTTAGCTAGACCCCTGACTTTTTTTCCACACCAAGGTTTTACGAATTAAAACATTATATATTGTATAGTTTGCGCCTGCCATAAATAATACATATTTTGTTACGTCCTTGCTATTGTTATATTAAACAAACGTCTCTTTAAAAACTCACCTACATTTTTTTTTTCAAATTTAAACCTTTTTCTCAAAAATAGCGTCATCTGAATAAATCCTCTTGGTCCTATAGAAGGTAGTCCTTCATAAGATCTTATAGACTGATTCTATAGAATCATAAAGAAAAAAAAACAAAAAACAAAAACAAAAACAAAAAAAAACAAAAACACATCGCTAGAAGACATCCAACAGCAGCAACAGCTTAAATGGATTGCACATGTAACTAGAACGGAAAAAATAATATAATCAAGATGTTGACTTTCCATACTACTTTAAACAAAAGTGTAGTATCTTATGCAAATTTGATGGACAAGTATAAATAGAGAACAACTGACGAACATAGGGTGGCTATGCCTAGCAAACCCGGCGTTGCTATTCAGGACACGGGGAACTGTATTACGACTACTACTACGCAGAGAGGGTGCAAAACATAACAAAAAGTTTAGGAAGGAAAGTCCTACCAACACGAGAAAGAGCGATAACAACGGCCTTGGGAAGCCTATTTTCCTGAAAAATTGCTTTAAGAGAATATACTTTAACCGGCAGTAACACAAACCGTACGTCGAATGACTGATTGATTTGGGCTTTTTTTTTTTTTTTTTTTTTACGGCTTATTACACCTTTGTGGATTATTTAAAACCGAAACAAAATTTGCATTTGGAAGAATAAATCTTTGCTTGCGAGTGAACATTGCATTAAGAATTTTTCTTTCTTTCTTTTTCTTTTTTTTCTTTTTGTATAACAATGATTTTTCCAGATACAAGTCCTACTATTTAACCCATAGCTTCGGGTAAAGAGATGGATTTATACATCCCCAAGAGATATTTGCGCGTATATTTCGGCCAATGAATGCCTGTTTCCTGCATGGAAACAATTAATCTTACCATTACCCCTTCTGTAGTTCCTGTTTGAAGAATTCTGGAGAACCGTTTGATCCTTCTAACTATCGCACTGTTAGTCTTCAAACTCTTTTTGGTCAAATCTCAAAGACTCTCATCAACTCCAAATTGATTAAGCATCTCACCTTATAGGGTCTTCTATCAGACAAACAATATGACCTTCGTTTCTCGAGGTCAACTGTTGGGGTGTCAAAGGTTATTATTGAAAGAGTTTTTCAAGCGTTAGATAAGAACGGCGAAGCTCGGGCTGTTACTTTGCATATCTCGAAGGCGGTTAACAGGTTTGGCATGCTCGTCGTCTTCACAAGCTGAAGGATTATGGTACTTCTGGTAGGATTTTTGATTTGATTCAATCTTTCTTATCAAATCACAAAATGAAAGTTGTTTTAAGCGACCAACCTTCTCAATCTTTTTTCATTAATGCATGTGCCACCCAGGGTTTTATCCTTGGACCTACTTTATTTTTAATTTTCATCAACGACCTTCCCTGATGTCATCAGTTCTTGACTTACTATCTGTGCTGATGACATTTTTTTTACTCCTGTCTTAATGGTAAATCTGATGGATTCTATATCTTGAAATTGGCAGCTGATCTCAAAAATAAATTTCACAGTACTTCATTCTTTTTACCTGATCTGGACTCTGTACAGTTAATGCATATCAGGAGTATTTAGGTACTTACTGGAATGGTACTGGCAACTGATAATTTTTCCAGTTTATTTAGCAATGGATTGTATATACCGGATGTAACAGCAAAAATTGTACAATTGTTAGATTAAGCTTTGAAGCGTTATATCTTAGAAATGATTAAAGATATCTTACTGGAATTCTCCGAGGTTTTTATAACACCATTAGACTCTAATTTGAACAATAAGAATGTATTTAACTGTAAGTTGAAATGATGATCCTCTTCCAGTTGTGACCTCATGATACAGTTTTCTTCTCTACTGTCCCATTTTTTAACTTATTCACCGTTCTCTTGAACCATTACTGAAGGCCTGAATGATCTTTTTCCTCTCACCATTGCTCAGTTGGAAAGATATAGTGGGGCTGACAAAAAACGATTTTAACCTGTTCTGTTTCTACCTGAATAACTGAAAGAGTTTTTCAATGATTCTTACGACAAATGTCAAGATGGCTAAACGTCTTATCTGAAAACCTGGAAAAAAAGAAACTCAGTTTAGTGTTTTTTTTTTTAGTTTTTAAACATTTTGTGGATGAACAATTATCTCATGCTGTTACACAATTTGAACAATTTTGCTGTTACACCCGGTATGTTCCACTTGAGGGTTAGGGTGAGCTTATTCCAAAGTGCCTTCTTGAGAAGGAACCCGTTCATTGCCACAAACCTTAATTCAGGGGTTGATCGGTGATGATTTTCACCACGGCATTAAAATAGTTTGGTTCGGTTTGTTTTTTAACGGCATATCAACTCCTTTTGGATCATTTAATGCCTAAATCTTATTCTCTTGTGAGCTTTGGTGAAAAAATTTTTTTCCAAAAATGTATTGCTGGAATTTTTTTTTACTATGAAAATGTATTGCTGGCAATTTTTTCTGATGTATTTTTTTATATTTTCATGTTTTGACCCCAGTTTGGGGGTTCACTATTTGCCCATAGCTGGGACCCTAAGAAGTGCTATAAAAGATGGATCTTGGAACAACAGCAATTGAGAGGTAGTTCCACGTTCCTCAAAACCTCCCTATCAGAGGCCTTGCTACCGGATGAAGTTTATCGTTATATCCAGGACGACATTTTAAAGGCATTTGGCGGCAATTTCAAAGCAAACCCGCTAGATTATCTTACACATATTTAAAAGAACGCCCACCTGGTCCGAATGCAAGCAATGCTTTTTTAAACGTTGGTTCCCATACGTACGCAGGACAAAAATCCCAAAATAGTCCAGTTTGGTTTGTTTCAGATGCTAAAGAAGAGACCTCAGTGCATGTTATTAACTATATTAGAATGTATGAATTTTAACAAGTACATAGTCAATCACGAGAACATATTATTGTAAAATGTATTGCAAGTAACCAACTGTGCTGGAAAATGTAAATTGCATCTCGGAAAAAAAAACCTTTAGAAGTTATACATATTCTTTTTTAATTTTTTGTAAAAGATTCGTTTTCTGAGTTTGTGTAAAAATCAGTTCGTCTGCAGACTTCTGGAACTCGTCTTGTTGCAAAAAATATAATCATTTTGAAAAACGGGAAATAAAAATAAAATCTTTACCATACATGTTCAGGATAGGAGACAAAGTAAAAAAAAAAAAAAAAAAAAAAAAAAGAAAGAAAGAAAAAAGAAGCAAGCAAACAAAGCTCTACACTGACATATCTACACGCATTTCAAAACACTACGTACACATGCATACATACAAAATCAACACCCGATCATCCGCGAGACGCATAACTCACGTACCACGCATGCGCAGATACGTTGAATACCTGACATTTAAACACCGTAAGTACTGGCTCATCACACTCCCCTTCCGGTATATTCCACACGCACACACACACATACACGTACACGCACACGCACACGGGGAAAAAAGTACAAAGACTCTCACATACACATGCCAAGTACAAAGAAACGTGCCTAACAGAAATTCACACTTATGAACGCATATTACAGTTTATTTGATCAGACTTAAATAGTAACTTACACGCGCTTTCCGGCGAGAATTTTGTTTCAAAGACATCTTAAGAGAAGGACGTATTGTCTGAATTGCAGAGATAGCAGTCCGTGAGATGGGTCCGAACAAGTCTTTATATATTCTTTAAAATATGGATACGCTTATACCAGCTTATAGAAGGTTACGCGCTATTCCTCGACGATTTACATGTAGGCTTTTGATATCAATCAAAGCCCGATAGGCACTGGATATCTAAACCCAGTATGAGAATAATATCAGTTTAGTAAATATCGGGATGAAAATAAGAAAATTTATGTCGTTTTCTAATCAATTCTTTATTCTACAATTAACTATCAATGCTATATCGGTTACAATAAAGAACACGCCAACTGCATCCCTGTGCAGAGGAATAAACACCCTCCCCACAAAAAAAGTCCATCCACGTTTAATTTTTTGACACTGCAAACCAAATCTTTGTCTACCTTTTTGAAAATCGTGCAAAGCTAACTTGTGTAATCCATTTTTTGTCCCTCATACAAGCAAAACCTATGTCTACCGTTTTGTCTCTTATTTAAACCAAACGTATTTCTACCTTTTTAGCTCTCAAGCTAAACCTAGCTATACCTTTTTGCCACTCGCGCAAATCAAACCTGTCTACCATTTAAATTGCCGTATAAACCAAACGAATGTCTACCTTTTTCATTCTCATGTGAGACAATTTTACTAACAGCCCCATGTAACATCAACTTATATGTTGCCCAGAAGGTCACCCTACTAGGAATATGCCATATACTAAGAAAAGTCCTATCAATTAAATTACAATTCTCCTATAGGGTCTAAGTGCGATAGTTTGGAGTCGGCTCTACAGGATACAAAGCAGGAAACATAACATATACAAATGATAATAATAAAATACTGTAAAAAAAAAACTGTCAAATTATAAGGACCTGCAAATCGAAGTAAAAAAAATTAAAACTATGCTTATCAACAATCAACAAGCCATAATTGCGTTGTAAACAATGCTTTTGACATCGAATTATTTCTCGTATTTTTTGCAATTACATATTTCAAAATTTTATTAATTTATTTGTTTGCATTCTCATGATCTTCCGTTTTTCATCAGCCGTCCATTAAAGATGGACGCCCGGAAGTTGTACATTCCACAAGCGATGCACAATGGTAATTATGGCGTAATTTCCTGTCGAGGTTGTTAATTATCAATACAATAAAGTTTGCAGCAACCGACCGTAACTGACGACACCGGAAAACGCCGTCATTTTTTTATATGCGAGAAGGTATGTGTGCATATGCCTGCGTGTACTCGAGTAACTCTGTATACAACGGGACATGCAAATAAGTGATTTAGTAATTATATATTAAAATTTTTATAAAGTGCAGGCAACGAATGATTAAAAATATATCCACAAATGTTCGGGAGCTGGTTAAATAACTTTGTGCTTAATTTGAATTCATGTAAGTACAACGAACTAGTAGGTTCAACATAATACCAACAGCAAACACTGTACAAGTTTCCAGAGTTACTGATGAAGATGCGAACAAACAACGAAATATTTTATAAAGCAACATTACTTCATTGTTTTTTTTAATCAACTTTTTCTTTGTAAATTATTCACTTATGTGCCATACGTGATACACCCTTAAGTGATCATGTATCTTTCGATATATGACTGACGAGCAGATTTTTTCCCACAGTAGGTTGCCATAGCATTCAAGGCTATAGAATACGGTCTGTTATGCTACTTACCCATAGCTGGGGGAGATGAAGAGGATTCATACTCTTCGCAATGGTATTAGCACGTAAGTGAATTCGACTGGAATTCGAACTCGGCTCTCCGATTCCTCAATCCGAGCCGCTATCCGTTACTCCACCGTATATTTTATTAATACCTGAAGCTTTTTTTTTAAAATAGAATTCACCAAATAAACGGCTTAAGAGTACCCCAATGTAGAGGGTTACTGTTAAAATTGTTGATGAATGGGTCGTGTATGAATGAAAGTGGATTTGGTAGGGAAGTAAGTAATATGGGGATAAGGGGGTAGATAACGACTGACCCTTGACTTGAAGAGGTTAAAATGTTACTATTTGGCAGTCTGATTCCAAAAAAGTAATAGTTACTGCGGAATAAAAGCTGTTTCAATTGAACTTCTTACATTTGAAATACTGGGGAAATGAGGGTGATTCAAATCTTTGGAAATAACATGATGTGTTGCTAAGGATGAACCAAGGAACAGGAATCATCTAAACATTTGCGAAGTGACAGACTTGCAGCACTGCGTCTGTGGCAAACAATTTTGAATTCTATCAAGGCTGGAAAGTGAGGGTTGAGCAACTCCAGCCCAGGTAGGGCAGCATTACTCCATTTCTGGACAAATATGTCGCTCCAATATCCATTTACAAATTGTTCTATACAACGTGCATTCCAGAAGTTTTGAACCTTTTTCAGGAGAGACATTTATTAATTTCAAAGAAGTAAGCCAGTTATATGCCATGCGTGATACACGCTTAGGCAATCATGTATCTTTCGATACATGACTGAGAGGCAGATTTTTTTCCCGCAGTAGGTTGCCATTTCTTTCTGCGGTAGACCAGTTGCCATCCAAGGCTATAGAACCCGGCCTGTCCTGCTATTTAGCAATAGCTAGGGTGGGGAGAAGAAGAGGATTCATACCATTTCCAATGGTATTAGCACGTAACTGAATTTCAGTCAGATATGGGCCATGCGTGATACACGCTTAGTCTATCATGTATCTTTCGATACATGACTGACAAGGAAGATTTTTTTCAGCAGTAGGTTGTCATTTCTTTTTGCGGTAGACCAGTTGCCAGCCAAGGTTATAGAACCCAGTCTGTCCTGCTATTTACCCATAACTGAAGAAGAGGATTCCTACCTTTCCCAAGGTAATGGATTCGACAGGAATTCGAACTCAATTCAAAGAAGTACAAAACTTTAATCTCCTTCAAAGTAGGATCTTTTGATTTCTTGTGGCGCTTCCACCACTTCGTGAGGGCCTCGTGGAAGTCAGCCGAAGTGTATGTATCCAGGACCTTTGTCCAACTTGCCTTCTTCTCAATGCCCTCTAAAGGTTCTCCTTCAGCTTGTGAAACAGCCAAAAGTCAGAGGGAGCAAGGCCAGAACTGTAGAGAAGGTGAGGGACAGTTTTACTACACATCTCTGTCAACACAAAACTTCATTGCATAATTAGCTTCCACATTGTTTTCCTGTCCCAACTACATTCTGAAAAGTAGTCAGCTTTGACAAGCAGCGATTAGCAGGGTATGTTCAAAGAATTGTTACAGCCGTCTCCTTCAATTTGGAATAAAAATAATGACAGGTCAGCTTATTAGATGTACAATAATGATATACTAAAATTACAATAATCCAAGACTGTTATAACTGCTTCTGCTAAAGAACGCCTCAAAACTTATGGAATGTAGTTGTCGTATATGTTCAAGGTCGTAAACATTTATTCTCATATGTACATCCGGCTTCCTTATTCTGTCACGCTCTCTCGTTTTATATCTGCATATATATATATATATATATATATATATATATATATATATATATATATATATATATATATATATATATATATTACAATGAATCATTCATACAAAAAGTAGATTAGTAAAGTTAATGATATAAAATGGCGAAATCCTTCCGCAAACAAAATTTTAAAGGTGCATTAACTTACAAATACGAATATCCACTAAAAATAACGATTGAAGTAATATATATATTTATTTATTAAAGACATTTTTATGTTTAACGTTCTTTTTATAGATACAAGTATTTAAGTAAATGCTCTGTTTATAATAAACAGTATTAAATAACATTTACCGGCCTGAATGTCTGATCCTTTGTGGCCGAATATATATATATATACATATATGTATATATATATATATATATATACATATATGTATACATATATGTGTATATATATATATATATATATATACACATATATGTATACATATATATATATATATATATATATATATATATATATATATATATATATATATATATATACATATATGTGTATATATATATATAAATAGAAACTACAAGAAAACTAATACTAACAATCAGAAAGTCACAACTGAATTCTTGGGACAAACAACGAGGAAAGAAGGCCTGGAAAATCTAACACTCACAGGACATAATGAAGGCAAGGGAAAACAGCGAATAATCCACTTAACGAGTTAGGTAATGGATCAAAAGTTACTTAAAGCAATATAAGACAGGAAGTTGTAGAGAGCCATCATCACCTATGTCCTGATAGGGCACGGCACAAAAGGTTTGTCAATGTGTCTCCTTATAGGCATGTACATAGAATTAAGAAAAACTAACAGGCGACCCGCTCGTATTTTGTTTTGGTCAATTCATCAAGTACCCTAAGTAAAAAAGAAAAAAAGAAAAAAAAATGTTAATCGGGAAACGAGATACAGAAAGGGAGGAAAGGATATAGAGAGGGAGAGAAAAGAGAGAGAGAGAGAAAAAAAAGAGTAATACAGGGAATGTTCTAGGGATACTAAAATTATCTGTGCGTCCGTCCATCTCTCCGTCTGTACGTCTTGCATTCCACACTCGGAAGTCCTCATCCATCGACTTAAAGCTCATGGAACGCAAGACACGTGACAGTCGCGGCAGTGCAAGTCCTTTTTCCGTTGTTTGTTTATCTTGGGGACTTCTCCACACTCCCTCACCTATACACGCGCTTCAAGAAAAAAAGAGAGAAAGAAGAAAGAAAGAATAAAAAGTTAAAGATGAAAAGAAAGATGACTTCTTTGTGCGTCATACAAAAAAGTTACTAAAAACTTGCAAGAGAAGGCAGAGAAGCAATTTTATTATTATTATTATTATTATTATTATTATTTCGTGTTAAGTGAGAAAATATGTTGAACAACACGCGGCAGCGTTGGTTGTGGTAAACGATGGCGATGACGGCTGTGGTCAAAGTTTATGTGCTAGCAATGCAGCGTTGGTAATGGTAGACGCGTTCGTGACGCAAATGTGGATAGAAAAAAAAAGGTAGATTATAGCAACATGGCGGTTTGGGGAGAAACAAAATGACCAAATAATAAACAGCTTCAGATTTGTGATAATGGCAGCGTGTTCCACTAACTTCAAAGAAGATTAAATATTTTAATCTCCTCAGTCGACAGTCAATACATCTTCTTGTCCATTGTTTAGTTTTAACCGTGCTAATCTATCACCCATATATATATATATATATATATATATATATATATATATATATATATATATATATATATATATATATATATATATATATATATGGATGGGATTAATACAAATATTTTACAAAATCAATGAATCAGTCCATGTCAAGGGACATCTTTTTTTACTTTTTTAGTATTGATCAGTCATTTTGAACTAAGTCTGAGTATGTACTACCCAGTGCCGGGATTGAACTCCTAATTACTCTGCCAACAAATTCATAAACCAATGATTTAATCTCCTTGGTCTGACCGTAAACAATGTAAATAATAATAACTCTTCATCCCAGAATTTCAAGGAGAAATGATTATATATATATATATATATAACGTCATCCACAGACAGACTGTTTCGCTGTTTCACAGCTCACCAGTGTTGCTAGACATCCGGTTGCTTCTAGCTCGGATCGAAACCCGACTGAATTGATATATATATATATATATATATATATATATATATATATATATATATATATATATATATATATATATATATTTAAATATGTTTGAAACAGTACAGAAGCGTATTAAGGCATTAAAAACAAGAAATTTTATATTGTAGGCCATGATAGATTTAAAACAAAAACACACACCAGTCGACCGGTTTCGTCCCCTCTCATCAGAACTGTTAACGGGTAACTAAAATTATGAGGAAAAGAAAAAGAAAAAGTCTCTTATGGATGACATGAATGATTGGACAGGGAGAAATAAATTATAATAAAAATTATACCAACAAAGATGCTAGAAACGCAGCACAGCAAGTCCAAACAAACAATCTGTTTTTTTGCAAAGAGTAAGTTGCCTGGACCTGATGTAAAGCGTCTCCAACACCCTTAGATGGAATAATGAGTACGAACTGGCCAAAATGGAAAACCAGTTCACACTGAAATTCATCGCACAAATGGGATTCTTTATAAAGTGATCGTATTTCATGTAGTTCACGTCAGTGTTATTTTTCAGCCAACGTTCGTGTTGTCTTTCAAACTAAGTCCGTACTTCCATCTATGTGTAAAGATGTTCTACCCCCCACACCATATTAATTCTGTTATTTACTATTTCAAATGTAGTTGTGGATGCGACTACATAGGTAGAACGACACAGTGGTTGGACGTTAGAATTAAACAACATGTACCTGCTATAATACTGAATAAAAATTTTTCTTTGGGCGATACCATTCGTAACACGTATGGGTCTTCGATTGCGGATCATTTTATAAAGAATCCCATTTGTGCGATGAATTTCAGTGTGAACTGGTTTTCTGTTTTGGCCAGTTCGCACTCATTATTCCATCTAAGGGTGTTGGAGACGCTTTACATCAGGTCCAGGCAACCTACTCTTTGCAAACAAACAGATTGTTTGTTTGGACTTGCTGTGCTGCGTTTCTAGCATCTTTGTTGGTATAATTTTTATTATAATTTATTTCTCCCTGTCCACTCATTCATGTCATCCATAACAGACTTTTTCTTTTTCTTTTTCTCATAATTTTAGTTCCCCGTTAACAATTCTGATGAGAGGGGACGAAACCAGTCGACTGGTGTGTGTTTTTGTTTTAAATCTATCAGGGCCTACAATATAAAATTTCTCGTTTTTAATGCCTTATATATATATATATATATATATATATATATATATATATATATATATATATATATATATATATATATTATTATTATTATTATTATTATCATTAATGAAAATATATGAAGTTTAGAACGGCTCATAATGAAAGATAATAGACATTCATTGTAAGTTATATTTAACAATATATGTTTGAATAATCATCTACTGCACCAATGCACTATATCTATGTATAAATATGTGTGTGTGTGTTTGTGTGTGTGTGCATGCGTGCATGCGTGTGCATGCGTGCGCATGCGTGCATGCGTGTAGGGTTAATACAAATATAAAATTTGTCACTTAGCTGATTGATGTTATATTCCGCAGCCCCACTCGAAAGTTTTGTAGATGAACTTAGGTGTAATTGGTCTGTCCAAACGTCAGGAGTTATAAGTAATTGTCTGGCAATTTTCTCCTTTACGTTATTTTATATAGTTAAATATACATACATACATACAAACACACACACACGCACACACACACACACACACACACATATATATATATATATATATATATATATATATATATATATATATATATATATATATATGTATATATATATATATATATATATATATATATATATATATGATTTGTACAGGTTAAAGACTTTAGGAAAATTATTAAAGCAATATATTATATATATTAAATTATTAAAGCAATATTATATATATATATATATATATATATATATATATATATATATGTGTGTGTGTGTGTGTGTGTGTGTGTGTGTGTGTGTGTGTGTGTGTGTGTGCTTTCGATGGTAGTGCCTACATTTTGGGAATTGGAGACTTTGTATGCACGTTTTCATCCTCAACACCAGAAAAAGAGAATAGAAAGTTCACAAGTTCAAAAATGTAGGTACCACCACCAACAACAAAAACACAAAATTCATAAAATACCCCACAAAACTCTACAACAATTTGAAAATTTGAATATATATATATATATATATATATATATATATATATATATATATATATATATATATATATATATGGATATATATGGTCGGTGGCGTCTTTAACTCGTATCCAAGAATTTGCTTCTTTTATGATGATGGTTAAATTCGCCACCAACGTGCAGGTTCGGTAGTTGAAGCTCCTGCCATCCATTCCCTATTGTCGTTTGGTTTTTCAAGTCTGAGATTATTATTCTTGTTCGACAGTGCGGTGTTCGAGGCCTGCTAGTGTTGACAAGACTGGCAGCTTGTTGCTAATGTGTCGACTTCACTACATACGGTGTAAATCTACTTTTATTGTTTCTCGTCGGTGCCCCATTATATCGCAAGGACCAATGAAAATGAATTATTTGAAAACAAAACAACAAAAAAGAATTATTTAAAAAAGGATATGTTTGTTTATTGTCATTTATTTTTTAAAAATATAAGCAGGTGATATCCGTCCATAGATTTCAATGGCGTAGGGCTAGCGTTTTTTGTTTCAAGATGATTGACGTATCATCAAAGACATCTGAGAAAACACGACTATGTCTGACAGCGGAGGAGAACGAATAGTCCTTTTAATGAATGCGCTTTGATATGTTGTAGAAAGAAAGAAAGAAAGAAAGAAAGAAAGAAATAGATCTCTTAAAAAGTGGGGTCTACTAATAGAAAGAAAGAAAGAGTTACTTATGTTATATGTATATATGAAAGAAAGAAAGAGTTACTTATGTTATATATATATATGAAAGAAAGAAAGAAAGAAAGAAAGATTTACTTATGTTATATGAAATATAAGCTTAATCCCCCCTCTAGAGAGGGGGATTAAGCTTACATTACATATAACATAAGGAAAGCATCAACAAAATCTTGATATAAAAGACTTACAAAAAAATAACATTCGATTTTCAGATGATGCATGGTGATATATTAATTTTTTATTAGTACTGTTTTTCATCTTGTTTTCTGTTGCTTTTACATCAAATATTTATAATCGGAACACAAAACAAAACAACTACCTGAAAAATTGCAGAATATTACATGATCTACAGATCCTTTGAACAGAGGCGATTACGTAAAAAAGCAATTATATATATTCAGGGTGCGATGGATAATTTGTCGTCGAAATTACGCAAAAATGAAATTAACACTGACATCACATTTTAACAGATATATTTACCAAAATTACACAAAAATATCTTAAAATAATAAAGAGTAAATTTATTCACTAAAATCGCCATTGGCGTCAACCACTGCTTCCAGACGACTTCGGAATCTCCTGCAAACTCTTCTGGGCGGTCTTCTAGGACACAGAGGATTAGAGGGAGTGAAACTAGAAGATTTTAGTGAGGGGGAGTGAGAAGAAGACATTTGAATTTTGTGAAGATGGAAGCAAGAAATCGAAAGGGAAGAAGTGCGTGAAAAGAAACTGTTAGAGTAGAACTGGCGGTTGCATCTTGGTAGTGCAGCAGTAAAACGGTGAGACCTAATTGCCAATCTAGTAGCACGCTTAAATTCATGCAATCGAGGCATAAGGAGAAGAGCTCATCCGAACAGTTTCTGTGAAAATATTCGTAGAAAAAACAGAGGGAAGCCACGTCACGGCGATGAGAAAGTAACTGAAATCAAGATCGATTACATTACAAACCTCTCTTTGAATTTTGTCAAGAATCTCAAGATATATAGTGGAAGCACCGGACCAGACATGGCAGCAATATTCAACGCACAGACGAACGGTAGATTTATAAATGTGCAAGATGAATTCTGAGAAGAAAAATTGTCCGGTGTGACGCAGTGAACCAACTTTCCAAGCAATCGACCTAGCAATTGATTCAATAAATAAGAAATTATTTTTGCTGCATGAATTTTATAACAGCTATTTTATACCTGTGATCCCTCTCTTTTTTCGTCATTCGTCGAGAGATTGTCCAGCATCCACTGCCATATAAGAGCATCGATATCACATAGCAATCCAGCGTTCTTTGTTTCTAAAGAATTTTTTCCGTTTCTCAGCCCCTTGCTTAACTTTTGGAATGTTTCTTTCGCTAGTCCAATGAGTAGTCAAATGTCGATGTCGTATTTTCTATCGTTTGAATAAAATCGATGTTTTTAGACGATGCTTGTAAAATAATTATTCAATCCTGATGTTAAATCAATCTCGTTTGAAAAATAAATAAAATGTTCTTCTTCTTCCCAATTTTTCTTTGAAGACGAGAATTTTATCGAAGTAGATATGGCAGAAAAAAAGCATTCAAAAGAAATCATGACAGGCAGGAATTTAAATGTTACGATTAAGCGAACTTTAAACGTTGTCTTTTCCAGTACAACGTTCTAATCCCGATGTCATTACTAGGCACGTCTCCTGAGTGCTTTCATTAATAATAGCCAAACCCCAACTGCCCATTTCTTAATAGGAGCCGGCTGCCATTGGATCGCAGGCGTCGCGACCTTAAATCCATCACGAAAGCCTTTCCTCCCTGCCGACGAGTCCCAATATCTTTTTCCTCCAGATAGCGACAAGAGGAACTCCACCCGCCAGCCAACCATTGCCCCAGTCCCGTGCCAAACAGTGCCTGCCTGTAGCATAATGGCCTCGTTTCCATATCATATTTCAGCAAAACAAAGCAGATCACTCTTTGTTGCTGACACACGACACACGGCACACGCCAACGAAATAAGATGGCTGACGGGGGGGGGGGAAAAAAGAAAGAAAAAAAGGAAAGAAAATAGGAAATAAAGAAATAAAGAAAGGATCAGAGAAGAGACTGTGTTAGAAAGTGACAAATATACATATAAGTACAAAATAGGAAAGAAATAAACAAACTCTTATAGATATATACATACGAATTGCGACGAAACAAGGCGATACATATAACCTTTGGGAGTACGCTTTGGCATGAGAAGATACATACAAAAGTGCAAGGCATAATTGTGAAGCAATTGCTCGCAAACCAGGCCCATGGATTATTACTAGCACAATGAATTCATTACTATGTAAACACCGCCCAATGATGGCCTTATGCCAAACTAAGTTGAATTTAGCAAATACTTATTTTGGCGTCTCACCATGAAGCAAAGAATTAGTAAAACATAAGTACTAAATCAAGAATGAGTTTGCCCCAACCTGGGGGTCATTTAGTTTCGCCTTAAGCCAGAGTAAACAAAGTTGAGGTAAGGAAATACTGACAGGGTTAGATAGATAGATAGATAGATAGATAGATAGATAGATAGATAGATAGATAGATATGAATAGGCTTAGATAGATAGATAGATAGATAGATAGATAGATAGATAGATAGATAGATAGATACATAGATAGATACATAGATAGATATGAATAGGCTTAGATAGATAGATAGATAGATAGATAGATAGATAGATAGATAGATAGATATAAAAAGACTGTGATCGACAGCCTTGCTTGGGGTGAACCTTTAAAAAAGAAAAGATAAATAGAAACAGTGTCAAAGATAGATAGATAGATAGATAGATATGATCAGAACACACACACCCAAACACATACACACACACACACATATATTGTCCATATCTATCTATCTATCTATCTATCTATCTATCTATCTATCTCAGTCTATTCATATCTATCTATCTATCAGTGTATTCATTATCTATCAAAGTATCTAACTTGCTAGTTTCTTGTTTACATCTATTTTTCTACTTTGTTTCGTATATTCATATTTATCTAAATTTCTGTATTGATCAAAGTTGGCTGGAAACCATGGAGCCGGAAGAGATTTCCAACAAACCTTGAACCTTACCGCCAAGTCTAAGTACCATAGCGAAGTGTTCATCCGAACAATTACCATGAAAGTTATATGGAAATGTCACAGAGAAAATCCATTACGGTGGTTAGAAAGTAACAGAAGCAGAGGCGCCAGGCCAGGACCAATAATATTGCTGATTCTTCTTTGGAATTTATCAAGAATCTCTAAATATACAGCAGTAGCAGCGGACCATACGTGGCAGTAATATTCAAGACATGGACGAATGGCACACTTAAAAGATATGTAAAATAGATTCAGGAGATGAAAATTACCTAGCACGATACAGTAAACCTACTTTCTTCCCAGCAGACCTATGGAGTACTGCTGCCATATATGGTCTGGAGCCCCTTCTATTTGCCTCGGGGTTCTTGATAAGAGCCAAAGACGGATATGCAATGTAATTGGCCCTGATCTGGCATCTCGTCTGCAGTCGCTCTCTCACAAACACGCCGTCGCCTCTCTCTGTCTTTTTACAAATACTTTCATGGTAATTGCTCCGATGAGCTGCTTGCGCTCGTTCCCAGACTTCATGAATTCAAGCGCCCTACGAGGCTGGCATCCCGCTCTCACCCTTTCACTGTTGAAACTGTTAAATGTAGCTGCCTCTTCTACTCCAATAGCTTCATATCTAGCACCTCTCGCCCGTGGAACTCCCTTCCCTATTAAAGTTTCCCTGATATCTATAATCTCCAGCTATTAAAATGTAATGTCAATCGACATCTCCAGTTGCCTTGAACTATCCACTATCCTTCTCCTCATCCTTTCCTCTATCACTCCTATCTTTATATGTCAAGAATAAACATTTAAACATTGTGGACAAAATAGTGGGAGGAGAGCATCCTCTAAGAAAGGTAAAGTAAAAATCAACGTATGGCCTTGTGCCATACTCCTACGAATTTACAGAACATGTGCTATACCTGCACGGATTCACAAAACATCAAAATTTTAATACAAGTAGAAAGAAACATGTAATAAAAAGATCTCATGCTAAATTTGCATGAAAGTACAAACATGAAAAAGAGGTACATTTAAACAAAAAAGGAGCACAAGAAAAAAATAAACTTAACTCAGAATAAAGTCCTTTTCCACTAATAATGTCTCTTATATAATAAGAGACATTATTAGTCTACTTCTTCCCTTTTCTTTTTCCTTTTCTATTTCTTTTTATAAGGGTCTCCTTTTGTGGTCTTTTCTTACTTCCTCTCTTTCTCTTTTCGTCGTCTAGGGGCTTGGCTGACGATTAAGCAGAAAATGCGTTCCCTCTCTCTTTCGTCTTGGTATAACAGCATTCTCGCTCGACATGGTCTGTTCTTTCTTTCTTTCTTTCTTTTCCCTCTCGTGCTTTGTTTAAGGGCTTGGTGACAGTTGAAACTACTTTCTTTCTCTTCGATATAGTGGCGTTCCGCATACGTCGTCAAACAGGTCCATTCATTCGACTGGGAGACCAATTCTCCTCACAATTTCGCAAACACATCTTTTCGGCCCATATGCCGAGACATTTGCCAGACGTCCTACCGACCCGCAGGCCGAGGCCCAAACTAACTTTTCCGTTTCACTATTCATTTCTGTTTTCTTCTTGTCACGTGGTCAATTTTCAAAATAATAACTTTTTCCCATTATGGGTGGAATGAGGTCATCGACCCTCTCTCTCATCTTCAGGGTCAGAGAAAGTTTAGTTTAAAGTGTTTCAACTTCGCCCAACCGGAATCTATCCGCGTAAATCATGCTGTCAACACCTTGACCAAAAGAGAAGGAAAGGGTACACTCTGGTCAATCCTTGTCGCCACTAAGTCTACCTATCTCTTTGGGTTTTTACTATCTTTACATTTTCTGCAGGTACCGGGCTCTTTATTTTAGAATGCTTCTAAAATATAACTTATAAGCAATGGTATGGTTTTTAATAATAAATTTAGATCGGGGTTCGTAACAATATATATATACACTATTCAGTAATCTTACAAAATTAAGAAAATCTAATATTTTATTGAATTTTAGCTTCTTTAACTTTATAGCCTAACAGACGAAGACGCCTGTTGTGAAGACATTTGAAAAATACCAATAAATTTATATGAAATGAAAGTTGTTTTGAACGGCCACTTTTCTAGATATTTTTTGTATTAATGTAGGTGTCACCTAGGGCGCTATCTTTATTGCTGATTTATTCTTTTGGGATTGGTTAAAGGAGCAAGTCTACTTTACCAAACCAAGTGTTTGGAAGAATTTGAAGGGGGATGGTTATGTCTTCCATACCACAAGAGTTCCTGGTGAAATCAGTGGATCAACAAGATGTTAGCGAAATCTGGTGGCCATATCGAATTTTAAATAAAACCTCATGCTAACGGCTTTTATCTCATAACCATTTGTTGTTAAAATTATATTTAATAAATAAATTATAAGTATTTTAAAATGTGGAGTTATTTTTAAAATGCGGAGTTCAAACACCCTATATATATATATATATATATATATATATTGCGTATGTGTGTATTTAGGCAGCATTTTTCATTGATGCATGTTTCATTAAATAATATAGACAAGTTTTGTCTATTTATTTTATGTAAATTCTTTTCCTATCGTCTGATAAGCTTAATAACATTATCATTAAAAGAAGAAAATCACAATATTGATACATATTTTTTATCCTATCTAAGCCTTCGGTGTACATAAGTCATTATCAAAGATGACAATTACAATATATTAACCAATACACGGACAAAACAATAATGATAGTCTGTTTATGTTTACATGGAAGATTTCCAACCAACGAGAAATTCGTGCATACGAGACGCTGGAGGCGAAAATCGCATCGCAGCTCATGACGTCACACATGACCACCCGAGAGGAAAAATGAGAAGTATTAAGTACGGGATGCCGTTGGTATAAACCAATGGATTCTGTTATGGATTATAGGCATTTAAGAATATTTGTGGGTATATATATATATATATATATATATATATATATATATATATATATATATATGGATAGATGGATGTTATATCAAACTACTTTTACAAACTTTGGGGATGGGCTCCTGACACCGAAACAAGGTAAAATGTTTAGATGAACATATATCCAAAAGACTATCGTTTTACCTCAATATACCAACTCATAATAAAAGTTCAAAATATTCTCCGCTTGCTTCTACACACGCTTGTTCCCATCGGATCATTGACTGACGGACCCTTTCAAATACTTCTACACGGTGTCGAATGGTTTCGTAGGCCCCCATGACACGTTGGTGAAGAGTCTCTGCATTATTAATATATGCTGCATAAATCAATTTCTTTAGATGACTCCACAGATAAATATCCAAATTTTTGAGGTCGAAGGAACATGCAGGACTTGGAACCGATTCTCTCCTACCTATCCATCTTTCATGGTAGATATCAGCCAGTGCATAGCGAACAATGTGACTAAAATATCCCGCAGCCCCATCATGCATGAACTATATGCGTTTACGTATTAGCAGTGGTACCTGTCTATATTTCTGAGATGAGGTATTATGTACACTATTTACATTATTCGGACTATTGTCCTCATCTTTGTCGCCATATTTATTACAACGTTTCGGTCATTCTACGCTCCGGCCTCCTTCAGGTGGTTGGAATGTCGAACTGAATCCTTTATTTCGCTCACTGGGGTAGACTGTTCTAGTTCCACGTGCCATGTTTAATGGATGTCAGTTATCAGTTATCTCCTGTTAATTCCCCTCTCCAAGTTCTCCACTGACTTAACTAGGTACTGAACTCAAACTCTTTGGGTCCGGTTACTGTAACTAACGCCTTCATCCACTGTGCCATGTCTCCTTGTAAATAGTGTAGCAGGAGTACATCCTCTAGCAGGTTTGAAGGTGTGTTCGAAATAAAGTCCCTATAGACATCTCTTGTAAGACGTGCTGGGAGAACATATGGACCTACTAGGCAGTCACTTACAATTCCAATCCACGTATTAATAGTAAACTGACGCTGCTGTCTAGCCTGTATTGTGCCACGGTGATTCTGATCCGCCCACAAATGTTGGTTGTGTAAATGAGATGTTCGACATGTTAGGGTCACTTGACGTGTGCTGATACCTGGATCGTCTCCGACAGTCTTGTAGAATATGTTCTTCATGGTCAAGGGCACGAGAAGATCTCGGTCTTCCTCGATCCATAGTTTGTGGTGCCATGGATCCTGTCTCAGCAATGCGACGATAAACAGCAGCAAAGGTTGAATGACTTGACTGCCTTCGGTCGGGAAACGCAATCTGAAACAGTCGCGCAGCTTCCGACCAGTTACCGTTCGCGCGGTCGTTTGTAAAAATCATATCTGCCTGCTCATGATATGAATATCGTGACATTGTTAAATGGAACACTTCCCAGTTAACTCACTACTCGTTAAAAGCTGAAGACAGACTAGCCACAAATATACACGAATGGCAAATGTAACCTAGTCTACATGACAACACAGCGCCATCTACTGTAAACTTTCTTTAAACTCAATAACTCAGAAACGAAGTGGACTTTTGTCTTTGTTTTAGTGTGAAGAACCCGCTTCAAAGTATGTAAAAGTATTTTTGATAAACTCTGTACACATATATATTAGGTTGGTGCAAAATAATGACGTAATAATGTCGTTTTTTGACATTAAAAAATACGTCAAAAAACGACATTATTACGTCATTATTTTTGCACCAACCTAATATATATATATATATTTGTGTGTGTGTGTGTTCTTTCAATTCTGTCCCCGTTGCTTAAATTTCCCAAACAGCAGGTTATCAATAAATTACTCAACATGTCAGAAAACAACGCCTGTTTTCTGCTATATTTTAAACTAAAAGTAATATTTTTTACTTCAGACTAATAAAACATTAAATCATATTTTTCTCAAATAACACTTCAGAAAAGTATATTTTATTTTTAAAAGACATTTTTTTAAAGAAGAGAATTAATTTGTTGACAGATTTATCAATATGGAGGTATTTATAGATTTTGTTGCATATCCCCCTCCCCCCACACACACACCTGGTGGAGTGGTCTTGGGCGACAGCGTCGATTCACTCATATGTTGTATCCCCTCTCTCTCTCTCTCTCTCTCTCTCTCTCTCTCTCTCTCTCTCTCTCTCTCTCTCTCGTTTTCTCCCGACCGGTTGACGAAAAGTTTTTGGGTCTAGAGACAAAAAGACATCGACAAAGGAAATTTTAAACTTAGGTATTTTATTAACGTTGACGTTGAGGTATATATTTCTAACTATCCAGTGGGGGTCGCTTTCCATCTTCTGGAAAGCCGTTTCCAGACATGAAAGAAACGGGTCTACATTGTTTGACTCGACTGGACTGGACTCGACTCGACTCACTGAAAACCTTTTTCTATCTATCGTTCTCACTCGACTTTCTTTGTTTTGTCTTGTATCTGATCTCAAAGATCAACCTCAGGAAGTCGGAGCAGCGATACACTTCTCTAAAACATAATAGTCTGCTAAACAACTTTTTAACAATTTTAGTGATAAGAAGAAGAAAAAATTTAATCAATTTAAATTTTCTTTAAAATACAGCATTTCGTTTTGTGGGAAAATTAAATTCAAATCTATTAGGCTAGAATTAAACTAAAATTAAATCTCCAAGAAAGATTTTTCATCTTTTTAAAAAACATTTTAAACTTAGGTATTGCTATTTTCTGGCTATACCAATATATATAATTCCAGTCGTGTTTCGCTATATTCACTTACGTGCAAATAGCTTGGTAAATGTATGAATCCACATCTTTTACATCCAGCAATGGGTTAATTAGTAATACTTCTATCATTAAACCATTATTATCTCCAAAAAAAATTCTTACCATCTCAAAAATATTTTCTGGCTTTAAATAACATGCAAGGAGTTGACAAGCCGTAGAAAACGAATCGATAACTCAAACAAATACTGATTAGCTGCAGAAACATGTATTTTAAATTTATTAACATTCTCTGGAATATAAAGGTATAGAAATTACCGTTACCATAAAATGAAAAATCAGTTTATATACTGATTGTATTATAGAATTGATCCTCTACTTTAAATCCACATTATAATTTCGTGATTGTTTATCAAATTCTGATTAGGCATGAATCGACCTTTTCTACTCCAGCTATGGGTTAATTAGTAAGACTTGTATCACTAAATTATTATTATCTAAAAAAATCTTACCATCTAAAATATTTTCTGTCTTTAAATAGCCTGCAAAGGGTTGATAAACCGTAGAAAACGAATCAATCAATGCAAAATCATTCAATAATTTTTTTTTTTTCTTTGAAAAAAAAAAACCTACGTCAATTTTATTTGCTCTTACACTTGTTATTTTTATTTTTATCCCGTGACTCGTAGGGGCACCATGTGTACTGTAGCCGCAGTAGAAGTGGTGTTTCTTGAGCAAGATAGCCTGATGGAGCCCAACCCTCTCCAGGCTGGTTTAGAATTCAGAGTTTTTCCTTCTAGATTGGTTGCCACTAAGGCGATAAACGTCCTGCTATTTTCTGCTAAGAGTGTTCATACATAAGTGAATGTAATGGATTCAACTGGAATTCGAACTCGGCTCTCCGATTCCTCAATCCGAACTGCTATCCACCGCGCCTCGCCTCACACTTGTTATATGAGACTTAATTAAACCAGCAAAGAGTGTTGTTTTGTCCTCGTTCTAATACGATAGTTCGTCAAATAAGATAAACAAGAAAGAATCTTCTGGAATTGTATTTTGCTTTCCCATTAACGAGATGTTAACATGCCATCTTGTTTCCTTCAGTTCGGTTTTGCATTTATCGTTTATTTATTTATTTTTTTCTTTCTTTGAGAACTGGGGCAACAAACGCGACCCCACTCAAACCGGCCTGTCCTATCCTCTTAATATCTCATTTTGTTACAACTCTTAACCCTCCTCGCTCCCCCGCACCCGTTGGTTCCCTTTGCTCGAGAAACAAAAAACAGACAGAGATTTAGTTTGCATGAAATTTAAATTGGTAAACATAAGTTTGTTTCGCACGAGAATCAAAAAAGACATCGGTTTCGTTTGCACCAGAATAACAAAGGTTGACTGAGGTTTAGTTTGCACGAAAATCAAAAACTTAGACATATGTTTGATCTGCACAATGATAAAAAAAAAAAAGGCTAGACATAGGTTTCGTTTGCACCAGAGCAACATTTTTTGTTCTCTCTCCTCCACTCGTGGGAGTGCATGGGTTCGCCTATCGTCCGGTTCACTCTCCTCTACGGTCTTTTGAACAGGAGTAGAGGTTTAGCCCTTGTTTCCTGTTTAGGACTGGGTTTCCGATTCCTTCTCCTAAAGTCTGCTTCAGATCTGTACTCCTAACGTCTTTGCGCCTGAATTTTATTCACTAATTGTTCATTTTATTTTTTCTCCGCTCCATCAGTAGGAGTAGATTGGTTCACCAATCGTCCGGTTTGCACTCCTCCCCGGTTTTTGGAACAGTAGTAGACGTTTATCTCTTGTTTCCTGTTTGGGATTGGGTTTCCAGTTTCTTCTAAAGTCTGCTTCAGCTATGTCCGCCTAACGCTTGCCCTTTCTTACGCTAATACAGCTCTACACAGTAATACTCTACCTTGAGTGGCTCTTGGGCCTTGTATTTGGGTGAAATGACTGGGGTTTAGTTTGCACGAAAGTCAAAAAGGAAGACATGTTTGATCTGCACGAGAGTACAAAAGGGAGGCATAGGTTTCGTTTGCACCGGAATAACAATGGTCGACTGAGGTTTAGTTTGCACGTAAGTCAAAAAGGAAGACAAAAATACAGTAAACATGCGCTACTTGTTTGGGGGCGGATTACAACTCTTCACTCG
Source organism: Acanthosepion lycidas (assembly GCA_963932145.1). NCBI lineage: Eukaryota > Metazoa > Mollusca > Cephalopoda > Sepiida > Sepiidae > Acanthosepion > Acanthosepion lycidas. The sequence continues at coordinate 33,491,925 of OZ010586.1, forward strand.
AATATAATGCTGTTGAGCTGAGTTTTATCATTTGACTAAAATACCGCCATTAATTTTTTAAATAAATAAAACTCCATCTTTCTTTATTTACATTTTTTAAAATATTGCTTTAATTCCAGAAGCTAAGTGCAAACGAAACACGAAAAATTAAAAAAAAATGAGTCTACAATTAGATAATATATCAAAATTCATATTTATTTATATGTGAGAATAATATAAAAACAGAATCAAGAATCTTTAAAACTTATCATCTGTCTTAACCCGCTTTTTTTAACATATGACTTAGCCCCTTCCTTATAACATCTAATTTAGACAATTTTGTTTGTGTTACTCTGCTTGCATAGACGTAATTTCCTGCTTCATGATTACCGCATTTATGTTATTGTAACAATCTGAATTAATTGTAATAAAATATTAGCCGTTTCCTTACAAGGAAACATTCGATATTCCTTGACCGAGCAACCAATACTACTGTTGGTCAAAATATATCAAATCTTTCTATTAAAACAATTTTTCAGGAAAAAAATTCACAAATATTCAAGGCGTCTCAAGTATTTAGCTGGAAAAAAAATAGAAAAAATTTTAGCGAGTGCATTCAAACATGATACGCCGCAGCAGCAGCAGTAATGATCAGGAAGCTTAGGTTTAAGTCTCCAAGTTATCTACGGAGAATTGTCCTTTGTGACAACAGTTTATTGTGTTAAAGCGTTGGATCATGAATTTAGGCACATAGTAATTATGAATTCGACTACCTGTGCTGGGCAGTTTGTACTTGGACAGTGGAAACAGGGCGAGCAATTACTGAGCAGATCGGTTAATGAATACCAAATGTTTCTTCATAAGGAAATAGCTCATATTACCATGATTATTGTTTACTACTTTTTGAAATTTCCAACTTGTGATGTCTTGTATATATATATATATATATATATATATATATATATATATATATATATATATATATATATATATATAAGGCTCAAACACTAATATTCCATAGTGTATTTGGGTTTGAGCCTTTTGTATTATATTCTAGCTCTGTCCTGGACATTGAGCTCTACCTGGATTCTATCCTCTTGGAAATACATACACACACACACACACACACACACATATATATATATATATATATATATATATATATATATATATATATATATATATATATATGCATATATATATATATTGACCACTAATATTATGAATACACACACACACATACACACACAGACACACACACACACATATATATATATATATATATATATATATATTGATAATATTAGTGGTCAATATATATATATATATATATATATATATATACATATATATATATATATATATATATATATATAAGGCTCAAACACTAATATTCCATAGTGTATTTGGGTTTGAGCCTTTTGTATTATATTCTAGCTCTGTCCTGGACATTGAGCTCCACCTGGATTCTATCCTCTTGGAAATACATATATATATATATATATATATTGACCACTAATATTATCAATACACACACATACACGCACGCACACACACACACACACACACACACACACACACATATATATATATATATATATATATATATATATATATATATATATATATATATATATATATATATATATATAAGGCTCAAACACTAATATTCCATAGTGTATTTGGGTTTGAGCCTTTTGTATTATATTCTAGCTCTGTCCTGGACATTGAGCTCTACCTGGATTCTATCTTCTCGGAAATACATATATATATATATATATATATATATATATATATATATATATATATATATATATATATATTTAAATCAATTAAATGGTGCAATATAATTAATATTGTCAAGAAGTAGTCATACAAAGAATAAATCAGTAAAGTTAATGTAATTAACGACGAATTCACTTCGGTAACAGATTAAGTAAAACTTACTCATCACTCACTGAATGACGCAATCTTTGTTTTTTAAAAATTATGAAATAGATGTTCAGTACATTTTCAACTACTTTCGATGAATACTTTCACCAGCTTCACGCATCTTTCGACCTCTATTAATATTTATTTTTATCCCGAAAGTCACTTGAAATTACCTGAAACTGAAAAAATAATATCCATGCCTGAACATGATGAAAGTATTATGAAAAAATTAACTTGTATAAAAAAATGTCCATTTTAATTAATCCCACTACCGATACTTTTACAATACCCTTGCTTTTCTTCTTCTTCTTCTTCTTCTTCTTCTTCTTCTTCTTCTTCTTCTTCTTCTTCTTCTTCACATCCTCCTCCTCCCTTTCTATTACACCCAACGTCTTGCGTTTGTCTTTATTTGTTTTTTTTTTTTTTTGTTTTTTAATGATATGGCGTTCATTAGTTTAAAAAAAAAATAAAACGTTAAGAGGTCGATTGATAAAAATCGCCTGAGGATACCGTAAGTTTGAAACCAAGGTAGCGGATTCAACTGATCACCAAATTTTTAAAGTATACACACACACACACGCACATATATTCTACACATTTTTATTCTCAATCCGTTACGCCGAAATTGTCAAACCTTTTGCTGACATGCTTCGACAGTTAACACCACGAGCCAAGCGCTGTTAATAAAGGCCTCTGAATTCATACAAACAAACCTGTGCACTCCCACATAAACAAAACACGACCACTTACACATGCTTTCACCACTCACAGCCACACCTATCAAAACTCGCGCACTGGTTGATACCCAAATGTTCTAGTAATTTAAACAGCGTTCGCACGAACTGTATGTTTCACTGCCTTTTACCTTCCTGCAATACAGAAAATCTTGGAAAAACTGCTGGGATCGCTGCATATAAGGGGACTACTTCGAATGAAACTAGGGAAAGTAGTTGTTAGATTAAGTAGTTCTTAATGTCTAAAACTTGGGAGATTTTTTATACCATTTTATGTACAATAAATAGAGTTAAAATGAAAGCTGGATATGGCTTTAATTCCAGATAAGTCTTAATCTGAATATTTATGCAACATCTGTGGCAGGATCTCGATGTTCAAAACAGGACTCGTTAGTCATCTAAAATCTCATGGCGATAAAAAAAAATCCCAAGCAGATTATATTGACAGCCATACACAACGACATACAGGAAAATTATTTCAGTTTTGTGATTAAGTATGTGGGCCAACAGCAGGTTTGAAGAGTGACCTCAGAGGACACAAGGACCGGATAACCTCTAAAACAATACATAAGACTATTTTGCCACTAATGCAAAAAATTCCCGGCTTTCTTCTACTATAAAGTGGCAATTCTGTCTCTCTGTCTCTGTCGCTCTCTCTTTCTCTCTTTCTCTCTCTCTCTCTCTCTATATATATATATATATATATATATAGATAGAGAGAGAGAGAGAGAGACAGACAGACAGACAGACAAAATTGCCAGAATTGTCGCTCTCTCTCTCTCTCTCTCTCTCTCTCTCTCTCTCTCTCTCTCTCTCTCTCTCTCTCTCTCTGGATAGCCTGATAATTGAGTTGCCATATCTCATATTCAAGAGACCAAACATTAATATATATATATATATATATATATATATATGTGTGTGTGTGTGTGTGTGTATAAGAAAAGGATGCTGAAAGGTCCCGGGCCTTAACAGAGGACGGAAAGTGCGACACCGACACTCGAAGGCGTATTGAGATAGCGAAAGATGTATTCTAAAAACTAAGCAGAGTATTAAAAAAAAGTGGAAAATTTCATTAGAAGTCAAGAGATAAAAAAAATAAAGTTAAAATTTATTGAAAGCTACAAAGGACAGGAAATTGTGGAGAACCACGATCACACCAACATCCTGAAAGTGTCATAGAAGAGGAGGAGGAAGAGGATGAATATTTTATTAGCTGCGTATTTGCCTGTGCCCGCTTTGTACAGTACAAGCCCCACATGTTTAAACAGGATCACAGTATGAACACGTATTGTGAGGGTCGAACTCACTGATAAATGATGGCTTGAGAATGTAACGACAGACGTCCTTGCTTACCTGTTCATAAGCTTTTCTCTGCTAGGCTTTTTTTTTCTTCTTTTTTTAGGAGATCGTGGGTGTTACCTGGAGACTGTCGCCAGGGTTAAGGAGATAGGGTTGGGAGGGTCAACATTAGGCCCAGAGGCCTTTATTTCACTCCTCTTATGATCCCTTTCCCTCCTCCTCCTCCTTTTCTTCTTCCTCCTCCTTTTCTTCTTCCTCTTCCTCCCATCCTCCTCCTCCTACTCCTAAGCGGCGTGCTGTCATGTTGACAGCTGTTCTAACTGATTAAGAAGAAGAAAAAAAAATCCTGGGACTTATTCTTCCTTTTCCATTCAACATTGAAAACCCACTTCTATTCATCCATCTTACTGCTAAGACGAATGGCTTTTCTTTCTTTTTCTTTTTTTCTTCTTTTAGATACATACACACAATCTTTTATTACAAGCGTACATTGGCCCGTGCAAAGGTTTACAATAGGCGTAACAGCTTCACTGCTATTAACCTGGAAAGGTATGTTAGTTATGGGAGCAGTGGTTTGAGCAGGTGCTTACTCGCATATCCAACTCTGACATAGTCGTATCTTTATACCGTATAAAACATAAATCAATCAATTCTCTTGCAGAGTCTCGTTCGGGGTGGTTGACTGCCCCTGAACCCGTTTATGCGGGTTCAAAGAGGGAATATTTTTGGCCGAGCCTACGGGCTCGGAAATCCCACGTTAAACCCGGCCTTGTGCCATATGTAACCCTCGGGGTGGGGAGCTAAATATTACTTCTCTTACATTCAGTTGTTCTCTACCATTCGTGGTTCTTATGCCTTATACTGGGTAAACGTTAGTATAAAAATACTTCTTTAAAGATATGGCTCTGCATATTCGGGGAGGGAGCTTATGGCCATCGTGTATAAGCGAGCTTTAGTTGGGCTGGTACGATATATCAAAACTTGTTTTGTTATTTAATATCGAAATCAGTTTTTTTTTCTTTTTTATACTCGAGGCTATATGTAAACATTGTTTATCTTTTATACTTGAGTCTACAAGCATCCATCCGGTTGGTGGAATCTTTGAAGATAGGGCAGGGTATCTATCTTACCTTCCTTCAGGGGATTAAATCGGAGCATTCTATAACCGGCCGTTGCTTGAATGTTAAGTAGGAAAAGGTACGCTGAACTATACTTGAATCGTACTGGACCATATTGTTTCCTATTAACCCTTTCCCTGTCAATTATTTAGTTAAAAACGTTTCATTTTCAGAAGAATTTTTTTATTTGTTTGGGAAGACTAAAAAGCTGAGGTACCTTGAAGTACCTGAGGGGTGGCTAACACCTCTACCAGACGGATGAGTTGACAACTGGACTAGTTTCAAACTCAAAAATTGACATATAAATCATATAGACACGTCTGTAGCTGTTTTTTTTTTTTGGTTTTGTTTT
>OZ010586.1:33502338-33504838 GCA_963932145.1 Acanthosepion lycidas
CGTCGATGTGTGGTATGTTCAGCTTTTCAAGTCGGAATGAAAAACAAACACACAATTCTCGATAATATACCTAAGATCGTGGCGATATATAATATCGCCGATCATCACAAAACCAATAATAGCACATATCAGTATACAAGCTAATAGAGAAAAAAAGACAGAGATCTACTTGAAGCGGACTGATTTAAAATGTAATAAATACCAACGTCTCTTTCTCTCTCTCTCTCTCTCTCTTTCTCCCTATCTATCTATCTATCTATCTCTCTCTATCTCTCCCTCTCTCTCTCTCTCTCTCTCCATATATATATATATATATATATATATATATATGTATATATATATATATATATATATATATGTATATATATATATATATATGTATATATATATATATATATATATATATAGTAAAGAAAAACAGACCACTTTAAGGTTCCATTATAATAATTTATTTCCCCAGAACCCTTTTCTCCGGATCCTCAGATAGCACTTCCAAAAATGAATCGAAAAATTAAATGAAAATTGACGGGTAGTGTAAGTTTTTGTAATTTAACAGAGAGTGCAATAGGAGTAGTTAGAGAGACATGGTAGAATTTAGGGAGGGTTTTATTTAATATCTCTCTCAATCATATTTAGTATTGGGGAGGAGGAGTGACCAGACCTTGACCTATTTAAACGGTTAGCGTAACGGAAGTGATATATTGAAATGGGAGGGGAGAAGAGAGAAAAGAAAAAGGAAAAAGAAAGAAGAGGGAGAGGGAAATCACTTTAAACGTTATTTTTACTGGATACACATATTTGTGATGTCCCTTCCCCCCCCCCGGTGTCGCTGCGCCAAATGTGACGTCTGCCTGGCTGCGTCCGTCGTGCTATCCTGTCCTGTGACGACCAACTGGCTTGGTATTGGTCGCGGCACCAAATGTGACGTTCTAACCTTTTGGTGATTCGGATGGGAATCTGGTTAGATTCGGTATCAGCCTTGTCGTTCCCAGCTCGCTTCCAACGTCTGGTTACCGAAGTAACTGCTTTGATTTCCAGTCTAACCTACCCACGTTGTGAATTGATCTTAGGCAGACGAAATCAATCATTCGCTGGGCCGTAATGCAAGCCGAGTTCGAATAAGGGTGATATCGCACAAGTATATGTAAGAGAAAATAAAATAATAACTCGAAAAGTTCAAATGTGTTAAAAAAGGATAACAATATTTTATATATGGTTGCTGAATACAGGACTGCGTCTACTTCCCAACCCGCTATATGGATTCGTGACACTTTGTGTTTGTTAGGCGAGTCTTAACATCTTAAGTTGTTTGTTCTTTAAGAAACTGGTTCTTGGTGTATCTTCAGGCGATATTCGTAAAACCTGTTTCGGTGGTGTGAGTCTAAGTCGTTCTTCAAAAATAAATTGTTCTTGGTTAGAAATTGAGTTCGGAATTTGCGTGGAATCTTTCAGGTCAACTATCTGCGAGGCTATTAACTCTGTAACTGTCTCTGCCAATTGCCAACTCCAACTCCAACCGCAACTTAACTGATTTTCGCTCGCTGCGACTTTGCTTATATGGACGCCGACCAAAACCGGGGTGGGCTTGTCGGGGTTTGAGGTTCCTTGATAATTCTCAACCCACAATCCACTTATTTGGTTTCGGTTAGGAAAATTTTATTATTTTCCATTTTTGGAATTCTTTCGTCTTCCCACCTCCTTCTGTTCTCATATTGGTATCTCACCATGACCTCAGAGGGTGTCAACGGGTTTCCCCTCTCTCTCACAGTGGCATCTCACACCTATCACTTCAAGGGGTGCAACAGGCCTCCCCTCCTTCTTCACATGATTACCTCCGCCCAATACTCCTGCTATCATTCAGCCAATGGGCGCTCAGTGGCATGGGTGTGGCCAGACTAGCCTCGGTTTAAAAAATCTTGCTCAAAGAAAAAAAAAAATTTTATCCTATTTTTTTTTCACTTTTCCTTTTCCTTCTTCTCTTCGAGGAGACCTCACACCCTAGACTCTTTATCTTTTAACCTAATTACCTGGAATTCGTCAATTAGCTTTTCCCTATCACCAAGCGGGTGGCCACCCAGACGTACCTGCACTCCTGGCGCCAACCACTGATCCGATAAAACAGTTTCGCTATTATAGCCGGATTTCATATGGAATTCGTCAACGAGATTTTCGCCAATTATCAAGTGGGTGGCCATCTGGCGAAACACAGCCAATTTTTCGTCCCGATAAAATAATTTCGCTATCATAGCCAGCCTGACGATAAACAGATGCTACTCTCAATGATTTCTACATATAGACAAAGGCTTACCCTTTCCTTCATGGTGGTCAGCGGACACTTCTGTTTTTGTAATACTGCGACACAGTTAATTTTTATCTATTTAGAATTCTGTCTCTGAGGTTATTTGGCCAACCTGGAATTTCCACCCTCCCCGTAACCTAAATCAGATTAATTCCAGTCTCTTCCTTTTTACCTTCTCGACAATGGGAATAAAAAAAATTA
>OZ010586.1:33509838-33512338 GCA_963932145.1 Acanthosepion lycidas
GCTTTAATTGAAAGTCAAAGGATTAAATTTACTATTTCCATTAAGCAAAATACTCTGGTGTATTTCGAACAGAAATTAGAAATTAGAATCGATTTCTTTTTCGCTTATTTTTTTTTTTTTTTTTTTTTGCTAAACTGTTTAACACCCTTTTTTAGTCGTCTTCCATCGCAATGTAATTTCCTTTATTAAAAACTTTTCCGAAAATAAAATATACTTTACTGAAACTTTAGTTAAGGAATATTAGCTGATTTATTGTGCAATTAATCTGAATTGAAGCAAATATTATTTACTTTAAGTTTAAAATAACGCAGAGATGATTTTTTAAGCCAATAGTAGCAGTGTTTTTAACTGATATTAGCCATGTTTACGTGTTTGACGAAGCGATCACAGATTGGTTGTTGTTCCACAGAGTCTTTATCTGTAAAATATAATTTAAGAAAATCATATGAGCGCTTTTTTTTATATATCTTTTAAATACTCAGTAATTCTTAAAATTTTGGAAAATATTCTCGGTAATCTAATTTTGACTTTAAATTTACTATACTCTCTCCTTAAAGCCGGAACACCATAAACTGCAATAACGTTAGCTTAACAAGTCAAATGCCCGTGAAACCTGATTAACCAATGAAAATCAAACACAAAAATAAAAATACCAGAATTTCTTTCTTCTTTTTCTCCATATCTCATTCTCTGATGAAGCTTTAATGAAAGTGAAACATTTTAGATTGATAAACGTCCCCTATTTGTTCTTTGTCCTATAGTCCCAATTCATATTTAACTGTGTACTTTTCGTTTTTAATACGACGTTCGTCAAAGAAAAATTTTTGCACATGCATACACATACATACACACACATACACAAATGCAAATACACATGAAATAAATTAATTACTTACTTATTCACTTCATTAATTAATTAATTTAATTTTTTATTAATCATATTTTGTTACTATTATTGCTCTCTCTTTCTCTATCTCTCACTCTCATTATATATATATATATATATATATATATATATATATATATATATGTATATGATAGGATAGGATAAGCAACAAATAGGAAACGTTTATGAATTTAACTTGTTTCTCTTTTATTTAAGCTTTATCAAAAATGAAACATGGCGGATAAATGTAAATTTTGCTATTTTTTTTATTTTTGTGTTATTTGTCATTGGTTAAGCAGACCTCACATGAATTTGTCTTGTCAAGCAGCGTTCGTGTATATAATTCTTGTATGTTGGTGTATTTCAATTCTATTTTCGCTATGCTGTGTGAGCGTGTGTGTGCGTTTGAGAGTCTAGTGGCCATTTTCATTTTTACCTGGTAATGTCCCTTTGTTCATTAGGAGATGTTTTGCATGAAGATGACAGAATTTAGTTTATACAGGTTGTGGTTGTAGGTAGACAGATCTTTGATTCTTTAAGTAAGAATTTTGTCAAAGTCGGTGATATAACAAACTGTGTTTGACATGTGTTTACTTATGGTAAACTATTTATCAGGTTCGTTTCTAAGGTTTTTTCTACTTTAACAATATAATATCATTGATAATTAAAGGATATCAGGCTGTTAATTCCTTCTTACTTCGTTGCTTTCATATTTCATTTTTTTTTTTAGGTTCGTTTTTTATAAGCAACAAGTGGGTTAAGTATATTGCCAATAAAAACCAAAACTAGATTATTAATTAAGAAAATGGAGTCAATGCAATTGCAAAATTAAAGTTTCTTTGTGTTAAGGGTAAACCACTTTAAAACAAAATAATCATTGTAGGCACATAAATTAACGCTGTAAATTCAATGTATAATTCTGTAAGTGGTCAGTGACATAATGTGACAAAATTATCGCTCGCCTTTCAAGCTCAGCACACACACACACTCATATATATATATGTGTATATATATATATATATATATATATATATAAGTGAACATAGAAGTCAACACTTAGAGGCGACAGTCTATTTCATGCTAACGCAATCGTCAGGCCTGACGATTGCGTTTAGCGTGAAATAGACTGTCGCCTCTAATTGTTGACTTCAATGTTCACTTTTATATTTACACACGCTCTATCTCTGATATTGAGCACTTTATCCCATAAATATAGCACACCTGAAGACTATATTTCTTCATATATATATATATATATATATATATATATATATATATATATGGAGAGAGAGAGAGAGAGATAGAGAGAGAGATAGATAATATTTTTTCTGTTTATACGTTATTTTTATAGATATAATTTATTTAAGTAAACTCTCTGTTTCTTAATTAAACAGTATTAATTATATTTACCGGATTGTTCAAATGATTGCGCTCTCTGTAACCCTTATGGGAACGGTCATTTGACCTGACGTGCTGTTAACCATTCAGCCACAGAGAAGCGTCTTATTAGCTAAGTCCGAAGGTGTGTGTTTATAAGCAGTACTTCGGCCTAACCAGACAAATTAAAGTGGATTTGAGATAATCATAATTAAGTAATTTATCGAGTCTAGAAGA
>OZ010586.1:33517338-33532338 GCA_963932145.1 Acanthosepion lycidas
AAAGAAGGAAAAAATGAATGAAGGAAGGATGGTGGGAGTAATGAATGAAAGGACAAAATAAGGAATGAACAAATGAATGAATGAATGAAGGAAGGAAGGAAGGAAGAATGAAAGAACGAAATAATGAATGAATGAATGAAGGAAGAAATGAATGAAGGAGGGATGGTGGGAGTAATGAATGAAAGGACAAAATAAGGAATGAACAAATGAATGAATGAATGACGGAAGGAAGGAAGGATGGATGGATGGATGGTAGTAATGAATGAAAGAACGAAATAACGAATGAATGAAGGAAGGAAGAAATGAATGAAAAAAGGAAGGAAGGATGGATGGATGGTAGTAATGAATGAAAGGATGAAATAACGAATGAATGAAGGAAGGAAGGAAGGAAGGAAGAATGAAAGAACGAAATAACGAATGAATGAATGAAGGAGGGATGGTCGGAGTAATGAATGAAAGGACAAAATAAGGAATGAACAAATGAATGAATGAATGAAGGAAGGAAGGAAGGAAGGAAGGATGGATGGATGGTAGTAATGAATGAAAGAACGAAATAAGGAATGAATGAAGGAAGGAAGGAAGGAAGAAAGAAAGAAATGAAGGAAGAGGGGATGGTAGAAGTAATGAATGAAAGGAAGGTAGGGGACGACGACAAACAAATGAAGATGGTAGAGGAGGATAATTTTATGAATGTGGAAGGACTAGATAGGGACAGGTGCGCTTTTGAATTTAAAAGAACGTCCTATTATAGAACATATACAGGTGAAGGGACCCCACGAAAGGGATACTGAAAGGTGGGGGAGGAAATGGGTAGTTTCCATTGAGCAGGTGGGTAGACAGGGAAAGAGAGAGAATGGTTTGAAGGTCGAACAAAGACTTAAAAAATAATTAAGTGATCTAAGGGACATTTTCGAGAATATAAAAAAAAGCATGTACAAATATAGCGAGAGTTGGGGTGATAAATGGTCATGAACAGAGATAAATAGAATAGCTTGCCTCGTGGATGAAATGGTTGCGTATTATTCGGTGTTCGAACCTTTAAAAAAGACAAAGGCAGGTCAACCCCGTTTGAAAGATTAGCACACTTCATTTTTTCCACTCTTTATTTACTGCATTAACTTAAACTAAGTTCACACACTCATATAAACATTAGTTTATTTACCATAGTTTTCTATTATTTAATCATTTCGCCCCAAGTAAGACAATAAAGCCACTAAGATGGAAGGGGTTACTGAGTGTAGAACAATGGAAAAAAAACATTAACCCTAGAACACTAAACATCAATTAAAGTTACACCACTACTAACCATGGATATATCATACCCGATTTTGAAAATATCAAAAAAAAAAAAAAAATTAAATATAAATCTTTATTTGAAATATTTTACACATAACATTAATAGGAACTGAAAAACATATTATCTAGGTAAGAAAATAAGGTACTGAAAATTGTATTAGGTTGGTGCAAAAATAATGTCGGTTTTTGACGTATTTTATAACGTCAAAAACCGACATTATTTTTGCACCAACCTAATAATTAATATATATATATATATATATATATATATATATATATATATATATATATATATATATATATATATATATATATATAGCATGATGCCGGAAAATCCCTACTAGACATCAAGGAAAACGGATACACTAGTGGATTGACCTGGGGTCTGTCCTACCCATCGAATGTAAAACTATATATCTTCATTTTGTAGCCGGTAGCGAAAGCTGGAATATTGGATATATATATACATACAAACAATAGCTCAAGAAATGATTTAGGTAGTCCCTCACATATTGCAGACGAAGAATATAGGATTTACGTTTCAGACTAGAGGCGTCTAGATCCACCCGCCTAAGGCAGACTAGTTGAAAGTAATTGACGTAATGTTTGATAGAAAAATCTTAAATAATGAAGATTCAAGTCTCATGTTATTAAATCATTGCATACATTCCTATATTTATATTGAGCGTGTAAATAATCACATGAGAATGAACAATGGCAGTACACAAAAGATTTATTTACATTATTCGGACTGTTGTCCTCATCTTTATTGCTGTATTCACGACGTTTCAGCCATGTACGCTCCGGTCTTCTTCAGGTGATATACGTTGAAATTTCGAACCCTTTTAGTCCACGGGGTAGAAATCTCATGAACTAAAGTAAAAGAGTTTGAAATTGTCCTAATTCCACGTGCCGTGCCTTTTTTTGGGGGGGGGATATTTCAATTAATTCTCTTTAGTAACTCAACTCTCCAAGTTTTTGTTCCTTCTGCTTAGACCACTCTTTAGTAACTCAACTTTCCAAGTTTTTGTTCCTTCTGCTTAGACCAGGCATTGAACTCACAACTCTTTGAGTTAAGTCACTTTTTGGATCACTCAGCCAACACTTTTATCCACTGGGCCATGTGTCTTTGGGGACAAAGTGCATCATCTCCGAAATATAGACAGACGCGAAGCTTGGTTTATTGCTAACTCTAAAATGGATATAACATGTAACATGAAGAGAAAGTAATGGCTCTATAACGAAATTCACTCGCTCGCTCTCTCTCTCCCTCTCTCCCTCTCTTTCTCTCTCTTTTACACACACGCATATATATATATATATATATATATATATATATATATATATATATATATATATATATATATATGGTAATGGTAATAGTAGCCGTTTCCTTATAAGGAAACATTCAGCATTCATTGACCAAACAGCCAATACTGCTTTCGGTTGAAATTTATAAAATCTTTATCTTAAAACAATTTTTTCAAAAAAATTGATTTCTCAAGTCCAGTAACTGTTATCGATCTTTCCAATATTGATGGGAGTTTCCTTCCTAACCTTTTGTTTGAAGTAGTGTGAAACGTCAACATCTTAATTATGTCATTATTTTCTCTTCGAGAAGATATCCATTTTAGCAATTTCTTTTTTTAAAATCCTCGACTGATGTAATTTGTATTATTTGGCAAAGTTCTTTATGATTATGTAGCGCCAGTCCACGAGGTTGGGAAAACTATCAGCCTACCTGCACCATTCGCTCGAAGCCATTTTAAATCATTAATCTGAGAAAGTTGTCTATACAGCTGATAGTTTAGATATATCTGAACATGGTTGGTGCCATCCATGACATTCGCATGAAAGTCTCGATTTGACGAAACTATTTAAGAACATTACTCGAATATTTAGGTTAAGGTTTTGGTTTTGTAACAACTTGCGGTGCCAGTTGAAACTATCTGTAATCCAGCTTATTCTATGTTCAATTTCCTTACACCTACTGTCAACAACGAAATTATTCGCACACCATAAATTTTGAATATTTTTCTCCATTTCTAAGAATCTAATGCCAGTATGATACCAGTTTTTTTTTATATCTTAATAACCACAAAAAAAAAGAATATAAAACTCAATTTTTAGTACAATAGGCTAAATACAACAAATTTGAAAGACGAATTATGCAAAATAGGAACAGACAAAATTATTCGTACAGTATGAAAAACAGAAAAAAATTTTTTCGCAATATTAATAGTCAATCGTATGGTCACTCATCTTTATAACTTGCTTCAGTTGTGTACTAAAGTTTTTTTTTATGAGATTTGAACAATACTTGGCTTGGATTCTCTTCCATTCTTCAATGGTTACACGTTCTAATTCCTGAAAAATGTGATTTATTCGAACTTACAATTCTTGCCATATATAAAAGATACAACGATGGGATGACAATCCTGAGTTGAAAAAAAAACTGATACAAGACAGAAACAAACGGAAGAGAAAAAAATGGAACGGAAGATGCAAAACAAATAACAAAGAAAAAAATAATAGTTAACTCTTTGAGAAAGCAGTGCCTCCGAAAAATTGAAAACGAAATTAATGAAACCAAGTGGCACAGACAATGTGTTAAAATGTGGAGAACAGCGAAAAATCATAATAACATCATTTTGAAAATAGCTTACTTTCTTCCTGAACTCAATAACAAGTTTCTCTATTTTATGAAGGGAGTCTGGAATCAGAAATAAATCTCCAAGAAGTGGGGTTTATCACGTAACAAAGCACTATGTAAACTAAAAGGTAGTCCTCAAGATCACCCCACCCAACATACAGGGGTATCTCAACTGAATCCATTACGGTAAAAGTACTAAATAATATTGTATTAACTAGGTTCTCATCGTTTTATGAAAGTCAACTCCAAGAACAACTCAGTTGGTTTTCGTTCTGCTAATAGATGTAATGATGGCATATGTCATCAAATAACTCCAAGAAATTGCATATCTCCCTAACAGAAATTGTATACCTCACATTATCAACTGTCTTGAAGTGGAACGCTTACATCGAATCTATAGCTGCATCTACTGCAAGGAAAGTTTTGCCAGAAGGTTTTTTTTCCGCCAGAGTCCATCTTGCACATTTACAAATCCACAATTCGTTCCATGCTCATGCTATTCATCTCGAGCTTCTTGAGAAAATCCAAAGAAGGATCTGCAATGTAATAGATCCTGACTTGGCATCTCGACTTCAATCACTTTCTCACCGACATGACGTGGCTTCACCTTGGCATGTCTACAAATATTTTAATGGTTACTACTCTGACGAGCCTTTTCCCCTGGTGACTGGACCACGTGGGTTTAAGCGTGCTACTAGATTGGTATCCAGGTCCCACCTTTTTACTGCTGAATTAGGTAAATGTTGCCGCAACTTCTACTCCAACAGTTTCTTTTTCGCGCTTCCCGACAGTGGAACTCTCTTCCTCTTTCTTTCTTTCCTGACCACTACAACCTTCAAAATTTTAAATGTAACGTCAATGGCCATCTTCTATCTTTCAGTTCAACTTTTATCCTCTCCTCAGCCCCACTCTATACCCAATCTTTTCTCTCTCCTTCCCTCTCTGTAACCCCCTGTGTACTAGTGGCATTCCCGCCTTGCTTGGGATGAAATGATTAAAAAATATATCGACCTCGCAGCAGCATATGATCGCATCTCTAGAGACTTCCTCATCTCATGCATTAGAAATCGCCTTTCAAGTTTCGAATGCTCAGAATGATTCGATGGAATAGAACTCAATCAGTCCACAAAATTTTAGGTATTTGGTAAGGGCACCAATACGGAAACATTTCAAACCTCACCAGTTGTACGACAAGGTGAAAATGAGAGCGCCAGTTTATTTAATAATTTCCTTGCACATTTACGTATAAAGATTTAAGATCAACCGAAGAAGCTTATCTCTATTTCAAGTCAGCTCTCCAAGAGGAAATTTTCCAGTATACATTACCATATAGGAGGATTAATATTACATAGCAGTCCAGCACTCTTTGTTTCTAAGGACATTCATTGGCAGAAGAACCCTATCTCTTATTTATCTCTGAAGAGACCGACCACCATTCATAGCTATTTAGAAGATTAGATATTTCATTACCCAGCACCCTTTTCTTTGTTTCTAACAAACATTTACTTGTTTCTTAATAATTTGGTTAACTTTTAGAAGGTATCTTTCTCTATCTCAATGCGCCTTCGAATTTCGATGTCACATTTTTGGTCGTCTGTTAAAGCACTTCTCAGAGATTGCTTCTACAGAAGGGTGCTGAGAATACCATGGGCCAAACATGTGCGGAACAATTTGAATATTTAGGAAGTGTTTTAACAAAAAACAGAAAGTGAGACATTGAAATCCGAAGGTGCATTGCGGTAGCGAAAGATGCCTTCCAAAAGCCAAGAAAAATATTAAGAAACAGAAAAAAAAATCATTAGAAACAAAGAGTACTGAGATATTATGTAATGTCAGTCTTTCTATATGAAAAATGAAGAAGAGACTTGTATCAACAGAAATGTGGTTCTACAGAAGGATGCTGAGAATACCATGGACCGAACATGGGAGCTACGATGAAGTTTTAGAGAAAATGGAAACAAAAAGGACACTTATACTTAACATCAGGAAGAGATAATTGAAATTTCTAGGGTACATAATGAGGAAAGAGAGCTTGGAAAATTTGATACTCACAGGACAGATTGAAGGCAAAGAGGGATAGAGGGAAACAATGCATAACCTACCTAGCAAGTTTTAGAGAAAATGGAAACAAAAAGACACTTATACTTAAAACCAGGAAGAGAGGGTTAAAATTTCTAGGCCACATAATGAGGAAAGAGTGCTTGGAAAATCTGATACTCACAGGACAGATTGAAGGCAAAGAGGGATAGAGGAAAACAATGCATAACCTACCTAACAAGTTTTAAAGAAAATGGAAACAAAAAGGACCCTTATACTTAATAGAAAGTTGACATATTTAAAGCACATAATGAGGAAAGAGGGCTTGGAAAATTTGATACTTACAGGACAGATTGAAGGCAAAGATGGATAGAGGAAAACAATGCATAACATACCTAGCAAGTTTTAAAGAAAATGGAAACAAAAAGGACCCTTATACTTAATAGAAAGTTGACATATTTAAAGCACATAATGAGGAAAGAGGGCTTGGAAAATTTGATACTTACAGGACAGATTGAAGGCAAAGATGGATAGAGGAAAACAATGCATAACATACCTAGCAAGTTTTAGAGAAAATGGAAACAAAAAGGACACTTATATCTAAGAGAGAGTTGACATATCTAGGGAAGATAATGAGGAAACATGAGTTGGAAAATTTGATACTTCGATTGAAGGCCAGGAGACAGGGGAACACAACGCATGACCTTCTTAGCGCGCTTGAGTAAATGAATGACATAACCGGGTTTAGAAAAGATAGCAAAAACACAAAAGTTATCAGGATCTACAAAGGATAGGAAATCGTGAAGAGCCATGAACAGATATGGCACATAGAAGAAGACATTATCGATGATAGTGCTCCATGAAAATTGCCTAGAACCAGACCTAACCGAGTTCAACAATCTATCATTTACAAAATACAGTTCCCTAATAAATGCCCTGAAAAATAGAAACACGGACACACAAACGTGTACGACCCGCTCCCATCGCTTTTTTGTCTTTCATGACTCTCTTGTTGGCTCGTCCACACCTGATGAGTAAGCCGTATTCGCCATAATTATTAAGCGCTCCTTATGGAAACTGTACTAATCAACCCTTTCATCTGCCCTGTGCAAGCAATCGGGCTGGGTTGAGGTGGTTGGAAAAGAGGTTGCCGGAAGTTTATTTGACACAAATAGTTCTCTACTCTGTCAGGTATTAAAATAACAAAAGCAAACAAAACAGAACTAAAAATAAAACTAATGTTTCTCTCACCTATTATCATTTTAAATAAGTCCGTTCGAATCGCAAATAACCTTACAAAACTTTAGCCAAAAGTGATTATAGATGTTTAACCTGACATTGATTTTTCCACCCTTTCTATAAAAATGGAGGTACGGTGGAGTAATGGATAGCGGCTCGAACTGAAAAATCAGAGTGTCGAGTTCGAATTCCAGTCAAGTCCATGACATTGAATAACGAACAGATACCCTTGGAGTAGTGGATCGGATCGGATTGAGGAATCAGAGAGCCGAGTTCGAATTCCAGTCGGATCCATTTCATTCACTTACGGGCTAATACCCTTGGGAAAGGTATGAATCTTCTTCTTCTCCTCCTAATTATGAGTAAATAGCCTTGGGCAAATAGACCGAGTTCTATAGCCCCGGATGGCAACTGGTCTTACCGCACAAAATGTCAACCTACTGCGAGAAAAGTCTATCGAAAGATACATACCGCCTACGCGTGTATCACGCATGGCACACGACTGACTGACTATTGGGAAAGGTTAGAATCCATCTCTTCTCCCCCCTATAGGTAAATATTAGGTTGGTGCAAAAATAATGACGCAATAATGTCATTTTTTAACGTCAAAAAACGACATTATTACGTCATTATTTTTGCACCAACCTAATACATATGTGAGAAAACAACATTATTTTTGCACCAACCTAATAGCAAGACAGACCAGGTCCTATAATCTTGGGTGATCTTGGAGAAGGAAAAACTCTGAATTCAAAACCAGCAAGTTAAGCTCCGTCAGGTTAGCTTCCTCAGGAATCACCACTGCGAGAGCACACGTAGTGTCAATTCAACCCTAGAGGGTTAAAAAATAAAAGAGAGCACCTCGGCGTCGGGTAAAGGTTAGGTTCATTTTTTTGTTTTTTTTGTTTTTGTTTTTTTACGGCTCATTAACTTTTTCTCAAAACAAGAGAATATTCTTAGATTGTAAGAAATTTTGGGGGTTAATAATGATTTACTGATACAAGTTCTGTTAATTAACTCAGAGCTGGCGGAGAGTAGGGGAAATCGTACTTTTCCCAAGGGTATCCGCACATCCAAGCTTACAGCACCTGGTATTCCTAAGTGATCACCCATCTAGATACTAAGCTCGATGATCGTACGGGAACCGGTGTTTCAGCGTGATATGAACGTAAGTTCACGAATCTTGAGATATATGGCAGGAGCACCAGACCAGATATGGCAGCAATATCCATGCACAAACGAATGACCGATTTATAAATATACAAGATGAACTCTGGCGAGAAAAATTGTCTGGAACGACACAATGAACCAACAAGTATTGAGTTCGATCCTCACTAGGTAAATTATCCAAGTAGGATGGGTATGCCGTAAAATCAACCGACCCACAATCGGTGTGGAAATAAAATCAACCAACCCACAATCGGTGTGGAATAATGCTGGCAGAAGTTGCTATGATTAACCATTACTGCTGAGGAGTGACTGTGATCCTCACTGGGTGCCCCATTCAACATTTCACATTAAATAATGAAACCAATGCTGAGAAGAGATAAAATTAACCAACCCACAATTGGCATGGGGTAATGTTTAGTGCGACCACTCTGACCATTATTACTGAGTAGTGAGTCTGATACTCACTGGGTGCACAATGCAATAATTGACATTAAATAATCCATAAAAGGGTTAAATGCTGTAAAAATGAACCAACCAAAAGTCATCGTGGAATAATGATTAACGAGGCTATTCTGGTTGATAACTACAACTGAGTATTGATCTGAGTTCGATCCTCATTGGGTACCCAATAAGAAATTTAACATTAAATCCAACAAGCGTTGACATGTCGTAAAATCAAATAACATGGCCTAATCTTTCTATAGAATGAATGATAGAGGCATAAAAGCTCGACCTGTTCGATTGTGTAGATGTACCTGGATTTATTTGGCTAAGCTGACTTCTAATTCAGTGCTTACGCGATTTCTGTGTGAAAGTCATTACTTATAACGAGGCTTGAACACTGCCGTCACTTTCCTAAGAAGCAATGCCGACAAAGATAAAAATGCTTTTACAAGTATAGGAAGGTGGATCCATAATTCTGTAATCTGAAACATTTATTAACAGTGTGAACTTTCTTTCCAATATATTTTTCCTTCAACGAATAAGCGTTGTGTTTAATGCATTGGCAAGGAAGAAGATTAAAAAGTTTTGCGTAATGTTAGATTTCGGGAAAACAAAGTATGATTTTTTTAATCTGCCAAAATAAAGTTATGAAGGTCAGGGAGAAATGCGAAATTAATTGTTAGAAAGGAATATAAGTTCGTCAAAATAAAATCTGTTGTTATTATTTTGAGCTGAGCCCTTTTACCGGAATAACGTCAGAGATGACGTCATGTATTTTTATATAAACAATAGGATATCACTCAGCAGAGATAAGAATAAGTGCCGTCAAGGGAGTTTAAGCCAAGAAGGGGACTTTTCAAATATGTCAGAATAAAGAATCAATTTTCTGTGCAATCTCTAATCTTGCCTCTTGTAGTGCATTATTCTGTTTTATTACTAGTTATTATTGTCAATCTCTTATTGTGCCTAATAAGATCTACGCTAAGAACGAATCATCTTATCCGTCATAGAACTTTTATTACGGTCTATTGTTAGAATTGTTTTATTTTATTACTAGTTATTGTTATTAATCTCTTATTGTGCCTAATAAGATTTATGGTAAGAACCATGAACGCTATGGTAAGAACAAATATTCTCTCCGTCGTATATATTTTATTAAAGTAAATTATTATAATAGTTTTATTTTATAATTAATTAGTGTTGCTAATCGCTTATTTAGCTGTGCTTATCATATGCATTCATAGAAAAATACTATAGACGAGGGTTGGCGCAAGTACCCTTAGAAAAGATATGAATCCATCTCCTCCCTCCAGCTATGGGTTAAATCGTAAAAATTGTATCAGTAAAATAATTGTTTGTTTTTTTTGTTTTTGTTTTTTTTAAATTGCTAATGCAGTCTGTACCCCCAAATGAAGTTTAAATTAAAAAAAGCATGTTAAATTTGTAAATGTTTCCTATTTGTTGCTTATTCTATTATATATATATATGTGTGTGTGTGTGTGTGTGTGTGTGTGTGTGTGCGTGTGTGCATTTAGGCAGCAAATTCTCTTTTAGGTATGTTTGATTGAATAAATTACAAACATTATGTCTGCTAATTTTTAACAAAATCCGTTCATACTCATGAATAACCTTCCGTATATTTATATTAAAGGGTGAGAGAAATGTACTATAGCTGTTTAGATTTCTTTTATTTTCATCTCTCGAGTACTTTCCGTCCTTCTTCCAAGATCATCTTCAGGGGTGCAAGTAGTACAAAACTATATGTTGTTCATTAGTACAAGTATTTATACAAAGTTGTGCGTTATACATTACCGTAATTTTTTTCATTGTGCTATTAAATGCAAAACGGTTGACAATGTGCTGAGTGTTCATTCGAACGTTAAAAAAATTATCCATAATGGAATTATTTTCATGTTATAATGCCATGGTCATACGCGCATTAAAGCGTGAAAAAACTGTTCCTTTACAGGCATTTCAGAACATTACTGCAGTATTCATAGCTGATTCTGTTCAATGTCTGCTTTAATTTTTTAATATAAATTGCTTCTAGTATCTGTAGTTTGAATTTGTTGTTTTCTTGGTGTAGGATAGTTGTTGTCGATTAGTAATTTTTTATGTTGTGAATGTGAACAGGTATGTTGTAGATGTTTCGCAACGGATATATATATATATATATATATATATATATATATATATATATATATATATATATATATGAAGAAATACGACAAATAGAAAACCGTTTAATTGAAACTAGATTTGATTACGCGTTTCACCTTTCTAGGCTACATCTGATCCAAAAACGTAAGAAAGAAATGTATGTATGCATGTATTTTTGTGTATGCTTAAATAATAAATCATCAGTACTTTTCCGCTAAACTGGCGTTTCTTTTTTATACGTTTTTCCCATATGACATGTCCTTAAAGGATGTGGATGTTCGTAGCTCTCCACAACTTCCTGCTTTTGTTACTATTAGTAATGCTTGTCCCTATACTACTCTTCTTTGTCATTGAAGAGGAAATAATTAACCAAAATGAGTAGACATTAACACAATATTTAGCAGGTAGCAACTCGGGGTCATTAAACGGATGTGGGTGGGGACATGACTGGGGGCACGGACTGAAGATGGTAAGGCGGGCAAGGTAATGATTAATATGCAAAATATGAAAGAAAATTAACAGGAAGCTATAGAGTGCAATGATTGTTCACACTCTGAAGGGTCATCGGAGAGAAAGAGAGAGGGACAAGCATATATAGGTAGAGAGGGACAGAGGTAGACAGACAGACAGAGCCAGAGACAAATAAAAACATAGAGACTGACAGACAGACGCACACGGAGGTAGACAGAAATATACAGACAGGCGCAGAGTGAGAGATAGAGCGAGAAACAGAGAAAGAAACAGAGTGATAGACAGAGAGAAACAGAGAAAGAAACAGAGTGATAGACAGAGAGAAACAGAGAGATGCAAACAGAGAGATATAGAATGTGAGACAGAGATATATAGAGAGAAAGACAAACAGGCAGAAAGAGATAGACAAAGACAGAGAGAAACAAAGTCACAGAGAGAGAGAGAGGGCAGACAGAAACTGACAGACAGACAGACATAGACATACTGAGGGAGACAGAGATATACAAACAGAGAGACACAAAGTTAAAGATAGAGTGAGAGGCAAACAGGCAGAGACAGACAGAGGTAGATAGAGAGGTACAGACAGAGATACGCAAAGTGGGAGATAAGGAGAGGCAGAAACAGGGAGAGAGAGAGAGACAGAAACAGGAAGAGAGAGAGAGAATGTATTACGCAAAGTGCGCAAGTACATCCAGAAGCCAAATGTCAAAGAAAAGAAAGCATTCTTGACGACACAAATAGTCATTTTTCAGACATACCATATATACTCGTGTATAAGTCGATTTCATCTATAGTGCAACTTCTAAATTTTGGAACATGAATTTTAACCCTTCTAGCAAAAAAATTACCTGTGTATAATGCAACCCGTCACCGAAAATGCATCATTTTTAACCTCTTCAAAAAAAAAAAAGGGTTTTTTTTTTTTGTTAATTTGTAGGTCTGATGAATTGGATCGTGAATACGATTCTAATGTAATAAATTACAAGGAAGGAAGGGAGGAAGGTAGACTAGAGAAGATACGAATAAATAGTTAAACAAAGAACTGAATAATAAAAATAAATGTAAAAGGAAACATTCTCTGAAAGAAAGAAAGAAAGAATTAAGCAAACAGCTCTCAATTCGGTATCTAAGCTGATGATACAGCCATTTTACTCCTGTCTTGATTAATCATCATTCTGCCTTCCATGGCTGATGCTAACCACCAGGAGAGTGACATAAAGTGGAAAAATTATATAAAATCCATTGCGAGGTTTGCTCTTAAGAAAGTTGATTCAGTGTGTCGTGCTAGACAATTTTTCTCTCCAGAGTCTATCTTACATATTCGTCCATGCTTTGTTATATTGCTGCCACATATGGTCCTGTGTTCCTGTTATATATTTAGAGATTCTCGATAAAATCCAAGAAAAATCAGCAATATTATTGGTCCTGACCCAACATATCGGCTTCAGTCATTTTCCCACCGAAATAATGTAGCTTCCCTGGACCTTTTCTATAAATACTTTCATGGTAATTGTTCGGATGAGCTCTTCGATATGGCACTCATTGGGGTTAAGTTTTAGAATTGTTATTTTATTCCCCCCCCCCACAAACAACGAATTGCAAATATGGGGACTAGTTAGTACTTTCATAGAGACAAAGATGTATTATGGTGGTTGTAGTAAGAAAGGTACGTATGAATGTGTTGTTTTGGTGTAAGGAATATTGTTTTGTACGATTGGGTCAGTGCCTGCGGCTAGCTAAGTTGTAGTTAAGACAGAGGAAGACCGTCCTTTTCCCAATCCCCTTTTCGGCCTTGTGCCACATTTCTGTAGATAACAGAATAAATATCGCTCTTTGATATGGCACCTAAACTCTATGAATTTAAGTGCAGTACTAGATTGGCAACATGGTTTCCTCAATTCACAGTCAAATTGCCTAGATGTAATCGTAAGTTCTATGCTAACAGTTTCATTTCTCACACTTCTCGCTTGTGGAACACTGTTCCAGTTGCATGTTTTAAATGTTTAAATGCAATGTCAATTGTCATCTAATGTCTTCCTGATTACTCTTCTATTGTTCTCGTTCTCTAATAATGTTTCTGGTTTCTAAATCTTTTACACTTAGTAACGCTCTTTGTGTCTTCGTGGCTTTACTGCTTTGCGTGGGGTGAATTTGATCTTAAAACTATGGGTAATGGCGAAAAATGAAAAGAAAAATAAAGTTCACTTTTATAGTAAAAAGAAAAAATAAAGTTAACTTCTATAGTAAAAAAAAGAAAAGTTAACTTCTATAGTAAAAAATAAATGTTAACCTCTATAGTAAAAAGTAAGTCAACACGAGAGGTATTTAGCTTTGAAAATTAAACATCATCAGATTAAAACATCAGAAGAAAATAGCAAATTCTTTTAAGTAAAAACCTAATAGGCTGAAGAGTTTTTCTATTCCAAGAGTGATTTATTCCGTCTTCGAAGCGTTCGTCGTTTATTGGCGCGATTCTGACATTAATTGAGAGTGACAATGATATTCAACACTAACCTCGATAAAGGACATAAAATAAATTACATAGTATATTATCTCGAGAGATTAGATGTCAGGCAAAAGGAAAGAAAAGGAGACGTTTTCGGAAAACCTTACATCTGGATCCGTTTCCGCTGCCCATCCTTAACGGGAAAAGACGCATCTTTGCCGCGTGTTGATGCCTTGTGAGTAATTTGCTCG
This sequence comes from Acanthosepion lycidas, assembly GCA_963932145.1. Classification (NCBI taxonomy): domain Eukaryota; kingdom Metazoa; phylum Mollusca; class Cephalopoda; order Sepiida; family Sepiidae; genus Acanthosepion; species Acanthosepion lycidas. The sequence continues at coordinate 33,531,506 of OZ010586.1, forward strand.
ATGGAATCGCTTTTTGTTTGAATAACGAAAATGTTGCATCACCAATTTTGTAAAAACTCTCTATCATACATACAACAGATTCCAAAAAGGAATTTCTTTTCATCGTAAAATATGCCCAATATATATATATATATATATATATATATATATATATATATATATATTGTCATTTTAGATCTTGGTTGGGTGATCTACCGTCCCTACTGTGCGAGTTTGGTTAGCTTGTCAAATTGTACTCGTCCGGAGGCATATAAAGTAATCATCTTATTACTGCAAGTTACTTGCTACCTGAAGATTCAGGTGTGTAAGCAGCTGAAGCTGGCCACGTACTAAGCTCTTAGCTGTAGTCGAACTCTATACCTTCGGCCATAGAGGAACCAGGACGAGGCTATGCCAAAGGGTAGTCTCGTCCGTGGATGGACACAGACCCGACCCCGTTTACGCGGGGTCTACCAGGAATTTTTGGCCGAGCTTACAGGCTCGGTCTGCCCCACATTAATCTCGGCCTTGTGCCACATCCTACCTCGTGGGGAGGTCAGCAAATATTACTGGCTACGTGAAGGTTGTGTGCAAACACATGAAACTTAAATTAGTGGCCAGTCATTGCCTACCTGGTTATTGAATTAATATTCAAATGCTCTGTCATTTTTATAGCATAGAGCACTTTTATGCCAGAAGGCTAATTTTGGCAGACTCTATTTAGCGCTACTTATTCAATACTTATTTCTATCTATAAAAGGCAGGATGTGTGTGTGCGTGTAACGAATGCACGGCCGCAATTTTCGACGGATTTGCACCAAAATTGTCATGCACATACTCCAAGTTAGCGGGAA
>OZ010586.1:33537338-33544838 GCA_963932145.1 Acanthosepion lycidas
GTAGTATCGTATGCAAATGAGATAGACAAATATAAATATAGAACAACACGTGGACATACTTACAATCAGAATGCGACAAGTGAAATTCCAGGATCACATAAGAAAAGAAACCTGGAGAATTTAACACCCACGGGACATACTGGAGCCAAGAGAAAGCTGGGTGTAATCTGTTCAACAAGCTTGGGTGGATGGTTGACAGAACGAGGACTGGGAAGGATTATAAAAAGTTTAAAAGAAAGGAAGTTGTAGAGACCCATGATCTCCCACACCTTGAAGGGAATATATGCATAATGTGTGTTCCCAAAGTTTTGAGAATAAATTAGATCACACCAACGGTGTTTCAAAATGATTGTTTTATCAAAATCTAGATGAGCTGAGTCTGAAACTAACATTAACATGGGAGGGGCTGGCTTATAGCATGTAATAACTCTAAAGCCAAAATAGTAAGGCTTCATCATTACGGAGCAGAGCCTGAATTTTCTCCAAACTTGATGAACGATTTTACTTAATGAGGTTCATTATCTTGGAACTGAAACTGGCTACAAACCTCAAGTGGAACTCATCTATACGATCCATCGCTAAATATGCAGGAAAATTATCGCTCTAGAAAAAAGTACTTGATTCCTGCAGGCACTATCTTTACAGATAAGATTTAAAAAGTGGACTATTGCTGCTATATCTTGACTAGAGTCTTTACAAGAGTTAGATCAGACCAAAAATAATGTATTGCTGCCATATCTGACTGGAGCTGCCCAATCCTCACTTTCCACCTTGTGTCACTTTAAAAGTACCTGATTCCTTATGATGTGCTCTATCTTTACAAGAGTCAGATCAGACCAAAAATGGTGTATTGCTGCCATATCTGGGCTGGAGCTTCCCAATCCTCACTTTCCACCTTGTATCACTTTAAAAAGTACCTGACTCTTTATGACCTACTCTATCTTTACAAGAGTCAGATCAGGCCAAAAATGGTGTATTGCTGCCATATCTGAACTGGAGCTGCTCAATCTTCACATTCCACCTTGTATCACTTTAACAAGTACCTGAGTCCTTATAACCTTACTCTATCTTTACAAGAATCAGATCTGACCAAATATGTGTATTGCTGCCATATCTGGGCTTGAGATGCCCAATCCTCACTTTCCAGCTTGTATCACTTTAAAAAGTACCTGACTCTTTATGACCTGCTCAATCTTTACAAGAATCAGATCAGACCAAAAATGGTTTATTGCTGCCATATCTGGGCTGGAGATGCCCAATCCTCACTTTCCAGCTTGTATCACTTTAAAAAGTACCTGACTCCTTATAATCTGCTCTATTTTTACAAGAATCAGATCAGACCAAAAATGGTTTATTGCTGCCATATCTGGGCTGAAGATGCCCAATCCTCACTTTCCACCTTGTATCACTTTAAAAAGTACCTGACTCCTTATGACCTGCTCTATCAGATCAGACCAAAAATGGTGTATTGCTGCCATATCTGGACAAGAGCTGCCCAACCATCTCCTTCCAGCCTTGATAGCGTTCAGAAGTCTCTAGTAGGCAATAAAATATTTTCCCAACTTTTATTCGAACAGTTTCTTCTCAAGAGCCGCTTCTTTGTGGAACAGACTCTCGTGACGTTACTTCTCTGATCACTAGAATCTTAACCTGTTCACATCTCGGGCCAACCGTTATCTATCCTAGATATCCTCATAATCTGTATTTCTTATCATCTCCTCTTACATTCATACAACAATCTTATTTAATACCTCTCTACCTTGAGTGGCCCTCTGTTTTTTAGATTTATCAATAGCGTAAAAAGACAATCTAGAATTAGTTCGATGGGTGAAGGATTGATTGATTTGTTTTTTAATGTTTATCAACCTTTGACAGGTTATTTTAATACAGAAAATATTTTTGGTCCTACTAATTAATCTATAGCTGGGGGGAGGAAGAGGTGTTTTCATAACAAGAGTATTTGCGTGAATATAACGAATTAGAACCGGCCTTTCTGTTTTCCATACTGTGCCGTTAACAATTACGCCACTCGCACATCCAAGCTTAGAACACCTGGTATTCCCAAGCGGTTATTGATCTAGGTACTGACCATTCTTGACGTTGCTTAACTTCAGTGATCGTTTCAATAGGATATGACCGTAAGCCTGATAAGCGAGCAATAAAAGTAATAAAATAAATCTGTTTTGGAGCTAATTTGACAGCTGTAATAGACTCTGAATCGTTCATTTCAAAGTGTTTAACTCAAACAGACTTTTACCGGTTTACTTCCGTATATTATTTCCTGCCATGTAAATAGAATTAACTAACTGAGAATATTATATTGATCTTTATAACTGTCTTTCCGACACACCTAAGAATAATTTAGAGTGGCTCCTGGTGTCTATACATTTTTCAGGTAAAATACAACGAACATTTCAATCGAAGTTAAATCAAGGTCATTTTTTAAATACTTTCACCCCATGCACAACAATAAAGCCACTAAAAAGCAAGGGGGTTACTGAGTGTTAGAGGATATAAGACAGATTACTATTAAGGAGAAAGGACAATAGAAGAACAAGCATCAAGAAAACAGAAAATAAAATTTGATATTGCATATAAATTTTGGAAGCTCAAAGTTGACTGGGAAGCCAGAAGCGGGAAGAGAGTCCAACGAGAAAGAAGTATGATAGAAGAAACTATTAGCATAGAACTTATGGTTACATCTCGCCATTTCAACTTTAAAATGATGACTCCTTGCCGGCAATCTAGTACTGCGCTTAAATTCATAAAATCTAGCTACCATTGAGCAGGGGTCGGCAACCTTTTGCTATGTGCCGACCTAAGGTTTTAAAATCATTCTGTGTACCAATAGTATACATATTTTTATATAAGTCAAGGTCAATATACCTGTTCTACAATATATTTTATACAGTAATATTTAGTATATACACTTTAGTATATATTAACCCTAGAACGCTAACCATCAATTAAAGTTGCACTACTACTAACCATAGGTATATCATACCCGATTTTGAAAATATCAAAAAAAAAAAAAAATTAAATATAAATCTTTATTTGAAATATTTTATATGCGAAAACTTCAAACTTTGTACTTTGAGTTAACATTAATAGGAAATGAAAAACATATTATTTACGTAAGAAAATCAAGTACTGAAAATTGTAATTAAAAATAGGAAAATTTGCGCTGGGTATTTTATACCCATGGTTAGTGTTCTAGGGTTAAAATTGAAACAGATAAATATCTTCTTTTCTTTGTAGTAGTTATTGGTTTGGACTTCGTAATGTCATTTGCGCCTGCGTGCCATTGGAAATTGCTTGGTGTGCCACGTGTAGCACACGTGCCGTAGGTTGCCGACCCATGCCATAAAGGGAAGTTCTTCAGAACAATTACCATGAAAGTATTTATAAAAAAAAATGTGCAGGGTAGCTACGTTGTGTGGCTGCAAAGTTTAAAGCAAGGACAAGTGGTAGACTTATAAACATGCAAGATTTATAAATTGTTATTTTTTTTTTTTCTTACAGATTTTACAGCGGGGAAAGAATAATACGCCCAATTGTTCCACCCCAAACAAGGCGATAATGCCACTAAGACGCAAGGAGTTATATGCGGGTTTTTATACCCTTTGAATTTATTTGTCCTCTGTAGAAAATAAGGGTAAAAAGAGCATTGACGAAACACAGCGAGAGAAAACAGGACAACACCAAACTTGAGTGGAGAAAAGAAAGGCTTTATATCAGAAAGAGAAAGAAAAAAAAGAAAGATAGAAAAATTGGGTTTAAAATTCGTTGCAAAAAAAAAAAAAACAGTCGGTTTTCTGAGGACTTAACTGATGGCAGTAAAGTTCGTTCGGTTAACAGTTCTCATTTTTTGTTGCAATGTCGGAATATATTCGTCTTCAGGTTGAAAAGGGATTCAGTTTTCGGATGCTTTGCTGCAACTGTTGGGACATCCTCGTTCTTATGTTGTATTCTTGGCCGCTCCATTTTCGGCCGCCATGTGACTGCTGGTTGAATTTTACGGAGCTAAATTTGTCCGTGTTGACTCGTCGGTGGCACAGAAAAAAAGAGGCTGTGATAGGCTGCTTCCTGCCCGACCCAGGGGCCGGTGATAACGACCCTTATAAAGGGAGGCAATTCATTTATCTATATAATATTTGCAGTAGATACTGGAAGTGGAATGAGAAGACTCTAGAAGAAGAAATGGCAATAAAAGAAAAGGATTCAGGAAGACATAAGATGGCGACTGACGGTGCATTTAGATTTTCGCAGATTGTAGTTATCAGGGAAGCAAAAAATCGGTAGGGTGAGAAGACCGAGAAAAGAAACTATTAAAATAGAACTTACGGTTACATCTAGCTATTTCAACAGTTAAACGATGAGACCTAGTAGCCAATCTAGTAGTACGTTTAAATTCATGCGATCGATGTATCAAAGAGAATAATATTTATTTTGATTAATACAACATTTTTGCACAAGGCCAATAGGGGGTATAGGAGAAGGCTAGTCTTCAATCTGTCTTATCTTAAAGTTAGCTAGCCACGATTACTGGCCCAAAGATACCACAGTATTTTTACACTAAAACAAGATATTCTTACTTATCATTCTTACTACAATCACCATAATACCTCCAGGTCTCTATGTAGTTCTAACTAGTTCGCATATGTACAATTTGTCTGTGGTGATGGGGGATAAAAATAACAAAAAAAAAAATGAAAATCCCAAGGAGGAGAGCTCATTAGAACAGCTGCCATGAATATATACCATTATAGAAAATACAGAGGTAAGCCACGTCAAGGCGGTGGGAAAGTGATGCTAGGTCAGGACCGATAACATTACAGATTCTTCTTTGGATTCTGTCGAGAATCTCGGGATATATAGCAGGAATACCAGACCAGATGCGGCAGCAATATTCAACGCACGGATAAATGGTAGATTTATAAATGTGCAATATGGATTCTGATGAGAAAAATGATTTAGCACGACACAATGAACATTGGATCGGATATTTGGAAAACGTTCTGAAGAAACTTTAAGTTTCTTCGGATATTCAAACGTAATATGGACACCCATATTATGCTTCAATATCCGACGAGAGTTTGAATATCCGACGAGAGTTTCTTAGTGCTTCCTCGAACAACGATCGAACCCCGGACGACGCAAGGATTCATCGATTTCCCAAAATGCCTCCGAACTGGAGCCTCATTATCATCCTATTAAGTGAATACATTTTTTTTTTAACTTTTATCTCTCTTTCTCGCGTTTCTTTTCACTTTGCTTGTTTTTCTTTTTCTTTTTTTACTGCGTTTCTATTCTTCTACTTTATAACTTCTTCATTTGCATACTGTTTTCTGTTTCCCCTCCGCGCCTTCCCCCCTCTTCTTTCTCTACATACCCCCATCGTTCTCCTTCGCCCAATAGATTTCTATTTTCCAACGAAAAAGCCTTTGGAGGCCATCTGTGACTTTAATTGATAGTTCGCGCGCTAATCAGTCTCTTTAGCTAATGTTCAAAAAGCCGCTAACCTCTACCCAACCCTGTTGCGCCAAAGAGTAAGCGACTTGTATATTCAGTAGCCAAATCGAAAAGCAAGCGTACAAAACAAGAAACAAAAACGAATTTGAAAGAGAGAAAAAAACTTAGCATTCTAATTGTTATCTATTTGGTTAAAAAGAATACGAGTTTCAATACCCGATACAGTCTTCTTTGCATAATAATAATAATGATAATAATAACAACAACAATAGTAACAACGAAGAAAGAAAAACAAAACATAAAATGAATAAAAATGGTTGATGGGAGTAATTACATTAATTCCTGAATAAAACTGATCTCCTTCAACAGCCACAGATGCTTTATTTCTACACAACGACACCCTGACAAAGATACGCAACTCCACCGAGACATGTTAAACGTTAACATATGGACAAAGTAAACATATGGTAAAGTGGGTTTATTTAAGCGGCAGGTGAAGTAATGGATAGCGGCTGAGACTGAGGAATCGAAGAGCCGAGTTCGAATCCATTCACTTACGTGCTAATACCCTTGGGAAAGGTATGAATCCTCTTCCTCTCCCAACCCTTCAGCTATGGGTAAATAGACCGGATTCTATAGTCTTGGATGGCAACTGGTGGCAGAAAGAAATGGCGGGAAAAATCGTCAGTCATGTATCGAAAGATGCATGATCGCCTAAGCGTGTATTACGCATGGCACATAACTGACTGATTATGTGAGGTATGTGCTACCCTTGTCCCACACCAAACGGGGGGAGTGGGGAATTTGATTGGGGCCCGAATTGTGCTTTTTGACGCTTGCTATCTTATCAATATTTAATTTTTTTACTACTTACTTTTACAAATGAAACTAAGCAAAACTGACTATTAAAGAAATTAAACATTTTTTTTATTCAGATTATGACGTCATTCTGGGGTCCTTTTTTTTTTCTTTTTTTTTTTTTGTTCAAATCCGTGAATTTGTTTTGCTCATGCAAAGTCTCGAAAAAACGCTATGATTCATTATTTTACATAATTCGGTTACAATAACATGTGTATTTTATATGAATACAACCTAATGAAAAATTGAGATACAGTAAAGTGGTGGGGCCCCGTATCATAAATTCGGTAGCGGGGCACGAAACCTTTACATCGGTCCTGAATTAGACACATTGTTCATCAAATGTTAACTATGCATGCTTTTTTTTTGTTGTTTTACTAGTTAGGCTTGGGACACAAAGACTAAATTTAGTCGTACGTCAATTTATAAAAGATGAAAGGTAAAAAAATGCAACTCAGGATTAATTACACTATATGAAAAACATTATTTTCTTATCCATCAAGTGTTAAAATTATACAACTTTTTAACAAGAAAATCTCAAGTTGATGTTAAAAATTGCCGCAAAACATTGTTGATTTATTTAAGATGGAATGATCTATTATGAAATGTCTAATTTGTATTTAGATACATTGGATTTATTTTCAATTTTTCTAGTTGAATTGTTCACCTACATTGCATATGATCCATTATTGTACGTAATTAGGTTACAATAAAATTCTTTTTTTATATAAATACTACCGCGGTGTCTAATGATTTTTTCTTTTTTTTTTTCAGACTTGGCGGACATTTGGGCGATATTATTTATTACACACAATTGCCATGACTTAAATAACATGATCCAATAGAGAAATAAATAAATTTTCACCAATAACACTGATTTATTTACTACTGACTTTAATCCGTCTTAATGAAACACCCGGATATATAATCAGTCTTAATGAAACTCCCTTTATATATATATGTGTGTGCGTGTGTGTATGTTTATGCAAATACCGTTCATTTTCTGATCAGTGTCACTGAAATGAACCTTGATCCTGGAAATGAAACTTGAACCGTGAATAATGTCAATAGCAAATATTTAAGTGACACGGAAGAGTGGACATTTCTCAATTCTAAATTTCATTTATTTCACCTTGGTAAAATAAGGTGCGTTGATTAATTAGACTTTGT
>OZ010586.1:33547338-33602338 GCA_963932145.1 Acanthosepion lycidas
TAGTTTAGCCCGAGTCCGCAAGGTTACCATGTGTCGCCAGAAGGAGGCAGTACATGATGGAGAGGCTATATACTGACAGGGGAAGACTTACGCACTTGGATCTTCTTTTTGCATTTCTGCTAGCCAGCGGCGGTAACTGAAAGCGAGAAACGACAAAAACTACCACTACAGACTATTATACTAGACGCATCACAACAGCCGTTGAGACACACACACACACACATATATATGCAATACATATATATATTTCATATATATGCAATATATATATATATATATATATATGCAATACATATATATATATATATATATGCAATATATATATATATATATATATATATATATGCAATACATATATATATATATGCAATATATATATATATATATATATATATATATATATATATATATATATATATATATATATATATATATATATACTACTTCTTACCTTAATAATGATAGTTCCCTGTGATAAGTGGAATATTTTTCGATGAATACTCACAGGCATATTTTTGTCGGGAAGGGGAGTGTATGGACGAACAAAAGCGACATCTTGTGCTTTGTTCTATATTTTCTCTGAAAGACTTTTTTTTTTTTCATTTAAGAATTCATTCCCCAGTCACATGACCCTCCCCATATGGACCATTGAACAGCTGAGGTATGCGACTCCCTTAGAGGGTACCTTCGTATTGAATTAAAAGGGTAGAAAATAACAACAAAGAAGCCACAAAGGCGTAAAAAATGTTTTCTCGCCGGGAGAGGAAGTTTGGCTTTGAATATAGGGACAAGTCACCTAGTGTGGCTGAATCAATAAGTCTGTAGCCTGACACTTAGCTATGAACTGAATCTTGGTCTGAAATGTTCTCTGTATAATAACAACAGGGTGCGATGGTTGAATTGTCGTCTAAATTACACAAAAATGGAAATAACACAGACATATCATTTTAACACATATATTTACCAAAAATGTACAAAAATATCGTGAAATACTGAAGAATATTATTCAATAAAATTGGCATTTTCTTCAACCACGGCCTCCAAACGACTTCGGACTCTCTTGCAACTCTTCTGGTCAGTCTCCTTGTTTAAGTTGGTGAATACTGCCATAATCCTTGTTTTCAGTTCATCTTTGGTGTTACAAGGAGGTTTTTTTTTGTTCTATCTCTCCCTCAACTGAGCCCCACACATAATAATCAAGGGGGTGCAATCTGGGGAATTAAGTGGCCAGATGTAAGGCCGCATAAATTTTCTGATAGCCATAACTGGGTTCTCCTGCTTGTGTGGCATGGTGCAGAGTTCTGTTGCCAGACATCCGTGTCTTCCATTAACCACCCTCTTGAACCAGGGCAGCACTACCTCCTCAAGGCACTTGATGCAGGCCTCTTTGTTGAGTGTGAGACATTACTGGAAGATGAATGAAGTAGCATAACGTCGCCATCACTTGTGGTTCCTCTAAACTCCTTCGTAATCACTGTTAGACTCATCTAGCTCTTTCCGAATCCTCTGTCCTCAGATTGACACCTAAACACTCTGAAATGTTCGTATTGGAGCTTCCGGCACGAATGCCAAACAGTACAGCATACCATTTCAAAATTTCTGGCAGAGTGAATTGCGTCATTTTGCTCTTTTTCTCACAGATGGTGTCCAACTGACCCTACTATACTGTGCAGTCGAAAATAAATAAACAACGCACATGCAAATGTAAAATGACGACAATTTAACCATCGCACCCTGCATCTCCACTGATTAGATGTTTGTGAAGATTAAAATCGATGTTTTTCAATCTCCTCTCCGAAAAAAATAGTATTTTTTTTTTTTTTTTTTTTTGCCGACGGTGATTACGCAAAGTTAACAACATTTTAATCTCAAATATAGCCGAGTTCGGCTATTACAACAACCTCTTTCAGCAAGCATTTACCTTGAGGGGCTCTCGGGCTTTGTATAGCGTGAACATTATTAAGAGATGTGAGAATTTTTCCGTTCTTTCTTATTTCCATTGGTAGAAAAAAAAATGGCCAGAAATTAAATTTTATACATATCTAAGGCATTTTTTTTTTTTTTTTTTTACTCAGGCGTCAAATTTCCGCGATGAAAATTAAAGATGCCTACTGTATAATGTTCCATCCATATCACTGTATTAAACGATTAGTTCCTACTGTAATTTACGATCTACATTTGATATATATTAACATCCTGTTTGGAAGGGAGTCTTTAAGAAGTATATTTTAATAATTTCACCACAAACAAAAGAATAAAGCCACTAAGACGCAAGAGGTTATTGAGAGAAAAACTAACTAGGAAAAGGTTACTGAGTAGAAAGGACAATAAAAGAACAGCTTTCAAAAAGACAAAAGACGACGACTCCTGTTGCATTTAAATTTTTGAAGATAATAAGTAACCAGGAAAAGATTGTTTAAATTTCTCACATAATAAGATTGAATCAACTATTTGTCATAAGATTTATAAACCATTTACAAGAAGCCAGAAGCTTAGATGTGGCACAAGGCCAATAGCACCAAGTGAAGATCGAACTCAATACTTAGTCGTAATTGCTCTAGCGAGACAAGCTTATTAACTATTTCTAACATGTTGCCCAAATAATTTTCTAAGCGTCGCTTAGATGCGGCACAAGGCTGAAAATGTAAAGCACCCTGTGAGGGTCGAACTCACTACACAGTCGTAATTTTTTCTATCGAGAAAAGCTTGCTAACCACTACACTACATCGAAGTGCCTAAACTGCTGACTATATATATTGATTTTCTAAGCGTAGCTTATATGTGGCACAAGGCCGAAAGTATGAGGTACCCAGTGAGGATCTAACTCATTATTCAGTCGTAACTGTTTTAGCGAGACAAGCTTGCTAACCATTACACTAAACTTCTGAATATATCATGTGTGTCTGGAAAAGTACCAGAATTTAAAAAAAAAAAATAATTGTTTGTAAGCAGTCAGTTTCCATGCAAATCGTTGCCTAAAATTTTATTGACAATTTTTTCAGAAATACATATTATAATAAAATGCATTATAGTTATAGTTATTATATATATATATATATATATATATATATATATATATATACATATATATATATATATATATATATATATACATATATATATATATATATATATATATATATATATATATATATATATATATATATATCAGTTTGAAAAGCACTTTTCTTGAGATTAAATATCGAAAGGCTGAAATTGTAAAGAATGAATTTAGATAAAAAATACAATAGGGGGAAGTTTCCACCTTGAACCTCTCGGTTTTACAGAGAAGTGCCTTTTCTGCTGATCCATCATATCTATTAAGATGCACACTTCGTTCTTGTTTCTATCACTGTAATCTGTATCTGGACACATAGTCCTGGCTTTTAATTCATATTCACTAAATTTTCCTCTAGTTTCCTGAACATAGGTTTTCATAGACTCAAGGAGATTCGTGACAACAAGGATGTTCGCATCCTTCGATTGCAGAACCTTGCTACTTGTTGTTCATTCTTTCGAGTATATAATTCCAAAGAATTGTGAGAAAGGTTATTTCCAGGATTTCCTTTCCACTTTTTTTTTGGGGGGGGGGGCTCAATCCTTCTGCCTCTCGCTTTGTATTCACTTGCTTTTCATTGTCAGTTGATGGAAAATCCAGTGCATGTTTTATTTTCTCGAACCCCCCATATAGAGCATGAACAACATCAAAATTCGCTGACCATCGTGTGTCAGACTGACGCTTGACCACAAAATCCTTACCCAGAGATGATGTCAAAACATTCCAGAGATGAGTAGAAGCAGCAAAAAATGAATACAGATGCTGAACAAAGTCCAGGTTGTGTCCAGCACAGAAGACATAGATAGCAAACTCACTCAGTTGATGAATCCGTGCATGCAATCCTGTATATCGTCCAGACATATTTGAGGCATTATCGTATGACTAACCACGGCGGTTTGATAGGGGAATTTTGTTCTCATTAAGAAAATCCAAAACAGTGTCTGTTAGATCCTTTGCTCCATGAGAAAAGATAGGGATGAAGATCAAGAAACGTTCACAGGCTCACAGCTTTTAATGTATCAGACAGTAAATGTCAGTTGATCTGTGTGTGAGATGTCTGGCGTGGGATCTACACTCAGTGTATAATATGTTGACTCTTTTACTTCAAGAATAGCACAAAGAACCCGTTGTCTCATTAATTAAATAAATTCCACACAAATATTTGCAGATAAATATGACGGATTGCCTTTTCCGGGATTTCCATACATTTTGAGATGTTCATACAAGAAAGGGTCAAATTCACTCAGTAGCTCTAGTATACCTAAACAGTTGTCATTTTTGCTGACGCAATAATCTGATTTTCACAACGAGATGACAAACCTCTGGAGGCAAGAGAGTGAATTACAGAAACCACACTTGTTAAAACTTTATGCCAAAATTCCTGCTCTGAGCGATGTTGGCTCAAGTAATAATCTACATTTCCAGTTTCTTTATGCCTTATCAAATGTGCTGTAATGCACTTTCGATGTTCTTCTCCATTTCCCTGTTCTATAATAACATTGCTGTGCTTCCAGCAATTGAACCCCGATGTAGCAAAGGGATATTCTTTCCTGGACAATAGGTGACAGAAAAACGAACTTGAAATGGTGAATAGAATAGTATTCATGTTTTACACGCTTATCATTCCGCAGTTCACATTTGAGCACATTGTTTGATCAATACTTTGCCTTTGTATTCTCTACTCCAGCTGTTTTATACACTCTGCGTGAGTTTGAAAGGTTGTTATCATGATTCTGACATGGTGAGGGCCCACTATAAATGCAGTAATCTATTGTGTTCGTATCATTAATGTTTCATAGTCCCGGATCTGTCTCTTGGATTGCAAACTTCTTTACTGTTACAGATTTGGGCATTTCCTTTTGTAAAATGTCACCAGCAACAGCAACAATCACTGATAGTAGGCCTGCTGAAACTGGATGATTGGTAGCAGGAATGAATGTAGATGCGGCTTCTATATCTGAAGGAATGGTATGAGTGGCTGTCATTGCACTTGTTAATTTTGGAACTTTTTCTATTTTCTCCTTCTCCTCTGCAGCTCTATTCTTCTTCTGTGCTCTACTCAAAACATTACGTTTCATTTCTGCTTAAACGGTTATTCACCTGGAAACTCCAACACCAGCCTATAGGGTTATATTATATAAATGTGTTTACAACAAGGCCTACGTATTTAAACATTCTGCTTCCATAAAGAACATTTTCTTCCTTTTAATTGTACAGGCAGTATTTATTAATACAAACTCTCTACTGTGTGCTGATTCCCAAAACTGTCGGACAAGACCTACATCTAGCTTAGTGGCATATCTAGGGTGTCTGGCACTGATCTAGCCTCACTATGTATAAGACTACAAGACTACATTCAACACTTTTCTCACCTTGCACAATTAAAATGCTTATCTATTTATATATTCACAAACTATCAATACCTGGTAATTAGTACTGCATCATAGCTTTATCGTCTTAAATAACCACTACATGTTTAGCGTACACGTGTTCAATGCCGTGATTGAATGTCAGGTTCAATCACTAAAATCTATGCATAAACTTATACTTGGATTCATATACAATGTATAAATATATTCAATAATCATGTCATTGCTATTAATAATACTACAGTAGGTCTAATGTTACTTCAGCTTTTTTCATATTTGCATTAATGTTTAAATCAAAATATTTAGCTAGTTGTAATAACTCTGATTTTTTTTAATTCTTCAGCAGTTAACGACATTTAAATACAAATAAAAAACAAAGTCAGTTTTAACAAAAAAATATCTGAAGAGAAATATGAATTACTTTCTCTGTTGTTGCTTATGTGAAACAAATATCGAACGAGAAAATTATTTGTTTTAGTTAGGTATCTGCACAATTCGCCGAAAAACGGCATACCATGATGAAAATACGATGATCCCAAACTTGGTGAAAAAAATTGTTATCGTCTAAATGTCTATGTTATTATTAAGAGGAAAGGCTAAAGTATTTTTGATGGTTTTATTAAATTTTTTCATCCTTTTTAGAACATTCGAAATTTCAATTAAAAATCATGTTTTTTTTTTTGTTTTTCTTTTTCATCAGCGGAATACCATTAAAAATCGATTATGTCTACGATTTTTGAGAAATTTGTAGGCAAAAAGTTAAATTCTCCGTTTAAAAATCTTGTAAAAATAAATTATACCTTTTTTCAAAAGTTATTTGAGGAAAATTAAAAAAATTAAAGCTTACTCAATCTAATTTGAAACAAACATTATTTACTTATTTTAGTTCTTTAGTAGAAAAATGTAGTTGAAAATAACAGAAACATGTCTAGACCGCGGTCACTTGTTTTTGAGGAGCTAACTGACAGTTACGTCGATGTATTGAAAGCTTAGGTCAGAAATAACTTATTTAACTGCACAGTATTTTTTAAAAATTAACAAATACTTTCAGCAACCTAATATTTTATTGCTTTTTACATTTGAAGATGCTTTCTGGAAAACATAAAATTTAAAATACTAACAATAAAATAAACTGAACATTTCATTACTGGGAGGGAGATAAAATTTCATAAAACAGGTAACTATAATTTTTACGTACATCTCTTATGAGATTTTATGGTATTATTTGTATGTATTATTAATTTTTATATTATCTCAGTTATGAAAAAAATGATAACTGAAATAATATAAAAATTACTAATAAATACAAATAATACCATAAAATATAAAAATATAAAATTTCATAAATAAGATAGGTACTTAATAGGTACCTCTCTCATTTATGAAATGTTATTTCTATGTGTTAATTTTTTCCTTATTTTTAATATTAATTGTTATATAACAGTTATGAAAACGTGAATTTTTTGTATTAATTATGTAATCATTTACACTTATTTTATTTAATCATAGTCACTAACAATAGAAGTGTCAAAATAAAAAAAAACTGTTATGTAAATGATTTCAGACTTTAAAAAGGCTGAAGAATGTAATTCCCTTTGTTTCCGTCCCTAGAATTGAAACTAAATAAGAAAATAATTAATTAATAATTGCTGTATGTCTCTTATTGAAAAACAATAAATAAATTATATTTAAAAAATTAAATTAAAAATATTTAATGAAATAGGGCGTAAAAAAAAACTTTTGAAAATGCGATGATGATGGTCAAAGTCAGTCAGAGAATTCTTCAATACGGGCTCGTAGAACGAAAATGCATATTACTGCCGTCGGCAGAAAACTACTCTTAAAACACGTGACATTTTAATGTCATGTCCGATCATCCATATATTTGGAAAAAACGTTTTTCTGCACACTCAAAAACAACGTTAAATTCTTTTTAAAACTACGGGATGCCGCAGATTGTAACAAGCTTTCACATTTATGATCTGTAAAGATAGATCTACCTAACTCTATGGATTGAAACTTAATTTATAAATATTCAATAACTTTATCACATATTGCATTTAAAATTGACAAAAAAAAGAAAGAATACAATTCTTTTAAAAATCGATTTTTCATCTCTCTCTCTCTCTCTCTCTCTCTCTCTCTCTCTCTCTCTCTCTCTCTCTCCCTCATTTTTTTTCTTTTTTTGTCGCAACCGTGACAAAATTGGGAGTGGTCCTCGTCCTAAGCTTTGATGTTCATTTCTAAACAAAAACATCATTCCAGCTGCCTTAATGCGATGCTATGTATGTAATAATGTATGTATTGCACCAATAATACACCCTGAGGTACTTTGGTTCTCTTGTTTATATCCGGCATCAACACAGGGAAAACACTGTGTCGACTCTTGGCGACGGTCACCTGATAAGCACTTCGTTTATAAATATAAGAGATCTGAAAGAACTAGACGATACAACCAGACAACAAATAGCAAGTCACGAGCAGCGCCTGATTAATTTACTCAATACATGTTTTGTTTTATTTTTAAAGAAATAGTTCTTCCTTATCCGCCATTCCTTTAATATCTCTTCGACACACGACCTTCATATCTCGACTAAGACACCCGCCCGCTTGCTTCTGCCATGTTTTTTTTTTTTTTTTTTTACAAGCCGCCTATTACTTAAAGTGAAAAGACACAAGTAAAAGTAACAACCCTTATTGTTTTGTACCGGCAGAATATGCCTTTCAATATATGTCTGTTTTTGCGTTTAGGGGTTTATTTGGGAATTTGTGTTTTATCGGGAGTGTCATCATCCAAGAATACATAGATGCAGTATTCGTACATAAGTGCATAGATTACTTAACCAAGGTTACTCGCTGTTGCCCCGTGTTAAATTAATACATTGGTGTCAACGTGTTTAGTACTCCGGTTCCAAAATATTTTATTCAAATTATTTCATGTCATCAATATTTAATCAATACAAGGCCTAAGAGCATTTAAGAGAAAACTTTACTGTTTTTAAATTATCTTACATAGGCCAGTCAGATATGCGCCATTCGTGATACACGCTTAGGCGATCATGTTTTTTTCGATACATGACTGACGAGACAGATTTTTTGCCATTTCTTTCTTCGGTAGACCAGTTGTCCTCCAAGGCTATAGAACCCGGTCTGTCCAGTTATTTACCCATAGCTGGGGGAGGATTCATACTTTTCCGAAGTGAATGTAATGGATTTGACTGAAATTCGAACTCGGCTCTCCGATTCCTCAATCCGAGCCGCTATCCATTACTCCACCATGCCTCCTCATCGCGAAAACATTTTAATAGTTTGTTTTTTTAATAATTTTCCATGCAATTACCATTTTAATGCTTTTAAATCATCTTCTGTAGAAACGAAAAAAAAACAAACAATATGTTACCCTCTTGTGAAAAAAGCACCGAAAAATATATTCCAATTTCCATCTTTCATGTTTTTATTATCATCGCTTTATTATCCAATTCTATATCGAGATAGCAAAAGAATTCTCCTATTAGGTTGGTGCAAAAATAATGTCGTTTTCTCACATAGTAACATATGTGAGAAAACGACATTATTTTTGCACCAACCTAATGAAAACTAAGCAAAATGTTCAGAAAAGAGAGAGTTTCGTCAGAAAATAGTGTTGAACTGCGAGGTACTATTAGTCCTCTCCTATATGAGAGTGAATGCTGGAAAATATCCTCACAGATGAAGATAAGATTTGAGGTAAAAGAAATATCGTTCTACAGAAGGATACTGAGAGTATCATGTTCCACACGTGTGAACAACGTGGAAATTTTAAAAGAAATGGAAACAAAAAGAACACTTACAAAGACAACTGACATTTCTAGGACTCATAATGAGGAAAGAAGGCTTGGAGAGTTCTGAAATATAAAGACTTGAAAATAAAGCTTAAATTTAAATGTTTTAACAAATGATACAAAATGTGACACCGAAATCTGAAGGCGCATTGGAATGGCAAAAAATAACTTCGGAAAACAAAAACACAGTATTTGGAAACAAGAGAATTTCATTAGAAATTGCTCTGTGATATCAATCCTCCAATATGGTAGTGAATAGTGAATAGTGAACAGTTTCATCACGGATGAAACGAAGACTTGAGGAAACAGAAATATGGTTCTACAGAAGGATGCTGAGAATGCCATGGACGGAGCATGTGAGCAACGAGGAAGTTTTGAGGAAAACAGAAGCAAAAGGCAAAATAGAAAAAAATAGAAGCAACTTGTACTTAGAATCAGAAAAAGAGAGTTAAAATTTCTACGGCACATAGTGAGGAAAGAATACTCGGAAAAATTGACATTCACAGGACATATTGGAGGCAAGAGGGAAACAGCGAGTAACCCATGTAATGAACTTAAACAATTTGATAGCAGAACAGTGGTGGGTGAGACCGTAAAAAACAAAACAAAAAAAACACACTGCTGATAGTTAAAAGGATAAGAAATTGTGAAGAGACATTATCGCTCACATCCTGAAGAGATACGACACATTGAAGGACAATATACAAGTACTTTTAAGGACTGTAACTGAATAATAATAATAATTATAATAATAATAATAATAATAATAATAATAATAATAATAAACAAAAAGAACACTTACAAAGACAATTGAAATTTCTAGGACTCATAATGAGGAGAGAAGGTTTGAAGAGTTCTGAAATATGAAAATTGAAAATAAAGCTTAAATTTGAGTGTTGTAACAGATAACAGAAAAATGTGGCACCGAAATCTGAAGATGCGTTGGAACAGAACAAAAGATGATCTCGAAAAACTAAACAAAATATTAAGAAACAAGAAAATTTCATTAGTAGATGTTGATTGCTATGTGATATCAATCCCCCTGGCAGTAAATGCTGAACACTATCTTCACAAATGAAGAGAAAGCCTGTCCTTCTGCAGTAGGATGCTGAGAATGTCATGAGTTGAACATGTTAGAGGGCGTTTTTAAGGAAAATTAAAACAAAAGAGGCACTTATAGATGGAGAAAGTTGGAATTTCTAGGACACACTATGAGAAAAGAGGGCTTGGAAAATCTTACACTCACGGGGCAAGATGGAAACAGAGATTAACTTACATAAGGAGCTTGTGTAAATGGAAGGCAGAACAAAGAAGGGGAAGGATAATAAGAACAAATATTAAGTGCTACGAAGGATAGGAAGTTGTGAAGAGCCACGACCAGCTAGGTTTTAAGATCTCGTTATCGGAGCAGTTTAAGTCTCAAGTTAAAAAATCTTAAACTTTACGATTTTCTAATTTGAGTGCAATTGCTCATAAATGTGTTGTTATCGCGTCTCGACTTTCTTGTCAGGATCAAAGCGTAGTATCTGTTTTCCCCGCATTTGAGATGGCGCTCGGTCCCGATGATACCAAGCCTGCAGCAGCACCTTCCTCATTAAAGCGTTTTTTTTTTAATTGCTTAAAATTTAACTTGGAACATATATAGATTGAATTTTTTGTCGTATGGTCGGCGACTAAACCTGCTCCCTACTCCAATTTATTGTGAGTGAGACTGGTCGTTAGCAACTCTATACGATAAAAACTAAAATCTACCAACGGGGGGGAAACCGCTTGACGAGGCAGCGGCGAGCTAACTAGAGATGGTGTCTCAATAATATCACAGTGGAGAAGGCAACAGGAAACTACTCGACTATCAATCCCAAGATTATTCCTGGATTTAATTAATACAAAACAAAATAACTTAAAACCTGAAGCAGGGCTTTACGAGGTAAACTGTAAATAATATCTTAAGATTTACATATGAAAACCATTTAATAATCGTAAGAACTTAACAAAATATGATGCTACTTTATAATGAACCATTCTTAATTTAATGAATGAATAAACTCCTTGAAAATTCTACAACTACAAGATACCCGTGGAATTTCCCCTATTGCATCATTAAGTATATGAGTACTGAAAAAATATTACAGTAACAATTATAAGCATCAATGCAGGTCATTATTTAAAAAAGAGGGTACAAATGAAAAGATTTAAAAGTGATATGATTTTTCATTTCATTGAGGCAGATGTTAAACGTATGAGAGCGTTGTCGCTTCCTATATATTCTCTTTCTTTCTTTCCTTCTTTGTTTTTTCTTTCTTTCTTTCTTTCTTTCTTTCTTTCTTTCTTATTATTTAGACTTTCTTTTTCTCGGTAAAAGCAAACAGCTAAATATATAAATCTTCCTTCTGTCTTTCCGAAAAAACGAAAAGCACCATTATCTATCTGCGGTAATGACATACGTGCTAACTTACGATCTAATGATTATATGATAATTCTACTAGACAAAAAATAGGGGATCGATTTTATTATTGCTATTAATTAATAAAATGGCCCTCCATTTGAATTGCTACATATGACAATAATAACTGGAAAATATATATTTAAAGACTGATAAATGTCTACCTTTAATGGTAGTAATAATAAATTGACCCCCTTGAATTACTATATTTTAGTCTAACTGATGAAATATATTTAGGAATCACATGTGGAAACTTAACAATAGTAAGGAGTTAAAGTAGTATTAGGTTGGTGCAAAAATAATGTCGTTTTCTCACATATGTTACTATGTGAGAAAACGACATTATTTTTGCACCAACCTAATATTATTATATTAACAGGAGATCGAATGGCTGTGCAATGGTAAGTTTGTACCTTTGCAGCCAAGGTCCACAGGGTTGAATCACCCTCAGCTTCCACCCCTCTGTTGAGGACCGGGGGGTGTTTTTGTGTGTTGTATTAGAAACACCTGTGTAACTCCTGGTAGAACATTAAAGGACCCAACTACAACTAAAATATTAAAGTCCAACTGAAGATAAAGAAGACAATGAACAATATATATATATATATATATATATATATATATATATATATATATATATATAAAACAAAACAATTTTACAATGGACAATTGTTATTGTCCAGTGTAAAACAAAACAATTTTACAGTGGCCATAACATTTGTGTGTGTTCTTTGGTGAATGTTCGTACGTACGTGTATGTGTGTATAATGTTCATGGAGTCTCCCACAAATGGGAAGACGCGGATCTTCTAAGACAGCTTACATTGTAGTCGCTGAAATGAAGAAATGAAAAAGAGAACGAGGCAAGAAGTCGCCGAGTATTTATAGTAAAGGGAGAATGACACCTAGTGACAATTTGGGAATTAAGAAGGAGCTAACTCCGACACCTCCTTTTTTCCACCCAGTTTGAAGTGTTAACGTCTCCTCCCGATAAAGCAGAACGTTTGGCTCGTAAATTCTTTTCTAATTCTACTCCTGACATATCTGGGGTATCTTTGACTTTCCACTTAGGACTGAGTTCGTGTTGAGTGCTTTCTGTTATTTCTCTTCACTTGATCCCCACAAAGCATTTGGACCTGATGGCATCCCTAAAATAGTCCTTAAGAAATATGCTCCTGAACTAGCTCCTAAACTCTACAATAAATGACTGGCAGCTTCTTGCTTTCCGATCTGTTGGAAATCCTCTTCTGTAGTTTCAGTCATAAGAACTCGGGTGAACCGTCTGGTAACCATCCAGCTATCGGCCTCATAGCTTTCTAGCTCATTTTGGAAAAGTACTAGCGGACCTAATCAACTCTGAATTGCTCATGCATCACACATTGCAGAGTCTTCTTTCACATAAGCAATCTGACTTTCGCTTCTCTGCTGATATTAACTGTTAATATTTTAAGGATTATTGCTGAAAGAATCCTTGAAACTTTAAATAAAAATAGTGAGGCTCGGTGATTTGCTTTAGACATCTCGAAAGCCTTTAATAGGGTTTGGCATGACGGTCTTCTTCGCAAGTTGAAAAGATATAGTATTTCTGGTGGATTTTTTTTATCTGATTCACTCTTCACGAAATGAAAGTCATCCTGAACGGCCACTCCTCTATATCTTTCTATAGTAATGCAGGTGTCCCCCAAAGATCTATCCTTGGAGCTACGCTGTTCTTAATTTTCATCAGTGATCTTCCTGATGGCATTAGTTTCCAACTTGATATCTATGCTAATGATTCAACTATTTACTCATGTCTTAATAGTAAGTCTAATTGGTCCGATAAGGTCAAATTGGCAGCTGTTCGAAAAATGACCTACAATCTGCTGTTAACTAAGGTAAGGAATGTCTTGTTAATTTTAACGCTTCAGAAAACGAAACTGCTCTCTGTTAATCATCTGAGAAACAACATTCTGTCTTCAAATCAGCATGGCTAATGCTAACCTCCAGGAAAGTGATTCGTTGATAAAACTCGGGCTAACAATTACTGCTGACTTGAAGTGCAAAGAATATATTGAATCAATTGCTAGGGTTGCTGCTAAGAAATTTTATTCACTATATCGTGTTAGATATTTTTTCTCTCCAGAATCTATCTTACAAATTTATAAGTCTCCATGCATTGAGTATTGCTGCCACATATGGTCTGGTGCTCCTGCTATACATTTAGAGATTCTTGATGAAATCCAAACAAGAATCTGCAATGTTATCGGTCCTGACCTTACATCCCGACTCAGTTCCTCTCCAGACGCCGTAATGTAGCTTTCTTGTGCATTTTACTTTCATGTTAATTGTTCTGATGAGCTTTCCTCTATGGTACCGAGACTCTATGAATTTAAACGCACTACTAGATTTGCGGCAAGGTCTCATCATTTTTACTGGTGAAATGTAACCGCAACTTCTATGCTGACAGTTTCTTCTATCGCACTTCTCGCTTGTGAAACTCTCTTCAAAAATTTAAATGCAATGCCAATCGTTATCTTCTGTCGCCTTTCTGTTCTTTTACTATTCGCTCTACTTAATAGTATTTTTCTTCTTTTTTTTTTCATACTCTCTAACACTAAGTAACCACCTTGCGTCTTAGTGGCTTTATTGCCTTACTTGAGGACACATGATTTTTTTTAAATTTCTTTGGTAAGAAAGGCGTTCCATTTTTTAAAATCATTTCACCGCAAGCAAGGCAGGATAGTCACTACTACTCAAGGGATTACAGACAGAGAAAGTGAGAGGAAAGACTTAATATAGGGGGAATGGGGAAAGTATAAAAGATGAAAAGAAGATGGCGGTTGACGTTGCACTTAAATTTTTGAAGATTGTAGTTATCAGGGAAGCAAGTAAGCGGAAGGGAGTTCCACTGTCGGGAAGTGCGAGAAAAGAAACTGAGTACAAATGGTGGTTACATTTAACTATTTCAACAGTAAAAAGGTGGGACCTAGATGCCAATCTAGTAGTACGCTTAAATTCATGTAGTCGGGGTAACAGGGATAAAAAAAAAATCTCCCCAGGGAAGTAGCCATGAAAATATTTGTAGAAAAGACAGAGGGAAACCACATCACCTCTGAAGTCGAGATGCCAAGTCAGGATCGATTATATTGCAGATCTTTCTTTGGATTTTGTCAAGAATCTCGAGATGAATAGCAGGAGCACTAGATCAAATATGGCAACAGTATTCAATGCACGGACGAATGGTAGGTTTGTAAATGTGCGAGATGGTCTCTGACGAGGAAAACCTTCTGGCACGACACAGTGAGCCAACATTCCTTTAAGTAGATACAGCTACTGATTCGATGTAGTTGTTCAACTTCAAGTCAGTTGAAAAAGTGAGGCCAAGAAGACGCAGTGAGACGCTGTCCTGGAATCAAGCATAAGCCATGCTGATGGCGGGGAGGGAAGTGAATAAATGAAAGTAGTATTTAGAAAGCTTCTTTTCAAGAACCACTACTTTGTTGAACAGATCTCCACATCCAGGCTTCCTTAAACACTCCACTTACTTTCATGTCACATATCTCATTCGGTAACCCTCTACCTTGGGGGGATCTTGAGCCTTGGAACTTTTGTTTTTTTAAAAGGCCAGCAAAGTCACAGCCGGGAAGAAATATCTGTCAATACTGTGTGAGTGAGCGAGTCTGCATGCGTGTGTGTATGTTTGTGTGCGTGATTAATTTAAATTCAATATATGTCATAGACTAAATTACATTTTACGATGTGATACAGACTTACCTACCCACGTTGATACAATTGTTTTTTTGTTTTAGGTTTTTTTTTTTGTTTTTGTTTTTGGTTTTTTTGCATGTTGTATGAACCTATTATACATGATCAACTTTTACGACTTGCAAGTTAGAAATAAATAAATAAAAAAACAGCCCGGGCTCTTGAAAACGAATTTATATGACATTTCTCGTTTCCTATCCTCTTTTCTTTGTCCTTTCCTTTTTTCAGTTTCTCTCTGAACATTCATATATGTGTCTTTCTTTCTCACGCCTTCTTTTTCCCTCTCTTTCTCTTTCTGTCGCTCTTCCTCTCACAACGCGCACCCGACCGCTTAGTGCACAAAAAAAAATCCATTCTTTTGTCAACAGGACAAGATCGTTAAAGATTCCAACAGAAACAATAGATATTTTGACTTAGGGAAATGGTAAACGAGCAAATCTGGTTGAAAATGACTACGATTCTACAAAGATTTCAGTGAGTTCTATCCTCACCGGATGTCCCATATTTATCATGATATTTAATTAATTATAATCATTTGATCATAAATGGTCATGTGACCGACAAAGAGACCCATGTTCGAATCTCACCATAGCCGATTTGTCAGGAAGATGACTTCTTGATGTTATCAGCCTGGGAAAGTGCCTGAGAACAATACCACGGTGTGACACACGCCTTGTGGGTTAAATTTGGTAAACGGAACTATCTGCGAGCCATCGATTGCTGTGATGGCATAAAATCACAAGCCATAGTGACCGAGGTTTTGAGCGTACTGATTATGTTTAAACTGTTGATCACGCCAGATAATGTGATCTCTCCCAGAAAAACGAAAACGAAAATAATTTTAATACATCTTAATATATTATATGGTGAATAATGTAGTAGAATCCTAGATAGTCTTTAGATGTGTACATGAGATAGGCTTTGGAGTAAAGGTCTGTAAAAAGTGAAAATATTTTTGATACATCCTAATATATAATAATAATATTAATAGGAATTCTAGTCTTTAGATGGAGGCACCGTGGAGTAATGGATAGCGGCTCGAATTGGAGAGCCGAGTTCGAATTCCAGTCAAATCCATTGTATTCACTTATTTGGGAAAGGTATGAATCTTTTTCTTTCCCCAGCTATGGGTAAATAGCAGGACAGACCGGGTTCTATAGCCTTGGATGACAACCGGTCTACCGAAGAAAGAAATGGCAACCTAATGCGGGAAAAAAAATCTGCCTCGTCAGTCATGTATCGAAAAAAACATGATCGCCTAAGCGTGTATCACGAATGGCGCATATCTGACTGACATATGTAAGATGATTTAAAAACAGTAAAGTTTTCTTTTAAATGCTCTTAGGCCTTGTATTGATTAAATATTGATGACATGAAATAATTTGAATAAAATATTTTGGAACCGGAGAACTAAACACGTTGACACCAATGTATTAATTTAACACGGGGCAACAGCGAGTAACCTTGGTTAAGTAATCTATGCACTTATGTACGAATACTGCATCTATGTATTCTTGGATGATGACACTCCCGATAAAACACAAATTCCCAAATAAACCCCTAAACGCAAAAACAGACATATATTGAAAGGCATATTCTGCCGGTACAAAACAATAAGGGTTGTTACTTTTACTTGTGTCTTTTCACTTTAAGTAATAGGCGGCTTGTAAAAAAAGAAAAAAAGAAAAAAAACTGGCAGAGGCAAGCGGTCGGTTAAAACCATTAGTACGTTTGATTCCATCGGTAAGTCCAATTCGGACAGTTTCTTCCCAAGCCCCGCTGAATTTGTGGAATAGACTCCGAAGAGGATGCTTTTCAAATCTCGACAATCTTAACCTCTTCAATGATCAGCCGTTACTTGTTGTTACGAAACAGTTAACGTTTATTGATAAGTATTAGACAAATGCGCCTATACATTGAGTTGGCGAAAAAGTTCGTTCCGACTCTGTAATTAAATAGCACATTTCATTGTCTTGTGATAACTGTTATATCAAAATGCCTATTGTCATTCAAATTTTAATAATAAAAAACCACTCATAGTAGAGGGTTACTATGTGGTGTTGTAAAGATTTTTCCAAGCGTAGCTTAGATGTGGCACAAGGCCGAAAGCATCCAGTAAGGATCGAACTCACTTTCCACTGGTAACTGATCAAGAAAGACAAGATTGCTAACCATTACACAACGCCGAGGTGTCCAACTAAGTGGTGTTGTATGAGCGTAAGAAAAGGTAAGAAGTGAAATTTTATGCAGGTAAGATAAGGACTCACCCTAGGCTTGAAGAGGTCAAGATTTAATTGGTGAATAATAACTTAAGAATTAGATACTGAAGATAAAAGAAAATAAATAATATTTTCGGTTTGTTATGTCTTGCTTATTATTATTTTTAGAAATCTAAAAATACGAATCAAAATGCAAAAGATTCAGACCTTCACAGATACAACCACATACACAGAACCGAACCATCTTTCCCTTCCTTCGTATTCCATTGGTAAGGAGGAAGTTCCAACAGCTTCTTCTCAAGAAGACATTACGGAACAGACTCCCGAGAGGATGCTTCCCCGATCATTACAATTTTAACTGCTACAAATATAGGGTCAACCATTATCTATCCCACTTATTCTCTTAATATGTACCTCTTGACCCCTCCTTATACTTCATTACAACAAACTCATTTAGTAACCCCCTATATTGAGCGAATCTTGAGCCATGAAATAGAAAAAATAAAATATCATAAAATTTACAATATTGTGAAATCGTAGATAGCCCTTAGGCGCGTACATTGAATAAGCTTTCGAGTAAAGATCTGTAAATGATAAAAGTACATCTTTCTTTTTTTTTAATCATTTCATCTCCAAGCAAGTAATGCCACTACGACGCAAGTAGTCTACTGGAAGTGTAAGAGAATGAGATTTAGAAGGAACCGGAAACCCAGTCCTAAACAGGAAACAAAGGGTAAACATCTACTCTCGTTCAAAAGACAGGGGGTGTGTGTGAATCAGACAATAGGCGAACCTATCCACCCCTGCAAATGGATACAAAATAATAATGATTACTCAGAGAGCAGAGTTCGAATTCCAGTCGAATCCATCGCATTCACTTATGTGCTAATACCCTTCGAAAAGGTATAAATCCTCTTCTTCCCCCAGCTATGGGTAAATAGCAGGACAAACCGGGTTTTTTGTTATCAACACATTTTTTGAAAATTAATTTTTTTGTGACATATTACTTATGTTTTGTTACCCAAGTCAGATATATAATTAAAAAATGTTTCTTATAACCTAAACATATTTGGTGGATACACATGTTTAAGTGAACATTACCCCCAATCTCTTTGGGCTTTTTTTTTTAAGCGGTGTAATTAATGTCAGTGTCCTGGGCAATTGAAAATCTCAAAGAAAATCTGCCTCTTGGTAGGGAGCAAATCTTTGTTCTCCTTGCATAGGGAAAAAACACCTTTTAAACTAAATGCGTTTTAGACTGCTCAGCCAAAAAAGATTTCACAGCAAAGAAAGGCTCAGCTACTCTTTATAAGAAATGCACATCTCTCAGGAGGCACGGTGGAGTAATAGATAGTGGCTCAGACTGAGGAATCGGAGAGCCGAGTTCGAATTCCAGTCAAATCCATTACTTTCACTTACGTGCTAATATACTTGGAAAAGGTATGAATCCTCCTTTTCACCTCCAGCTATGGGTAAATAGCAGGACTGGCGGGGTTCTAGAGCCTTGGATGGCAACTGGCCTACCGCAGAAAGAAATAGCAACCTACAGCGGGAAAAATCTGCCTCGTGAGTTATGTATCGAAAGATTCATGATCGCCTAAGTGTGTTTCACGCATGGCACATAACTGAATATATCAGGGTCATTGATAGTCTTTAGATGTGTGCATTAAATAAGCTTTCGAGTAAGTATTTGGAAAACATTAAACTACTTTTGATTCGCCCTAATTTATATTAATAATAATGATTATTTTTCTTTTGAGAGACTCCCGTATTTATTAATCAAGGTCTCGCTTCGGAATCAAATGAGACGATAATATAATTTTCTGAAAGTTAATAAAATAAGCTAATTTGACTTTCTTTTCAAGATTTCTTCTATGTATTAAAATGACCAACAAATTGCAACAACGATCACTCAGTTATGTGCCATACATGATACTCGCTTAGGCGATCATGTATCTTTCGATACATGATTAACGTGGCAGATTTTTTTCCCTTAGTAAGTTGCCATTTCTTTCTACAGTAGAGCAGTTGCTATCCAAGGATATCCATAGCTATGTCCATTGCTGGGGAGAGAAGAAGAGGATTATACCTTTACCAAGGATATTAGCACATAAGTGAAATGCAATTGATTCGACTGAAATTTGAACTCAGCTCTGCCGATTCCTTAATCCGAGCCGCTATCCATTACTCCACCGTGTCTCCTCATTTAATGGGTTTTTTTTATCATCTTACATGCAAAAACCACTTTAATGTTTTAAATCATTTTCAAAAAAAAAAAGGCACAATTTGATGCTTCTTAAATCATCTTCCATGCAAAAACCATTTTAATGTTTTTAAATCATCTTTTGAAAGAAATGCAACAAAAAAAGAACAATACAATATGTTGCCTCTTGTGAAAAAAGCATCGAAAAATATATTTTTATCTCCATCTTGCATGTTTTTATCATCATCGCTTTGATCATTATGCAATTCTACATCAGACGCTGACTGAACATCTTTTGGTTCTTGTTCGATGTTATCGGAGACGACAATTTCAATTGCGTCAGTTTCATTTTTCACAACCATCTAGAATTCAAATATCAACTTTTCTAGAATAATTCATTGAAATTTTCACTCGTTTGTCATTCGAAAAGTTTAATTATAATAACAGATAACAGATACAAATACCACAAAAGCCATCAAAGAAAGATGACATAATTCTCAAGAACTACATACACTGTTTAATTGATTCTCCCAAATATAAATTATAAATTCGCATTATTTTCAGACTGATCTCTAAAAAAAAAAAAAATCAAAGGAATGTACTACTTGGAGTCCAAAAAGCTTGATTGGGTAGGAACAAAGATCCTATAGAAACTGTGCAAATTGCTTCGATTTAGCCGTATAGAACTATAGTTTAAATACAAAGTAAAAGCTGAACGGATGTTCCCTCAGGGAGAACCCGTGCCTTGACTTAAACTCAACCCACACCTCAAATGGAACTCATATATACGATTCATCACTGAAGATGCTGGAAAAATTGTCCGTTCCCTGAACCGCTGCAGTAAGTACCTGACTCCTTCCGCCAATCTTTACCTTTACAAGAGCCAAATCAGGTCGAAAATAGAGTACTGCTGCCATGGACAGAAGCTGGCCATTCTACCACATTCCAGTCTCGACAGAGTCCAGAAGCAGCCTTGTGGGTGATGAATTATTTTCCACCCTACAACCCCTTTCTCGCAGACGAAATGTCAAGAGTCTCCCGCTGCTATTTCTGAAGAAAGTGTTCAAACTACATTCCTTAGTTCCACCAGTTCTTGCCTTCACAGTTAAGTCCCGCCATGCCACGTTCATTGTAGTGAACCACCCTCATTCCCTTCGTATCCTAGTGGTGAGATGTAAGTTCCACCCAAGCAGCTTCTTCCCACGGACCGCTGCCTTATGGAACCGACTCCTAAGAGACTGCTTCCCCGATCACGACAATCTTGATCTTTTCAAGTCTTGAGTTAATCGTTATCTTCCACACATATCACGCATAAGCAGTACTTCTTACTCTACATCGAGTGGCCCCAGGGCCTTGTACAAGGAGAAAACCACTATAGACAAAAAACAAAAAAACAAAAAAAAAACACCCATTTTAAAGGTAAGGAATAAATTTGGAATGTTTTTTTTCTATTATTTATTCGGTCTCAGTTTTGTATTATCTGCGACGGATAAAATTTACGATTGTATTTTAAGGTTAGCAACATTGTTCCAAGCCGTGTTTGCCATACCCGATGTTACATAGCATCACAAATGAACCCTATATTTCCAATACACAATTTCTACAACCGTAATGGTGGTGACGATAATAGTAGATATGGTTCCTGTTTGTAAATATCCTCCAGCTGTTGTCGGGACCGCGTGTTAGACAACGATAAGACATTACGAACAGACTGGGGGCTCTACCCGAAAATCGATCTAAAATGGGCAACAGGTGGAAGCGCGATTTTATGTATTCCCTAGTCAAGGAGATACATAGGAAGGGAATTAAAAAAAAAAGTTTTAATAAAGAATAAAGGTAGACAGTGGTTGATGTGTTTGTGTATGTATGCGTGAGCTGAGGATAGAGGATTTGCTACAATGTTCATGTGTCGAAAAGGGACGCCGATCAAGCCGTGTAAAGGAACAGCGATTGGATAACTCAGGCTATTAATATGGATTTTTGTGCTACATGAACAAATATTTGCTAGGGCAGCGTCCCCGGAAAACTTAACCGGGGAACAGCTTGGCTGTTTCTCCATGGCAAGAATAATGTAAAATTGAGAATGGGATTGAAAATAAATAAAAAAATGTCAGACGAGTACATATCACAAAAAAAAGAATCCTTTTAAAAATTATTATATGAAAATTAACCTGAACCAAACGGCATAAATTCTACCTAATTTGGGACCATTCTTACCCTCTTCTTTTACGTGTCGTGTCCTTTAGGAACGTGGACCATCATGGCTCTCCATAACTGCATATCCGTTGAAACTCCTTACTCTCCATCCTAGCCCTTGTTTTGTCATACATTTACACAAGCGCGTTAGGTAGGTTACTCGCACATGTCTTTCTACCCATCTTCCTTTCAATGTGTCCTGTAAGTGGTAAGCCCTCTTTCCTCACAATGTCTCCCTGAAATGTCAACCTTCTTTCCGATCCAAAGCATAAGTGTCTTTTCGCTCCACTTCCCTTGAAATTTCGCCGTTGTTCACATTGTTCATAAATGACATTCTCAGCATCCTTCTGTAGTTGTCTCCCCTAAGAATGGAATAGGAGAGCAAGTCATCGCTTTCTAAATGTTTAATGTTTTCAAAAGCGATGATTAGGGTTTTAATAAAATTCTAATCATCGCTTTTTAAAACAATGAACATCACCGATGGAGTCAAAAGTGTATACGGTAATATCGATGTGAAGCGAATAAATGTCCGTTTGATAAACCGTTTTTTTCTTTTTCTTTTTTTTTTTTTTTTTTTTTGGTTAAACCATAGCTAAGGAATTATTCGTACGTTCCAAATATTTCAACTTTATTTAACTTTAATCAAAATAAAAATGCCAGCAGTAAATGGCGTTTCTGAAGACATTATTTACATTATTCGGACTATTGTCCTCATCTTTGTCGCTATATTTATTACAGCGTTTCGGCCGGTCTTCTTCAGGTGGTTGGAATGTCGAACTGAACCCTTTATTTCGCTCACTGGGGTAGACTGTTCTAGTTCCACGTGCCATGTTTAATGGATGTCAGTTATCAGTTATCTCCTGTTAATTTCCCTCTGAAAGTTCTCCACTGCCTTAACCGGGTATTGAACTCACACTCTTTGGGTCCTGTCACTGGATCTAACCAACGCCTTTATCCACTGTGCCATGTGTCCTTGAGGACATCTGTATATGAATTTCTGGGTATTAATTATAAACCTTCATATAAGTCTTCAACAACCATTTTTTACAAGAGCTCATATTGCAACTTTTTGTTGTTATTATCGCTTTTCTCTGGCACTCCTTATTACTGGTTTCCATATTGTATTCATTTCTATGCTTGGTCGGCTCAGGAGATAACTGATAACTGACATCCATTAAACATCTGCGGTTCATATAACATCAGGACAACCTTCAAAAGCTTAACACTTAACATATATTTCTCCCGAATACAACCCCTTATAGAGGAGAACATGACTAAAGACTATGTGTACGCTATCCCGTGCAGCTGCGGAAAGAAATATAAAGGGGAGACAGGCCTCCCCCTTAAGGTAAGGCTTCAAGAAGACCAGAAAGCTGTAACACGAGGGGAAGTGGAAAAATAAGGCATGGCTGATCCTTATATGGAGAGAAACTGGATATCACCGCTCTCTGTGGGATCATGTTCAGATAATAGACAAGGAACACCACTGGAAAATTCGTAAACTTAAGGAATCAGCACATATGCTCGGCCGCAAAAATCTCCTGAGCCGATCAAGCATAGAAATGAATACAATATGGGAACCAGTAATAAGGAGTGCCAGAGAAAAGCGATAATAACAACAAAAAAGTTGCAATATGAGCTCTTGTAAAAACATGCAATGATAACAGCAAAAATTGCAATATGAGCACTGGTAAAAAATGGTTGCTGAAGACTTATATGAAGGTTTATAATTAATACCCAGAAATTCATATACAGATGTCCTCAAGGACACATGGCACAGTGGATAAAGGCGTTGGTTAGATCCAGTGACAGGACCCAAAGAGTGTGAGTTCAATACCCGGTTAAGGCAGTGGAGAACTTTCAGAGGGAAATTAACAGGAGATAACTGATAACTGACATCCATTAAACATGGCACGTGGAACTAGAACAGTCTACCAGTGAGCGAAATAAAGGGTTCAGTTCGAAATTCCAACCACCTGAAGAAGACCGGAGTGTACAACGGCCGAAACGCTGTAATAAATATGGCGACAAAAATGACAATAGTCCGAATAATGTAAATAATGTATATAATACCTCATCTCAGAAATATTGTGTTTCTGAAGACGTCTGCAATGTTCGTTTCAGACAGAAATTTTCTTAACTAATTACATATTCAAGTACATGGGGTACAAATGAATAGTCAAGAAATTCGATGATTTTTAACCACTGTTACTAATAAAAAAAATAAAAATAAATAAAACTAACAAGAAAATTAGCCAGTCTCACTAACGTTCAGTATTCTGTGTCATAAACAAAGATGTTTATGCCTCGGAGGAGCCTGCCGACAAACAATTCATAATGGCCTACATAGGCGTAATAAAATACTTTGGCGCCCACACAGTGTCATACATGCACTCAGTAACACACACGCCCAGCCTACTTTATTCTGGCACAAGAACCAAGCCAAGAATTTGCAACAAAAACGAAGACATATAACAAGAAATTGCAAACTAACATACTACAGTAGGTACCCGATCGAGTTTACCAAGTTGGATTAAAATAACGAATTGGTGATTTAATCAGCATAGCTTAGATCTGGCACAAGGCCGGAAGTAGGGAGCACCAAGTGAGAATGGAACTGACTGCTCAGTCGTAACTGATCTAGAGAAACAAGATGTATTGCCCCCACGAATTGGGTTATATGTTAGATTTTGAATTTACAGGGTGGTCTGAAAGTCTTGTCACCCATACCAAAAAATAAGGAGAACAATAGAAGAACAAGTAATACAGTAATACAAAGCCCATGTACTGGATTCAGTTTATTCATTTTCATTGACGCTGTCATACATAGAGAAGGTCTGTATGGACACCATCATTTTCGTGGCACAAAATGATACGGGGCCATGTCCTGTGTGATATTTTACGAACCTGTGATTTGTTGATTGTTGCAAAGGCTCTCAGAATGGCATCCTTCTACTGATGGGTATTCTGGTATCGTTCATGTGAAACTCTCTCCTTGATGATAGAGGGTTGAAATAGAAAATTATATGGGTGACAAGACTTTCGGGCCACACTGGATTTTCTTCGTATTTGTAAGCTCAGTTAGCACAGCTTATTTTAAATGTAGACACACGAGTCTCAAATAAGAAAGTTCACAATTTACTGGTAGAAATAGCGAAATGTATTATTTATTAGTGCTGGGTTTTAAAATGTAACCCTAATAGTCACGAGTAGTAAAATCCAGAATTTAGTAGTTTAGTTTAATATAGCCACTCTGACACGAAGTATACACTATATACACACTTTGACTGCTACTATTAATATATTACGATGTAAAGGTCTTCTCTTCCATAGTCCTGGGTATGACGATAAACTGCATTCGTTAGTGAGGCCTCTGATCGGGAGTTTTCGTGAAGCGTGGAACCACCTCTTAATTGCGGCTGTTACCCGGGGTCGTAACACCTGTTAGGGCCCCAGCTCTGGGGAAATAGTTTGGCTTGATTTGGTTTATTTTGTTTAACGGCATATCAACCTCAATGGGTTATTTAATGTCGACAAAATTTTTTATTGCTGGTAATATTTTTTGTCAAAAATCTGTTTCTGGTAATATATTTCCTTCAAAATTGTATTGCTGGTAATAATTTTTTTCAAAAAAAGTATTGTTGGTAATAGTTAACTATTTTCCCATAGCTGGGACCCTAACAGGTGCTACCACCCTGGGTCAGGGTGGACCTGGGAACACCAGCAATTAAGAGGTGGTTTCCCGCTCCTCAAAACCTCCTGATCAGAGGCCTTGCTGCTGGACGTAGTTTAACGTCTTACCCAGGACGATTGGGAAAATAGTGTTTCGACTTTTGTTTGGTTGTTCCCTAAGAAAGTATAAAAATACCTTATAGTCAAAATACCAGCAATATATTTATTTAGAAAAATTATCGGTAGTAATACATTTTTATAGCAAAATGACAATACAACACTAAATTATAGACATCAATTTTAATAGTAATATTACCAGTAATATATTTTATCATCGACAAATTATACATCTAAAAAACATACGATTGCCCTGAAGGTATAAAATTCTGTAAAAAATATCTGGAGTTAGAACCAAAAAAAGTGCGTACAAAATACTTAGATTTCGGCATTAAATAACCCATAGCGATGTTGACAAATAAAAACAACCCGCCATCTTCTTTTCCAGAGTGAATTATTTATTATTTTTCCAAGCGCCATTTTGTTTGACTGCATGGATAAGTTTTCGCCGAAATTCACTTATGGTTGCTAGACTGGGGCCTATTAGCGAATTTGGCTAGATTTGAATTGAATGGCTATACTTCATTTTGAATTGGCTTTCTTTGCATTCGTAGATCAAGTTAGACCATTTTATTTAACAGGTTAGCCAAGCTTATTAAATAAGTTAAACTAGCTTATTTTTAAATGTTTCAAACAGAGCGATATCAAAAATTTGTAGTGTCATGTTTGTAAAATTAGTTAAATTTGCCAACTCTGCAGCACATATAGGTTTGTGTGTGTGTGTGTGTGTGTGTGTGCACGCACGCACCCACGCACGCACGCACTTGCAGGAAGGCTACAGAATATTATCGGGCCGACCAGGAAAGCATTTGAAAGATATTTTGTCTCAGAAATAATGAAAGAGTATCACTATCTATAAAAGGCAGGATGTGTGTGTGTGTGTGTGTGTGTGTAACGAATGCACGGCCGCAATTTTCGACGGATTTGCACCAAAATTTACATGCACATGCTCCAAGTTATCGGGAAGTTGGCCTTCCCGACTTTGCATTTCCCAACTCCCATCGATAGTGGAAATAATCGTTTTTTTTTCATGCTTCTACGGCAGTTTTCATGTAGTTTGCGGCCATTTTCTACTGGCTAGAGTGAGAGCCTATAGCTGGCTGCCACGAATAAGCAGGAAGATTCTATTGGCCAGCGTGAGAGCCAACAACTGACTGACACGAATGTTAACTAGCATGATAGCATGCACAAAAAAATCGATAGCTGCATTCGTCACAAGTGGAAAAAATTTAAATCTGTATGGCACTTTACTCCAATTGGCTCATTCGCTTGCTTAAACTCAACGTTGATTCTGATTCCGCAGAACTGGGTTGGGTGTAAAAAGTATTTGTTGTTAACATTCTTTTTTCATTCGTTTTTTTTCCAGTTACGAGTCCTTTTTTTTTTTTAAAGCTGATCGTTTTGTGTTCATTTTGTTTAGTTCTTTTTTCGTTTAATGTTTAGTATAGAGCTTAGAAAAAATACGCAGTGTGAGATAGGCAAGAAGTAAGGCATGTAGCAACATCAGCACAGCAAAGGGCACTCCTTTAAAGGCAAGAAAGGGCAAACATATTTTAAGTCAAGTGATAGCGATTACTGTATGAGTCGTACGATTTTATAATGAAGCACGGGCAACGTCGGGCCATGCTGCTAGTGGATATATAAAAAAAAGAGTGGAAGATTTTACGAAAGAAAGAAACAAAGAAACAAAGAAAGATAGAAAGAAAGAAAGACAGAGATTTAAAAAAAAGAAAGAGTTTGAGATTTTAAGAAAAAAGAGTAGAGATTTTAAGAAAGAAGTGATGAGTAGGAGATTTTGAGAAAGAGCGAGAAATTTTAAGAAAGAAAGAGAGATTTTAAAAAAAGAAAGAAACAAAGAAATAAAGAGAGGGAGATTTTAAGAAAGAAGGAAAGATTTTAATAAATATTTTAAGAATTGGTGAACATAAATATGTGTGCGTGCGTGCGTGCGTGCGTGTGTGCGCGCGTACAAACATATATCATCCTTTATTTAAACGAATGAATCAATCAATCTTTCATCGTTATTATTTCAACTCTAACCCTCTACCTTGAATGGCTCTCGAACCTTGCACTGAGTAATATTTAGTAAAAAAAAATCAAACATAATTTATTAAATAAAAGAAATGCTCATTCAGAAACTATTTCTCATTTCTAAGTCTAAGTCTTTTGCGACAATCCCGAGAAAAGGCAAAATCTCAAATCCTGATTTTAGAAGACTGACAAGAGACAAGCAGGCATCCGTCACTTTCCTACCATCATGTATCCAACCCCATCAAGAGAACAAATACATACGTAAATAGTATGTCCAAAGTTCATAGGTTTAAAATCCTATAAACTATGCTCATGCAAAATTGTGGCGTGGACGACTCACCATGGAACAATGGCTTGCAAGATCGTCTTGCCGACTGTTATTACCGTTTGGTCACTTTACCACTACTATAACCTTGTGACTAACCAAGCCCAGTAAATGCCAAAATCAATTAGAAGACGTCTCGCTATGAAGCAAAGTTGATGTTGAATATCAGTTACCATCATTATCTGATCCGTGCAGCTGACCATGAGACCTGGGTTCGAACCACACCAAATCGATTTGCCAAAGCTGTGAATTCTTGATAATATCTGTGTCGAGAAATGTCAGGACGTGTCTGACAAAACACACCGAACCTAGCGAATGTCACTGTTCGGTTGGCAAGAAACAGGTCGCCAGCCATTATTATAAGTATTGTAGTTTAGTGTTATGAAGCTATATAAGTCTGTTTGTTTGGCCGTATATCAACACCTTATGGGTCATTTAATGTCGAAATTTAATTTTCTTGGGAGCATGAGTAATTTCCTCTACAAAAATGTACTGCAGGTATTTTTACCATGAAATTTATTATATCTTCATGGCATGGGGGTAATTATTTGGGCATAGGTGGGGCCCTAACAGGTGCTACTATCCCGGGTCAGGGTGGATCTGTAAACAACAACAATTAAGAGCTGGTTCTACGCTCTTCAAAACCTCCTGATCAGAGGCCTTGCTGCCGGGTGTAGTTTATCGTCATACCCAGGACGTATATAAGTTGTTTTGTTTACTTACACACACACACACACGCACGCACACACACACACAAAAGTTATAAAGCGCTACATAAATGCAATCACGTTTCGGCACTATAGGTGCTTCTTTAGGTTGCGGTTAACTGGATATATATATATATATATAGTGTAACCCGGATATAAGAGACCCGGATATAAGAGAAATCCGGATATAAGAGAGATTTTATCTGGTCACAAATTAGAGCCTGTGTTAATGTATATAAAATAGACCGAACCCGGATATAAGAGACTTATCCGGTCACGGCAACTCTCTTATATCCGGGTTACACTATATATATATATATATATATATATATATATATAAAGACATTTTATGTTTATACATTCTTTTTTTATTCTTAAAATAATTGTCAGGCTTTGTCCATTTCATAATGTATAACGTCATATATATATATATATATATATATATATATATATATATATATAGCCATGCCGTGTTATACTGAGAATAAATATTTTATTCATAGGTCTTCGGACACTTCCTGTGTCATCGCTGAATAATAAAATGATTGTTTTTTTCTTAGAGGTGTCCGGTAGGGATTCTTTCTTTCTTCTCGGTGTGAAAAGACATGAAGTGTGTGTGGGGGGGGGGGTACACGGGTTTCGTTAAATAAACAAAATCCATACGATTGACATTAATCGTTGCTGTCGCTTATAAGTCTTTATATTCTGTGATTGAAACAACAGGAAGTGTATACAAAATAGACACACACATTATATATATATATATATATATATATATATATATATATATATATATATATATATATATATATATATATATATTTTATATATATATATATATATATATATATATATATATATATATATATATATAAATATACTATTCTTTCTGTTATTTCTTGCTTTCATTATCTATCAAAACATTTTTAACTTTCTATCGAACTCTCTTCATATTTATCTATATTTTATTTTTATTTTTTTAAGTCATTTCACCCAAGCAACGCGATAAAGTCACTAAGACGCAAGGGTTATGTGAGTGTAAATGAATCTGATAAAAAAAAGAAATTATTAAGGAGAGAGGTAAATAAAATTAAAACAATAAGAATTAAGAAGACAGAAGATGACGATTGCTATTGCATTTACATTTGATTGACTGAGAAGCAGTAAGCTAAGGGAGAATTCCACCAGCGAGAAGTGCAAGAGAAGAAACTGTTAGCATAGAACTTACGGTTACATCTAGCTATTTCAACTGTAAAATGATGGAACCGAGCTGTCTATCTGTCTGTCTGTCGATCTAGCTCAGTCTCTTCATTTCTATCTATCTATCTATCTATCTATCTATCTATCTATCTATGTCCGTCTCTTCATTTATATCTATCTATCTATGTCAGTCTCTACATTTCTATCTATCTATCTATCTATCTATCTATCTATCTATCTATCTATGTCCGTCTCTTCATTTCTATCTATCTATCTATGTCAGTATCTACATTTCTTTCTATCTATCTATGTATCTATCTATCTCTCTATATATATACATACATTCATACATACATATATATATATAAAGAAATATAGTCTTAAGGTGGGCTATATTTATGGAATAAAGTGCTCAATATCAGAGATAGAGCGTGTGTAAATATAAAAGTGAACATAGAAGTCAACACTTAGAGGCGACAGTCTGTTTCATGCTATATGCAATCGTCAGGCCACATATACTGTTATTTTTCTCGGCTATTTATATATATACGGGTTAGTGGTGCATTGTGGGTATTCTATTATGGCGGTTATTTTACCGGAAGTCGTTTGTTTATTTATTTGGGTCAAATTACATTGCTTGTTTTTATTTTTTATTTTTTTATTTCTTATTTTATTTATTTATTAACGTACTAAAAATTTGTTTATATCACTTATTTAACAGTTTTGTTTTGGTTTGAGAATTTAATTAAAGCTATTTGTTCAATTTTGGGGTTGATTGTTGCAGTTCCTTCTAAGTATTATTTTGGCGGGAACAGTTTTTAATTGATTATCTTTATTTGGGATTGGTTTGTTTATTTATTTATTTGGATGAATTTAGGTCAATTTATTTTACTTGTATATTTTCTCTTTTCGGTTTTCGATAACAATAAAAAAAAATATATATATATATATATATATATATATATATATATATATATATATATATATATAAGTGAACATTGAAGTCAACACTTAGAAGCGACAGGCTGTTTCATGCTAGACGCAATCGTCAGGCCTGTCTCCTCTAAGTCTTGACTTCAATATTCACTTTTATATTTACAC
Organism: Acanthosepion lycidas; assembly: GCA_963932145.1. Classification (NCBI taxonomy): domain Eukaryota; kingdom Metazoa; phylum Mollusca; class Cephalopoda; order Sepiida; family Sepiidae; genus Acanthosepion; species Acanthosepion lycidas. The sequence continues at coordinate 33,578,544 of OZ010586.1, forward strand.
ACGCTCTCTCTGATATTGAGCAGTTTATCCCATAAATATAGCACACCTTAAGAGTATATTTCTTCATATATATATATATATATATATACAAATATAGATAACTAAACTCGTCTCGAAAAACCCTCGAATTCTTGATTTGCCAATAATCAAATCAATCTCAAGGGAAAAAAATGTTTTAAAAAAAGAAAGAGCTACAAACATGAACTTCTGCCGAAAAAAAATCGCACAGATGCAGGTCTGAAGCCCAAAGAAAAAACCCCGATACGAGTAAACAACTAACTAACAAAAGAGCTCAATACAACCGTAGAGCAGACCTAGATACACCTAGTGAGCCAGACAAACCTACCTAGGTTTCACCTAAACGGATCGTCAGGGTCTGGCTCACTAGGTTTATCTATCTATCTCCCTCTCTCTCTCTCTCTCTCTCTCTCTCTCTCTCTCTCTCTATATATATATATATATATATATATATATATATATATATATATATATATCCGTCTTTGCATATTTATATATTTAGCTAGCTAACTATATGCCTATCTAGAAAGTAAATGCGTATATGTTTACGAAAACCAAAACAAATCATGTCACATGCGTATACAATCGCCAAAATGCAAACGAACAACATTCTCTCACTCTCTCTCTCTCTCTTTCTTTCTTTCTCTCTCACTCTCTCTCTCTCTTTCTTTCTTTATCTCTCTCTCTCTCACTCTCACTCTCACTCTCTCTCTCACTCTCTCTCTCTTTCTTTCTTTCTCTCTCTCTCTCTCTTTCACTCTCTCTCTCTCTTTCTTTTTTTCTTTCTTTCTTTCTCTCTCTCACTCTCTCTCGCTCTTTTTTCTCTCTCTCTCTCTCTCTCTTTCTTTCTCTCTCTCACTCTCTCTCGCTCTTTTTTTCTCTCTCTCTCTCTCTCTCTTTTCTTTCTTTCTCTCTCTCTCTCACTTCTATCCCCTTCCGCCATTATTTCTCTTCGTCTTTCATTCTCACTTTCTCTTTCATTTAATTTAATTTTTTTCCCGTCTCGTTATTGAAACGAACATAAATTCTTTTGAAATAGATATAAACAAAATACCTCTGTTTCCGCTGACACTCAACAAAACATTCGCAATTCCTCCAACCCCATCTCTCTTCCAACGACCACCGACTTCAAGGTTATTTAATGAAGACTATATTACGAAGGCCGTTGACAGTTGATTTTTCCACGCATATGACCTTGTGCTAAAAATCGCACCGTTTCAACGATTATTCCTTCTCCACTTGTCTTATATCAACAAAGACGCAAAAACAAATTTTCACAAACACTCGCAAAAAGACATAAATATATATATATATATACTTCATCTATGCAACGTGTCCCTTCAGGAAGTGGGCATTCATGGCTCTCCACAACTTCCTATCTTTTGTAGCTGTTTTTGTCTTCTTACTATCCGTCCAATTCCGTTCTGTCACCCATTTACACAAGCTGGTTAAGTATGATATTCACTGTTTTCCTCTTTGAATTTAGTAAGTCCTGTGGGTATCAAATTCTCCAACTTCTCTTCTTTCGGCACAAGCCCCCAAAATTTCAGCTGCCTCTTTATTTAAATATACAAGGGGGTTGTGAAAAAAAAAATTCCCATCCCAACCAAATGAACAGACACCCGAATTTTCTTTTTTTATGACCCTCTCGTATTTTTAGACGAAATTACGTGAATTCAAAATATTTTTTTGAATTACCTGTTTTTCGACCTTATGACTTTCCTCGATATAAATTATTAATAATTAATTTAAATATTATAAACAGCAATAATATAAGAAATATTTTTAAATCAGCTCCACGAGAACGCGAATTTCGCAACCCTTAACTGTCAGATCGTATTCAGCACCTGAAGATTGTGCAGCCGCATCAAATTCCGAGTCCTGTTATCAACGTGGGCTATTATATATATTCACTAATATATGCATACATACACACATACACGCACACACACACACGCGCGCGCACACACACATATATATATATGAAGAAATATGACTGATAGAAAACCGTTTCACTGAAACTAGATTTGATTACGCATTTGGCATTTCTAACCTTCATATATATATATGTGTGTGTATGTGTGTGTGTAACAATTTCCATATAGATAGATTGATAGATAACCAAAAATATACAATATGCACTTATACATAAACACACACATAGACTTTAGTAAGTGGGTATGGCCAAGAACATTTCAGTATCCCCTCATGTATATATCGTGCGTATATATATATATGTGTGTGTGTGTGTGTGTGTGTGTGCAAAAAATTCAGATAGAGTATATCTCTAAAAGGACAATAGAATTAAAGTTTTCCTTTTGTGTTTATTCAGATATTGTTTTAGCATATCTTCGGACGATAATGGGTAGGTCCCCATTCATCAAAATACACTAGTAAATACTGTATGTTGGTCTGCAATCAGAGATTCATTTCCAGCTCGGCAGAGAGGATCCCCAGCTGAGGGTATGTCGAAAGGTAGTCTCGTCTCGGGAAACACCTACCCGACCCCATTTAATACGGGGTCTACGGGTAATTTTTGGCCGAGCCTACGGATTCGGATACCCCACATTAAATTCGGCCTTGTGCCACATCTGGCCGCATGGGGCGGTTGGTAGATATTCTGCAGTTGGAGATTCATTGTGGAAATCACTTGACTCACTTCTAGCAGTTAACTACTTCTACGAGCCATTGGCGAATCTTATATGTGTTGTTCTTGTCCTAAGTATTATCGTTCATTACCAACCTTCGTGTGATTATTCTATTCAGTAACCTTCCCTAGGTTACAACATATATATATATATATATATATATATATATATATATATATATATATATATATATATATATTCGTCTTTAGATTTTGTCGAGATCCTCGAGATGAATAGTGGGGCACCAGACCATATATGCCAACAGTATTCAATGCAAAGATGAATCGTAGATTTGGAGGATGGACTCAGACGAGAAAAACCTTCTGGCGCGATACAGAGAAGCAACTTTCGGTAGATGTAGCTATTGATTCAATGTAGTTGTTCCAACTCAGGTCAATGGAAAACGTGAGACCAAGAAGGCGCAGAGAGACGCTCCCGTGAAGTTGAGCATCAACCATGCTGATAGGAGACAGGGAGGTTTCTCTATGGTGGGTAAATGAGAACAGTTTCGCTTTGGAGGCATTAGAGTTTACAAGCCATTTCCTGTCCCAGTCAACCACAGATTGGGAGGTCATTTTCGAGACCAACGGACAGGTTAACTTTGTCAGCAATGCCGGATTTACTATTGAGACAGGAGTAATTGATAATGTCGTCTGCATAGATGCCTACTTAAGAACTGATGACATCAGGAAGATCATTGATTGTTGTGGTAGGATCCACCTAATTTGCATAGTGGAGTACCGACCATATAAATATGGTTGGTACCGGGAAGAGAGGGAGAGGAATCGAAGAGATTCAACCAGAGACTCTGCCCGACTGCGACTCAGTCAACACACATTCCAGGAACGGTCTTCCCAGGAATATACAAAAGACTATATGTAAATATTGTGTACACTTTCTTGTTTCAATACATTTTGTTCTAAGTACATTTTGTGTTGCATTATTATTCCATGCATTAGTCAAGTTTCAACATTGATGAAGACCAGAAACAGTGTAGGACCCAGAATAGAGCCTTGGGTAACACCAGTGTTCGTATGAAAGGAACTGGAGGCGAACCGGTTAAGGACGACCTTCATTTCACTGTTTGACAGGAATGATTGGATTAAATCGCCCTGTAATACCGTATCCCTGAAGCTTACATAGAAGGCCAACATGCTAAACCCCATCAACCGCCTGAGAGATATCTAGAGCCACAACTCGAGCTTTGCTGTCATTATCAAGAGCTTGGTATACAAATTTAGCTATGGCCATAAGCACGTCAGCGGTAGACCGGGCGAAGCGGAAACCATATTGTTTGTCAGAGAGTAGATTATGGGTGGTAAGGTACTTATCCACTTCGGTATTGATTTAAGCCACGAAAACATTGCCGAAGAGTGATAGGAGACTGATAGGTAGTAAGATGGGTCAGCAGGGTCTCCAGATTTTTTAAAAACAGGGACAACGGATGAGGACTTCCAACAGGTTGGAAAGCAAGAGTCAGCGAGGCAATAGTTATATAGTTTAGAGAGAACTAGAGCCAACTCAGGAGTACGTTTCTTTAGGACTACGTTTGGTATCCTGTCACTACCACTTACTTTATGAGAATCTAATTTAGACATGACGTTCAATACCATTGACGAGGTTATGCTCATCTCACTCAATAAAGCCTTAGTTCTAAGGACTAAATCAGTTGTGGGTACTCCGGACGAGTCGAGTGTTGACCTGGATGAGAATTTCCGAGCAAAGCATTCAGCCTTATCAGCTGTGTAAGTTAGGACTTCGAATTGATTGAACAGAGAAGGGATTGTAGATTTGCTTTTGTTCAGCACAATCTTGCAGAACCTCCAATAATATTTAGAAGCAAACATGCGAGATGCAATACGTTGTTTCATTCTATCAGCAAATAGTAACTTTGCTTCATTGAGAATAGGCGTTCACTCATTACGAGCAGAGACAAAGAGACGTCTGTCGCAATCAGACATGTCGCTCGAGTACAGGCGGAAAAATTGATTCCTATGAACTACAGTAGCTGAGCAAGTAGCCGAGAACCGAAGAACCGAGCGCGTTTTAACTTTGCGTTTTCTTGCTATATATATATATATAGAGAGAGAGAGAGAGATAGATAGATAGATAGATAGATAGATAGATAGATAGATAGATAGATAGATAGGGCGTATCTAAAATACTTTTACAAACTTTGGGGGAGTGTTCCTCACACCAAAACGAGGATAAAAGTCCTTGTAAATAAATGTCAGCAAATCGTTCGTTTTAGATTTATTAAGTTTAAAGTTTACGGTAGACGCTGTTAAATGGACAATCCATGATACAATCCAAAAATACTTTCACAAACTTTGACATCAAAACAAGTTAAAATGTCCATGTGAACATATGTCCAAACGATTATCGTTTTACCTCAGCACAGAAAATGTTCAAAATGCCCTCTGCTTGCTTCTACACAAGCATGCACCCTTCGAATCATTGACTCGCGGACCCTTTCAAATACTCCCACACGGTGTCGAATGGCTTCACGGGCCCCCATCACACGTTGATGAAGCGTCTCAGCATTATTAATCTCTGCTGCGTAAAACAATTGACGCGACAAATAAGAAACCAAAGGATTGAGTTCAGGGGGGGGGACGTGCAACTCATGGAACGGGCCCCTCCCCTAACTATTGATCCTTCATGGACCATTATATGGACTTTTGTTCTTGTTCGTGTAAGGAACCCGCCCGCAAAGTTTGTAAAATTATTTTTGATATGTGTATATATATATATATACATATATATATATATATATATATATATATATATATATATATATATATATATATATATATACATGCACACAACCTGTACATATATATATATATATATATATATATATATATATATATATATATGAAGAAAAATATACGGAAAAAACAAACAAAAATCCTTATATGCAATTATGCTGTTTTAATGTTAATATAATGTCAACGTCGGACGTTTCGGTCTAATAGACCATCTTCAGGACATATTCATATAATATAATTAACATTATCAATTCAACATGACAAAGACGATGGACATAAGAACAAGACTTATCCAAACAGATAACTGAAAGTTTTAAAACAGCATAATTGCATATAAGGATTTTTTGTTTGTTTTTTCCGTATATTTTTCTTCATACTGTCGGATCTATATCCATATATTTGTTTACATATATATATATATATATATATATATATATATATATATATATATATATATATATGCCAACTAAAAATGAATATACATTTTGTTTCTCACCGTTTGTGACGACTCCGAGTTTCATGTAAAAGCAATCGACAGGAACGGATTGAAAAAAGGCCGTTGTAAAATTTAAATATTATACGGAACGCCACTCCTCCCAAAGTTTGTATAAGTATTTTTGATACACCACATATATATATATATATAAAGAGAAAGAACAGACAGATTAAGAATCCAGCGTTCTTATCATTTATTTTTTTTTTTAAATGGTCGATAAGACGTAGAGCAAAATATTATAAAAATATTTTTCTTATTGAATATTTTACGTCGATACAAAAATTTCGGAACTTAAAAATTGTTCCATCATCAAGCGATGTTGGATAATTTATCAGAGATAGAGCGTATGTAAATATAAAATGGGCTCTGAGCTCAACATCGAGTGGTGACAGTCTGTCTCATGCTTGAACGCAATCAACAAGGCATCTTCAGACCATATATATATATATATATATATATATATATATGAGTGTGTGTGTGTGTGCGTGTGTGTGTGCGAATGTATGTATTGCACATTAAGAAAGTGTTGGTGTTATTGAAACAGTGCTCTATGTTATGTAACAGAGGCATAAAGTATATATATATATATATATATATATATATATATATATATATATATATATATATATATATATATATATATATGAATATACATATTATTCCACAGTTTTCACTACACGGAGTTTCATGCCAAACGCAATCTTCAGTGTATACTGACCGTTATTTAATTTGAAAATATGTCAGTTTATCGTAATGCTGGCGTAGTTAAGCTCTATTTATATAGTTATATAAACTTTTAGAAAACTTGAAAAAAACATTTAAAAATAAAATTCTATTATATTTCTCATTACGTTAAATCTAGCAACTAAACACCCCCTCTCTCTCTCTCTCTCTCTCTCTCTCTCTCTCTGTCTATTAATATATATATATATATATATATATATATATATATAGAGAGAGAGAGAGAGAGAGAGAGGGAGAGAGAGAGATAAACTTGCATTTTCGTGCCCGAAATTTGACATCTGAGCCAATAGATTCAAGTTCTAGTGATGGGGCCCGCAATCAGAGGACGAATTTCATGACAGCTATGGTAAGGTTCGTGCCTTTCAACAGTTGGTTTAAAATAGCCTGAAAGAAAAAAAAAAAAAAAAAAAAAAAAACGAAATTGCACAGTGAAATAAAAAGAAAGAACGAAGAAAGTGGCGCGTTTGTTGGCACGAACACACAGACACAGTTGGTGTGGTTGCTTAGGAATGACAAACACGTCTGTTTGCTAATTTGTACTGAGGAATATCCAAGGTTACATTCGTGCGCACATATGTACGCTCGCGTACCTGCAAATATACAAAGACATATAGGTACTATATATATATATATATATATATATATATATATATATATATATATATATATATATATATATATATATATATATATATATATATATATATATATATATATAAAAATAAAGAGATAGAAACAGTATGATATAAAACAAGTTTGAAATTTGTTTTGAGTTAATGATTCGCGCTTTAATAAATAATGTAATAACAAATATTATATAACAATATATTTTACTTATACGATATTTATATATACACAAATATGTACAAATATATATATACACAAATATGTAAGTAAATGATAATGATCTGTTTATAAATAAAGAGTATTAACAATATTTACCGACCCGTACGTCCGAGAAATTTCATAGAAAATATCCGTCCTCTAACAGGAACCGAACCTGTATCATACACGGAACCGGCATATAGCCTGACGTGCTATGCCATTTTAGCTACAGAGGAGAGTTTGGTTAGCAAGGTCGATTTTATTGCTTTTATACTACAAACTTCTAAGCCGGTAAATGTTGTTAATACTCTTTATTAAAAACAGAGCAATTACTTAAATAATTGTGTCTATATATAAATAACGTATAACAATAAAATATATTAACGTAATTGCCGGATTAAATAACATGATCCAATAGAGAAATAAATAAATTTTCACCACTGATTTATTTACTACTGACTTTGATCCGTCTTAAATGAAAAACCCTATACTTTATTATACTACTATATATCTCTAATACTAACTTTGTTAGCTGCTTTATAGATATAGAAATATAGAAAAAGACTGGTTGACATTGTAATCTCAAAAAGAGAAGTCCCCAAATGTTAAATGTGAGGATATATATATATATATATATATATATATATATATATATATATATATATATATAATCATTTATTCGAAAATTATAACATAAATATATTATATATTTGCATGACATAAAAATGTTATATATTTGCTCTACTCTTTATTGAGCACACTTTTAAGAATAGTATTTTTTTGATTATTGGAATTTATTCTGTATACACCAATCCAATACTTGTATATATATATATATATATATGTATGTGTGTGTGTCTGTGTCTGTGTGTGTGTATAGCAGAACAGACTGGGTTCTATAGCCTTGGATGGCAACTGGTCTAGGAGAAGGACAACTCTGAATTCAAAACCTGCGGAGAGTCGTTTGGGAACCTTGTGGCATTCGGTGCACCAGGTCTCTGTATTCGTCCCTCTAAAAAGTTGTGGATGGTCCTGCACGAAACCATCACCACTGTAATCAAATTGCATGTGCTGTTGTCGGGCTGTCGGTTTCCTAGGAACTAATCTGCTTGATCGAATTCGACGGGAGAGTCGAGTATATATATGTATATTTTGGAAACAACCTTTCTTTTAGACATCTTTCATTAAATACTGCAGACAAGGATGAATTAATTAATGTTCTATTTAAATTTTCCAGCATCCTTACCCTTTTCCGTTTCTTAAGAGTAAGGGTGTTTAGAAATTTTCCTAATTTTCTGTCCCAAACGATTTCGGCCTTTTTGAAGATGCGGGGGGTGGGGGTGATTCCTTTTGTTAGTTTTTCCTCATGTCCGGCGGCAAGGCCTCTGATCAGGAGATTTTGAGGAGCGTAGAACCACCTCTTAATTGCTGGTGTTCCCAAGTCGACTCTGCGGTGGTGTGGTAGCACCTGTTACGGTCCCATCTATGGGCAAATAGTTAACCCCAGAACTGGCGTCAAAACACGATGAAAGTGTAAAAATAGGTTTTAATGTCAATTTTTTAAGGTATTACCAGCTGTGCATTTTTGAAAAAAATAATACCAGAAATAGATTTTTGAAGAAATCTATGTTACCAGCAGTGGAGATTTTGTTGACATTAAATAATCCATTGAGGTTGATATGCCGAAAAACAAAACAAGCCAAACCTTAAATTTAAAGCTTAACGCCCAACCTTTCACTTCACGTATCTCATTCAGCCTTTTATTTTTTTAATTTTATTGGGGTTTTTTTTGTGGGGGGGAGTTGCAATTATTCCACATTGTAATACCAGTAGTATTGTGAAGAAGGAAAAAATGCAAAATGAACTCGGATGTAATTATGTCCCAGGAGATTCTGAAATTAGTTTCTGGCCTTAATGAATTAGCTTCTCAAAACCACATTTTTATGTCTAAATTGTTGTCAGTCTATTTATTAATAAACGCCACTAAATAACCTCGTCATTTTTTATGGGTATTCTGCTAGGATTAATGCTTCCAGTTTTATTTTATTGATTTATTTAATTTAGACTTTTTTAATATCATTGCAAAATAATAGCAATAATTTTTATTCTATTTATCACCAAAATACAGTGGTGGGTACAAGCAACAACATAACACTGTGTGTGTGTGTGTGCGTGTGTGTTTATATGTGTGTTTATATGTGTGTGTGTGTCTATGTGTGTGTGCATCTGTGTATATATTTGTGTGTATTTGCGAGTATGCGTGTCTGTGTGTGTGTTTTGTGTGTGTATGTGTGTTTGTATCTCTGTGTGTCTTTGTGTTTTTGTGTCTGCGTATGTGTGTCTGCGTGTGTGTGCCCTTTTGTATGTCTGTGTGTATCTGTGTATGTTTTTGTGTGTGTGTATTTATCCCTGTGTGTGTCTGTGTTTTTGTCTGTGTGCGTACGTGTGTGTGTCTCTGTGTATACATTTGTGTCTGTGTCTGTGTGTGTGCCTGTGTCTGTCTGTGTGTAAACCCCTTATTGAAATTCTGCTTCCTTCTTCGTTAGTTAGTACGTTAGCAGATGCGTTATATCGCGTCACCCCCCCCCCGGATAGATAATGGACCACTCCTTTTCTGTTAAGAGGTCAATTTGCATTAGTGAAAGCAAAGAAAATGCACTCGTAATTTCAATCCATAATTTATTTATTAAAATGTAATTAACCTTAATTCCAGTTATCAGCCGATATTAAAGTAAATTTATCTAAACGATATTTTTGAGAGGTGGGTGTAAGTTCAGTGTTTGATACGTCCGTAGATACACATGGAGACCACGCAACTGTCATATACTCTGGGTTGCGTGGGGCACCTCGAGGTGGTGTAATTGTTAGCAAGTCTCGCTAGAACAATTACGACTGAGTAGAGACTTCGATCCTCACTGGGTGCCCTATACTTTCGGCCTTGGTGTCACGCTTGGAAAATCACTATACTCTGATTGCGTGGAAGAAACGAACAAGAGACAAAGGGGAACAGACTAGAGAAAATTAATTGATACGAGTTATCTCCCCCTAAGTATGGCAAGTTAAATGAAAACTTTCTACTGTGGACTGAAAAACAGGCTTGGTTTAAAATTTCGCGGCTGTTACAAAGTTTAACAGAGACCTGAAGAAACATTGTTAGTATAATATAAAGATTAGTATTTAAATTATGTGCTATGCATGATACATGACTGAAGACTGAATGATTTTTGAAGAAATCTATGTTACCAGCAGTGGAGATTTTGTTGACATTAAATAACCCATTGAGGTTGATATGCCGAAAAACAAAACAAGCCAAACCTTAACGCCCAACCTTTCACTTCACGTATCTCATTCAGCCTTTTATTTTTTTAACTTTATTGTTTTTTTTTTGCAATTATTCCACATTGTAATACCAGTAGTATTGTGAAGAAGTTCTACGCTCCTCAAAACCTCCTGATCCGACTGGATTTCGAACTCGGCTCTCCGATTCCTCAGTCCAAGTCGCTATCCATTACACCACCGTTTAGCATATAATATTGGTAATTCCTCATCTCAACAATGTCAGTATCATTTTTTTTCTATCCTTTTATTTATTTTTTTGTAGTCTTTAACGTTATGCCTCTTCGTGGTGGTGGTGGTGGTGATGGGGTGGGGGAGTCACGTTTCTCTACAGTATCTTTTTTCTTTGAGATCTGTAAGTTATGCATTGCAATGATATTTTGGGGAAAAATAGCGGAGTGTCATGCCGTCCGTTGTCTCTACTACAGTCAGATCTATCTTTCTCCGAGACAGATTTCCCTCTCAAGACTAAAGATCCCAGTCTGGTCTACTATTTTAGAAATAGTTAAAGAGATGGGGTGTCTTATTCAACCCTTTCCCAGAGTTTTTCTTCTTCTAGACTGGTGTAAAACCAAGAGTTTAGACCTGCCTGTCATTTAAAGCTATAGTTAAAGGCCGGAGAATGGCCTTTCCTGAAGAAATACAACAACCTCGTCCTGAATTTGAACCCGATGGGCCGATTCTATTTTCCTCACCAATAACCCTTACGCCACCCCATCCTACAATCTGTTAATTCTAAATTAGTAAATACCCTCGTATCCTCCTACCCCTGACCAGACAAAGAAATTAACAATAGACTGGCCATGGTACACTACACAAACATATTTTAACGCCAGTAACCGCACGAAAGTGAGAAAAAACAGATTTTTTTTTTACTATTGTTCACCCTATACAAGAGCCACTCAAGGTAGAGGTTTCATGAAGGATGTTTTTGTGCGAGCGATAAGAGTAAGAAGTGCATTATGTGGGGATATGTGGGAACGATAACGGCTAACCTTAGATTTAAGTTAAGATTATAGTGCTCGAGAAAGCATCAACATGAGAGTCGATTTCACTAAGTGGCGGATCGTATGAAGAAGCTGTTCGAGTGGAAATTCTTGTTTAATAATGGAATACAAAAGGAATGAAAATGGTTCGCCTCCTTGTACGTGACTTGGCGGGTGTAGCGGTTTAGGCGTGTGATACCGAAGAAAATAAAAATCTTCAAAAACGGCTCTACAAATTTAAATAAATTTTATTATTGAGTATTTCTTTTCTTTCAACCTGAAAGAAATGAATTGCGAAGATTATTTTCGAAATAACTTCACACAAAAATATTTTTGTTTGTACAACCGAATCAGTTGCGCAAGTATGATAGAAGAAACAGAATGTGTCTACATACGAAGATGGTCACGTATTTACGTTGTTTTATGAATGCGTGTAATTTTCTAGTTGCATCATGTCAGCTGGTATAGAAAGCAGTATTATAATACTGTTAAAATTCGTGTTGACAATGACTGGGTTTGCATGCTTTCTTTTAAATGTGCTTAATTTAACATCGGTAAGCTTTTGTAATAAAGTATACATGAATAAAATATACAAAAGGTTACTTACTAAATTATACGAAAGGTTTTTGAGAATTCAGCTTGTCCACAACAATGAACAAACTACCCTGGTCAAAGGTTTACGGAAAAACTGAAAACCAATTTTTGCGAACTAATACGATCGCTTTTATAACCGAGAAATCGGTTCTAAAAAGACTAAAAGTTACATTTTATTAAAACTCATAGGTTTTATTGATTAATAATTATTTTATCTCGATTTTTAAATATCTCATTTTTTAGGAGGGTAAATTTTGTTGATCATTTTCTGGAGTGAGCCTTCAAAATTTCGTAGCAGACAACAAACATTAATTGTCTGAAAATTCAAAGGCTTACAGCGCGTTTGTGATAACGTCGCTAATTGGTTAATATATGTGAACGTGGAATTTCAAATTGGAGCTTACAAAAATGAGTTAACACAGCTTTTTAGCGATATCACTAAAATTCATTGCATTTTTCTACAAATTCTTTAACGGAGTTCCACAGCGGGTCTTAGCTGTGAAGGTCGGAACTTGTGGAGCTATGGAATGTAGCACATCAAAACAAATAGTGAGAGTAGCGAGAACCTAGCAACGTTTCGTTTGTGAGAACGGGGTAGTAGGGTAGAAAATTCAATCACCCGAAAGGATACATAGACACTTTTGAACTCTGTCAAGACTGGAAAGTGAAGACTGAGCAACACCTACCCAAATATGACAACAGTGCTCCATTTTAGACCTGATCTGACTCTTGTAGTCAGGTACATACTGGAGCAGTACAAAGCACAGATCGTTTTCTCAGCATCTTTAACGACGGATCGTGTACACGAGTTCCACTTCAGGTCTGGGTTGAATTTAAATCCTAATACGTGTTCAGAGCAAGGACCCTAATTCAGCGAACACCTATTCATTGCGACAGGCGAAAATTCAGTCCCTGCTCGATGATGACGGAAAGTTACTAGTTCGGTTTTTAAAATATTGAATGCGACCAGACAGCTTTTTTTTCCCCATTGAAAAAGTCAGAGAAGAGGTCAGCTGACAGGTTCTAGCCATGTACATTTTTGGAGGTGCATCCATACGCCTTTTTATCATTTGCATAGATATTCACTAGAGTTCTTAGGCAGAAAATGTAGGACTGAGAAGCTGGTCTTAACACCCCCCTTGTATTTCATGGGTCTCGGAGGACTGCTCATTAACAACGACCTTCAGGGACCTACTAATTAGGAAGGACTTGATAATTAAGAAAACTCTTCAGGCTAGAAAACTTGTGTAGCAACCCCCTATTTATAAAGCAATCATGCTGCCCAATCTTCTATACAGTGATGAATCTTTTCATATACCAGCAACATCTATGCCTACCCGAACCACATATACCTCTGCAGAGTTTCTAATATAAAACCAACGAGGCTCCTTGAATATAACGTCTGTTAGGCCTCAAGGCACCCCAGACCTCGAGTGGAATTCTTATATATGATCCATCGCTGGAAAATTGGTCGGTTTCCAGTACCGAAACGGAAAGTACCTGGTACCTCCGATCAGGTTCTGCTTTTACAAGAGTTTGATAAAAAAAAAAAATGGTGCCATATCTGGAATAATAGCGGTTACATTGATCTTTTTATCAACCTTTAAAATGTGGGAGGTATTTCTGCTGCACCCTGTATAACGGACAACTATTAACGTGACGAGAATGGAGAATGATTGTCTTCCAACAACCTCCTTTCTGAAGAACAAATCTCTGTGGTCTTGCTGATTACATACAGGGACTCACTGAAACGGACCCGTCTCCTATGAATTTAAACACTGTTTGTGAGAAAAAGGGACACTCGAGAGTGCGTCAGGGAGGCAGAAGATCTATTAGAGAACCCCCTTCGCTGAAACAAGTTGCAGAAAAAGTGCAATAGAAAAAAAACTGTGTCAACTTTGTCGGCTAACGGAGATTCACATTTTGAAAAAGCACAACCCCTCCGATTGAGTCTCCCTCGCCACAGAACTTGTGACAAATATGGGACACCTTTTCCAAATGAAATGAAAGAATTTCTACTCGTCATTTTGAAGGTACGAAACTAAAATAACTCCTTCAAAAGGTTGTGAAGGAAATCGAGAAGAAAGAACCAAGAGTCAATTGAAAAAACGACAGAATGCATGGTTGTTAGAAAAAGGGACAACCCAACGTGCAAAGTACAAATTGGGGATACAAAAATCAGACGAGTACAACAATTGAAACATCTAGGAAGTATTTTAACAGAGGACGGAAAGAACGACACTGAAATCCGATAGCGCATTGGGATAGCGAAAAATGCCTTTCAAATGCTAAGCAAAGTATCAAGAAAGAGAAAATAATTGTTAGGAACAAAGAAAAGAGTACTGGACTGTTACGTAATATATGTCCTTCTATATGGCAGTGAATACTGGACAAGCTGCTCAAAGAGAAAGAAGAAGTTTGAAGCAACAGAAATGTTATTCTACAGAAGGATGTTGAGGGTATCCTGAACCGAAAATGAGAAAAACGACGAAGGTTTAAAGAAAATGGAAACAAACAAAAAACTTAAACTTAACATCAGAAAAAGGAAGTTGAAATTTCTAGTGCATATAACGAGGAAAGGGGGCTTGGAAAATGTAATACACGCAGATCAGATTGAAGATAAGAGCGACAGAAGGAAAAAAATGCATAACCTACCTAACGGTAAATGGATGGGTAAACAAGATTTAGGAGAGATAACAAAAAGACGAATTTTTTAAGAGCTAGAAAAGACAAGAAATAGTGGAGAGCCATGATCGCCAACGTCCTGAAGGAACACGGCATATAGTTCACTGAACTAACTGCAACTCAGTCAGGCATTATCAATATTTAATACCACAAAATTAAACAGGAGTGTCTTTTACTAGTCGTCTGCTTCCGTGTTGGCTCGACACATCACGAAAATGCTCAGGAGATGAATGGGGTGATAGGTTAACTGATTAGGTCAATGCTGAAAAACATTTCTTTCGGTTTTGCAAGGTCACTTAACGCGGCCACATACAGTTAAGCATCTCTGGGCAAATTTTTGCAATATCATACACGTATGTGCATAGATAGATAGATAGATAGATAGATATGTTTTAACTTGATAATAAGCACACACATAAGTGCATATATGAGGTATGTGCAAAATTTACAGATTTTTGTTAAAATAAAATTAAACTTTTTTAAATCTACATTCAGACTTTAGTTGCCAAAATTAAGTCTACTAGAGAGAGAGAGAGAGAAGCCATCTCTCTCACTCTTTCTCTCTCTTATATATATATATATATATATATATATATATATATATATATATATATATTATTGTAGTGGAAACTCCGTGTTTGAAATAGACGCCCCATTTTATTTATTAAACAGTGTGTATTACGTCTATCGTCATACGCAAAAAATAAATCAATTAATCTATTTGTTTAGAAATATATACGTACACACACGCGCGCACGCACTCACACACACATACACACACAGATAGATAGATAGATAGATAGATAGATAGATAGATAGATAGATAGATATGAATAGACTAACATAGATATGAACGCAATGGCGTAGATATGAACACACTGAGATAGATAGATAGATAGATAGATAGATAGATAGATAGATAGATAGATATTAAAAATTAATTTTCATATTAAAGGTAATAAATCCGTTGGTATATAATTCAAGTGTATCCTCGTAATATAAAATATTAAAAATCCACAAAAAGAACTCAATGTATTTAATATTACAGAGCAAATAAATAGTAGTACACAATAAAATCCAAAATTACCTCGTATGGAGTATAGACGTATTTCAACCAACGAAAACTTCGTCAGTCTTATTCAACCCCGGTATATAGATTGAGTTTGTGTCGGAATTTAACTGTGAAAGTTGTCGAATAATGAATACAGAATTTATCCATTTCAATGTTTCCGTCAGACGAAAGCTATGACATGGCGGTCAGGGATGAGTGGAAGGTATTAACCTTAAAGGGAAATTTTTTTTTTAGAAAATTAAACCCGGATACGAACCTTATGACGTTAAATTGGGGTTATATAAAGAATGAAATGTTAATTTGAAACTAAGAGAGGAACGAAATGGTTTTTAAAAAAATACTATATAGATAAGGTTAAGTGTAAAAATACAAGTTCCTACTTAAAAAAAATACTCATCCAAAGATAAGTTATATTTAAAAATAATGTATATTTAAATAAATTAAAAAAATTGAAAATAAGTTACATTTAGATAATTTATATTAAAATTAAGTAAAATTATATTTTTAAAAAAAATTATAAATAATAAAACAATTGATTATATTAAAGAATAAAAATATTTTAAAATAAAAATATAATGATTTTTTTTTCTTTTTCTTTCAGATTTAACAGCTTAAATCTTTGGCAATTTCAACACTGCAAAGATTAATAATCAAACAACGTGTCAAAGTTATCGAAGCCTATTAGAAAATTAGATGTTCAAACAGAAATACAAGTTCCCAGGTCGTCATCATCTCTGAAAACAGCGAATTCAATTGGCCACCACGATCATGCGACTTGATGCCGTTAAATTTCTTCCTTTGGGATCATCTCAAAAGTAAGGTCTATGCCAACAAGCCAACAACAATTAAAAAGCTGAAGGATGAGATATTAAGGCATATTGGTGAGATCGAGGAGCAAATATACAGAGACATCATCAAAAATTTTAACCATCGAGAGGAGGTGTGACGCCGAAGACATTTGGCCAATATTATTTTTCACACATAATTGCTATGACTTAAATAACATGATCCAATAGAGAAATAAATAAATTTTCACCACTGATTTATTTACTACTGACTTTGATCCGTCTTAAATGAAAAACCCTATACTTTATTATACTACTACATATCTCTAATATTAACTTTGCTAGCTGCTTTATTAGTAAATCTGTGATTCAAATGAAAGAAGGCAATGCATGCAACCCCCACCCTCAAAAAACAAACAAACAGGTAAAACCGAGCAATTGTGGAGGGTTTGCTAAGAAGAATGGTCAAAAATTGGCACTCAATACTGCCAGAAACTTCTTAAAAAATATAGAAAAAGACTGGTTGACATTGTAATCTCAAAAAGAGCAGTCACCAAATGTTAAATGTGAGGGCATATATATATATATATATATATATATATATATATATATATATATATATTCATTTATTCGAAAATTATAACATAAAAATATTATATATTTGCATAACATAAAAATGTTATATATTTGCTCTACTCTGTATTGAGCACACTTTTAAGAATAGTATTTTTTGGTTATTGGAATTTATTCCGTATACACCAATTCTATACTTGTATATATAGGCTCTACTTGTGTGTGTGTATATATATATATATATATATATATATATATATATATATATATATATATATATATATATTTACGCTCTACTTTTGTATCGAGCACTGTTTTTTAAAAATAAAAACAAAAATACCAAAGAACTTCGGATTGTTTACCTAACGAGTTCTTTCCTATTTTCTATATATTTTCACACACACACACACACACACACACACACACACACACACACACACATATATATATATATATATATATATATATATATATATATATATATATAAAGAGATAGAGTTAAAAACCTTGCATATGAAACAAACAATAATTTTAAAACCATTGTTTTTATCCGGTGTGCCTTACCACTCGGCTACGGAGAACGCAGCAACAAGCAAGGTTAAGATTCTGTTTTCTCTTTATATGATAGCGCATCTACTTCACCCAGTTTATTTTCTCGAAAGCTTCATATTTGCTCAGTTTCATATCCGATATTAATAAACATTTTATGCCAACACGTATTTTTTTCTAGAATTTTCTCAAGACAAATTTTATTTAGTAAATGGTATTTCTGTACCGAAAAAACGCGAAGAAAAATAAAATAACATTAATTATTCCAATTTTTAATTCTAGAATGCTCTCTAAAATATTCTAAATACATCATGTATAAGGGAATGTTAAACTATGGAAGACGCTAAGTGACGTCATTTTTCAGCGTATTAAACAAAAGTGAGTTAAATATGTTGCTGTTATTGATTTTTTTTTAATTAATATTGACTTTTGAGATATTTTTCTTTATATCCGAAATATATATATATATATATATATATATATATATGGGGGGTGCAAATATATAGAAAAATAGGAAAGAACCGTTAGGTTAATAATCCGAAGTTCTTCAGTATTTTTGATTTTATTTTTAAACAACTGTACACAAGTAGAGCCTAAATTAAAATTCCATTGCTACACAAGAGTTCTCATGTTTCAAAAACAGAATAATTAAATAGAAATAGTTTTTAGTTTCTGTTTTTGAAACATAAATCATATTTAAAAGAAATAATTATATATATATATATATATATATATATCACACACACACACACACACACACACACACACACACACACACACACACACACACACACACACACACACATATATTCACTTTATACGTTGTTTTTAAGTAAACACTAATTACATTTACCGGCCTGAATGTTCGAGAAATATGCGCTCTTCCGAACCTATAAATCCTTATTTTCAAGTTTTAGTTTTCAAACCATTTCCAGCAGTCGATTAATGAAATTTTGTACGAATAAATCTATTTCAATATTTATACGTATTTTCTCATGTCTCTCCGCTGAAAAATAGTTACGTTCAATAACTCTGTAAAAACTCAAGGATCGACTTTACACCTCATCGATATTATGAAAAGGGCAGTTCTTCTAAATCGATAAAAAAAATTCATTATTTATCGATTCTGATAAATGTTGCGACTTAAAGAAATTATTAAGGATGCCATCCTAAAAAAATATTCACCGAAAAAAATTTCCCATTTCTTTGTTTTATAAGTCTTTTTAAGTAGTGCCAAAAAATGAAATTACTGTGAGAAAAACAGTATTTTCATCAAGTGTAAAATTTTTTAAAGAAAAATATCTGAAGTAATCTCCCTTGAAATATTTTGATGAGACTTGTCTCCCTTAGATAATTCAATGTTGAATTTGTTTGCAAAATGCTATCAAAGTGTTCAAATAGTCAAGATTAAATAAAATTAATGAATTCCATTGAATAATTATCTATGAAAATGGGTTTTATTTGGATCTTTTCTGTTAATTTAACCCAAATATTGTAAAGTTACTTATCGCAAATATTAATTCACCCCAAGAAATTATGAATTTTAAATCAATGTTTGTTTTTTATTACATTTTTTTGGCACTCTTTTGAAATTATAAATTTTAAGTCAAAATTTGTTTATCTTACCTCACAACAACTCCAACTCTTAGAATGAAAAATTACAAAAAAATTATTCACATTTCGAGGTACTTACAAGGAATTTTTTTACAATTTAAAAAAAAAAGAAAGAAAAAAAATGTTTTTAGCTTGATGATCGGAGTGAGCAGGGATGTTGTCATCACAATTAGAAATGGCGCAGCTAAGTCGCCTATATTTGGAGCGATATATATATATATATATATATATATATATATATATATATATATATATATATATATATATATTGATTTTTGATGAGTTTTCATGCAGTCTTCCATCTGGAGACAGCAGCTTGCAAATCAAAGATGGAAGATTGCATGAAAACTCATCAAAAATCAAAAAGAAATATTTTACTGCAGTTTATAAGGAAAAAGACAATCACATGTAATTTCAGACATATATATATATATATATATATATATATATATATATATATATATATAGAGAGAGAGAGAGAGAGAGAGAGAGATAGATAGATAGATAGATAGATAGATAGATAGATAGATAGATAAAATATGTGGATTATTTTTTTTGTTGTTTTTTGTTGTTGTTTTTTTTATCCAGGTCCTAATAAATCACTATCCAAGTGCACACACGAAAATACAGTTCGATCAACATTCTGTATAGACCTAATTATTAGTAAAAATAAGGGTCAAAAATTGTATTTGCTGATCAATAAAGGCGTATGTTTAGCAAGGCATTTTTAGACAGTCTGGACACTAAGTAGCAAAGGTTAACGATGTATAGCTAGAATCGAGCAGGAATCCACTCCATATATGCCACTGTTAAACATACAATTTTCAAGGCTCGTAAAACTAAAATTTTGTCGTTATCTATTTTTGTACCTAAGAAAAAGACAACACACTTGTGCGGACCTATTACGCACGAACATACATACATACATACATACATACATACATACATACATACAAATCGCATTTACAATGCCAAGCATTCATTGGTTAATAAATCACCACTACATTTCTACAGGCAATTTACAAATCGCAGTAATGCAACAATTTTGTAATCGCTCTATTTTTAAGTAGTCAATTTTGTGCACTTTGGGGGAAGCGGATCACAGAAGCTTTCTTAAGTCTCCCCAAAGCTCGCTCGCTGATTGGTCGATGCCAACCAATCAGATCGTTTGCACGTGAAGAATAATTTTTCCCGCAAAACGATTTGGAACCTATAGTCACTTATTTAAACCAAGAGTTTTCTAATCTAAATTAGTGAGAATTCAATTGCCAAACGAATCCACGACCGTTAAAAGCATGCGCCAAACTTCTCACTCACACACACATTCACATGCTCAACATAACTTGTACACGCTCACAAAAAACTCTTCTTACACAACAATATCTTTCAAGAACAATCATTACAAGAAACTCTCATGAACATTTTTCTAGTTACTTTAAAATAACAGTTAAAGGGAGGCAACTCTTGGTTAATTCAACGTTATGTTTTCTTTTACATCGTTGTTTGATAGTGTACATCTTGTTAAAATACATATTTTATGTGTAACAATGTCTTTTGGTTATCCTTCTTGCATGAGCCTTGTTTCCTAATCAAAAGTTAAATTAATGTGTTGAAGTTCGCTACACTCTCTTCCGATTCCATGCTTTCCGACAAATTTTGATCTTCAAAAATTTAAATGCAATGTCAATCGTTATATGATTGTCTTCAAGCAGGGCAGGCGCGTCTTACTCCCAAAAACCCCGACTGGGAGTTGGCGTTTTTTGGGTCCCCGTTGTGGCCTCTATCATTTTTTTCAGCACTGTTTTATGGCCACCCGCCATTATTTAAAGTACTTTTAAACTGACGTTACATTGTCAGTCATCAACTAATAATATACATCGTGTATCTGCATAGTTCGGTACTGTGCGTACTACACAGGAACGCACCGCCCCCGACAAGATTGGAGCCCCAAAAGGGCTAGTTTCACCAGCTTTTTACATTTTTCTACCTAAGTTATATTATCAATCATCAACTATAATAATCGACAGGGTATGTGCTTACTACGCCGAACCTCTCAATCGTGTGGGGACCCCATGCTTACTGGAGAGGGGGCAGAAATGCTAATTTCAATAGCGGTTATTTTTTCAAATTGTAATTTTCTTTCTGAACAGTTCATTTAAATCACTTAAGAGGGTATTATATCTCGGTAAAATCATTTTTTATTCCGAGATCATCCACTAATTTTTTTTTTTTTTTTTAACTAATAGTAATGCTACCGAGAAGTCCACGGCGAGTAATTAAAATAAAATTTCTAATCCCTATTTTTTACAATCCTAGAAAGATAAAACCCAGGAAATGACCCCTTAAAAATAAAAACGTTTAAATATTTCAACGGACGAAGAATTTTCCCGAAAACTGAAATAATGTTTTTAAAATAAATTTTTAAGACAATCCCGTTTATGTTGTGCTGTAAAACTTTTTTTTTTCACCGGAGATTTCGATTGGGCTCTTTAGACTTGACTGGCAGCTAGTCTATGAAAAAAATTGCTTTCGAGTCGAAAACTTGTAGAAACCAACGATAATTCAAAGATGATAAGGAAACAGAAACCATGATCGTCTAAGTCGTGTATTGATATAACAGTTTTAAAAAATAAATTAAATTTTTGAGTTAGTTCACTTGTATATACAACATCAAAGTATATAATAATTTAAAGAACCTGACGTTTACCTCCCCTACATTTAATCTCCCTCTCCCTCACCCTCTCTCTCTCTCTCTCTCTCTCTCTCTCGATATATATATATATATATATATATATATATATATATATATATATATATATATATATATATATATATTAACACTATAAACGCTAATATTCCATGGTTATAATTTATTACATTGGAATCGTAATAAAGATCCAATTCATCAGACCTACAAATTCCAAAAAGTTGTGTTCTACCTGGATTCTATCCTCTTGGAAATATATATATATATATATATATATATATATATATATATATATATATATTAGGGTGGTGCAAAAATAATGACGTAATAATGTCGTTTTTTGACGTATTTTTTAACGTCAAAAAACGACATTATTACGTCATTATTTTTGCACCAACCTAATATATATATATATATATTGACCATTAATTATATATCTATCTATCTATCTATCTATATATATATATATATATTGATGCATGTTTCATTAAATAATATAGACAAGTTTTGTCTATTTATATATCGTTTGATAAGCTTAATAACATTATTATTAAAAGAAGATAGAAAATCACGATATTGATATATATTTTTTTTAATCCTATCTAAGCTTTCGGCTTACATAAGCCATTATCAAAGATGAAAATTACATTACAATATATTAAACTATACACGGACAAAACAATAATGATAGTCTGTTTATGTATACATGGAAGATTTCTCAGCAACGACAAACTCGTGCATACGAGACGCTGGAAGCGAAAATCGCACCGCAGCTCACGACGTCACACATGACCACGCGAGAGTGAAAACGAGAAGTATTAAGTATGGGAAGCCGTTGATATAAACTAATGGTTTCTGTTATAAATTATAGGCACTTAAGAATATTTGTGGAGATTTTATAGTTTATTTTGTTCAGGTTAGGTTTCAACGGTTTTATGCATATAGCTTCAAGAATTTTTAGTTTTTGTTTATTGTTTTCATGTTTAAGTATAGTTGTGTTTTCAATGAGGATTTTCCGGAATTGTGTATGCGGCAAGGCATTGTTTTAAATGCGTGAAAATGTTAGAATTATCATTCAAATGTAGTGTCAAGTGTCTTACACACACACACACACACACACACACACACACACACACACACACATATATATATATATATATAGGAATGTGTAGGATAAAAACTCTACATACACGTACGTATAAATATATTTCTTCCTCAGGTGTTATAAATATTGTGCTCAATGTTTTGAAACAGGGTTTTAAGTATATATTTGTGAATATACATGATATCCAACGTCGATAGCACGACTCGGAATTTCATGCAGTTCTTGCAATCTTCAGAAGATGTATTGGAATAGAAAAATATGTATCCCAAAAAATTAATCACGAAGAA